>QXEO01000143.1:1338071-1824175 GCA_007115705.1 Dactylis glomerata
ACCATCAAGGTGGCGAGCGGCGACGCTTTACCTTGTCTACCTGAAGCACTCCACCATGGGAACCCGATACCGGCTGGCTATGCTCGTGTCTCGGTGCTTGACATAGTCAGCTCATTCGAGGACCTAGAGCTTGATTTTGCTACACCTGAAGGGGATCAGAGACTTGGAGATGTCAAGCGCCAAATCGTTTTATGGCAAAAGAAATACATCAAGTTTCTAGGCTCAGCGCCAAGGCCACCGACTCCGAGGAATCCAAGTCCACCCTCCCCCGATGAACATCGTCCACCTACGCCACCCCCGAGTCCACCTCGGGCGCCGCGTCAGCTGACGCCACTCCCGAGTCCACCTCCAGCGCCGCGTCAGCCGACGCCACCCCTGAGTCCACCTCGGGCGCCGCGTCAGCCGACGCCGCCCCCTAGTGCACCTCCCACGCGTCAGCCAACACCGTCCCCCAGTGCACCTCCCGTGTGTCAGCCAACGCCGTCCCCCAGTGCACCTCTAGCGCGTCAGGCGAAGCCGCCCCCCAATACTACTCAGACGGGGAAAAAGCGGAGCAGGTCCGCTACGGTTAGTGGTACGTCTCAAACGTATCTATAATTTTTGATGCTCCATGCTTGTTTTTACACCATTTGCCTATTGTTTCGTTACACTTAGTGGCATTTTTATGCATTTTCCGGAACTAACCTATTAACAAGTATCACAGTGCCAGTTTCCTGTTTTCTGCTGTTTTTGTGTTTCAGAAGTGATACACAGGAAATATTCTCGGAATTAGACGAAACAAGTTCCTGAAGTCTTATTTTACCCGGAAGCTTCCAGAGATCCAAAGGAGAGTAGGAGGCGAGGGACCAGGGGCCCACACGCACAGGTGGCGCGGCCAGCCCCTGGCCCGCGCCACCCCCGTGTGTGGCCGCCGGGCCCCTCCTCTGACATCGCCCCTTCGCCTATAAAGACCCCCCGACGAGAAAAACCTTAGGCCCGATCAGTTTTCCAGAACACATCGCGATCCGCCGCCGCCGTCGACCCGAAGATCGGGAGGGTCCAGAAGCTCTTCCCGGCACCCTGCCGGAGAGGGGAATCGCCACCGGAGGTCTTCTTCATCGCCATGCTTGCCTCCGGAGCGATGAGTGAGTAGTCTACCTTGGACTATGGGTCCATAGCAGTAGCTAGATGGTTGTCTTCTCCACTATGTGCTTCATGTTTAGATCTCATGAGCTGCCATACATGATTGAGATCACCGTTATGTAATTCTACATGTTTGGTTTGTTGGGATCCGATGAATATTGGTGTTTATGATTAAGTTGCTGTACTGAATTATATCTTTTGTTATCTCTATGTTGTTTATGATCTTGCATGCTCTCCGTTGTTAGTAGCTATCTTGGCCGAGTAGTTGCTAGTGACTCCAAGAGGGGGTATTTATGCTCGATAGTGGGTTCATGCCTCTATTTCACCTGGGGGAGTGACAGAAACCTCTAAGGTGGTAGATGTGCTGTTGCTACTAGGGAGAAAACAACATTCATATGCTCAAGGGCATATGCTTTGTTTACATTACACACTTTGCTTAATGCAATTATCTGTTGTTCGCAACTTAATACTTCTAGGGTGTTCGGATTGATATCCCCGGGAGTGGATTATTAGTCATAGATGCAGTTGGATGGCGGTCTATGTATTTTGTTGTAATGCCCAGAGTAAATCTCATAGTGATCTTCTTGACATATCACGTTATCTCTATTCTATCAATTGCCCAACTGTAATTTGTTTACCCAGTGACGAGGGTTAACTCGACAAATGTCCTAGATGAAGGACTTAGGATCGGGGAGATAGGGCGTCGGATGAACTCGAAGGTAAAGTTAGTCGAAATAGGTGTGTATCGAAAGTAAACTCGGGTGTTCAACCTGGCTTGCTTTCAATCTGCCCTCCACCGTCCCCTCCTGGCCCCTATATATAGGTGGCCAGGTCTCGAGGATCGGTTCGGGTTCGATACAGATTACAAATATCGACATACGGTAATAACTCGTATTCGACTATCATTACAATTGGGCCTAGCTTATCGGGCCTCAGGGGTACACAACCAACGGGCTCTATTATCTATACCCTTGTCAGTAGCCCCTGAGATTCTACCAGAATTGCAGATTCGGGTTGAATCTCTAATCTTCAAATCTTCGACTTTGATCAATTCTTCGTCTTTATCTTAAAATCTTCGACTTGGTCTTTCGACTTATATTGATGATAATTTGCTCGCAAGGGGTCTCGATGAACAAGCCTGACAACTCTGACGGATCAAGAGGTCAGTTAACTGCCGGAACATATACTTGTCACCTACTTCAAATTCAATCCCCTTGGACTTGAATTCGGGATACCGGTCAAACCCATTCTTTTGCCTCATTTAGGACTTACAAAAAATGAATCCCAGTGGTTCTCAGGGTACCCAGTGCGTCCACCAGGATTTTCTTCGCGTCGTAGACACGGATACATACCAGCAGAGCGCATCCATGTGCGTATACCAGGCCACACAGGACGGATCCCGGGGTCTTACCTTCGTGATAAATCACGGCATTCGAGTGTTGTTGCGATAACACAACTCGAGAATCTTATGTCGCAGTCAAATTTTGACTGAAAATATTCGGGTTTCTGCAACCAAAAAACTCGCTCCCGATGGGAGTAATCTTTAATCTCCAATGTTGTCGACTACGTAGTCGAAGTTTTATATGCTTATCCTTTCCTATCTTCAATATTGATCATCTCATCTTTATCGGGTGCGCGCTCAGCGCTCCCGATGGGAGTAGCCCCCAAGGCTATGTTTGGCAACTCGTAGTCAAGCATAGGCTCAGAGTTCAGCTCCTCTTTCTTCTATGGATATCTTACTGTTGACAAGCCCCCAAGTCCAAGTCGAGGTTTTCATATCGCATAATCCTCCTTCTTCTCTCTTTCTTCTTTTTTTCTGATATTATCGTCTGCTGTGCGCAGAATTTAACTCCCATTGTAAATTGTGTTTTACGAACTTTGATGCAGCCCGAAAGCCCAATAGTATGCGCTTATAAATAAAAGCGCCTGGTGATTAAGGTCAGAAACCCTAATTAAACTTCTCCTCCGCCGCATCCTCTTCTTCCTTCATCTAGGGCTTTTGCGAGGTTTTTTTCTGCCGTGCTTCATGGCTGACGCTGGAGGTTCTCGTCTGAACCTTGGATCCCCAATGGCCCCACGAGGTAGGGGTCGCCCTCGTGGCAGTAAGAATAAGCCCAAGGTTGCTAGCGCCGCGGGAACTTCTTCAGATGCTCCGGCGAAGCGCCGTCCGGGCCGCCCACCTGGTAGCAAGAACAAACCGAAGGTGCCCAGTGCCACTTCAGGCCCTGCCTCTCCTCCTCCTGCTGCGCCTGCTGCTCCTGCTGCATCCCCCCGTATCTTTTCCTTTCTTTGCATTGCTATGGCGCAGTGCCGTGAAATTCAGCGCTTGCCGCTGGATTTCACGAAGTTCATGGATGGCCGCGAACTGCGAGAAGCGGTTCTTCGTGAACAATCTGGCGGTGGCATCCCCTATGAGGTGGAGGTGTGGTATGACGGCAACGGCGAGCAGTACTTCAGAGGTGGCTGGTCGCAATTTGCTGAGGACCACGACATTCACCAAGGTTTTATCATGGCATTCGACTTCCATGTCGGTACGTCGAAGTTTGACGTGAAGATCTATAATGGCACTCTTTGCCAGAAGGAGTACGAGGCTTGAAGCCCTCTTTTATTTAGATCTATTATCCATGTAATCTCGTTTGACAATGTCCTTTCTGCAATGATATCAATAAATATTCGTACTTTGTGTCGATTAACTTTTACTAGTATCATGAGAACAAGTCATGTTCTGAGATATGCTTTTCATATGTCGGGTTCTTTGCGAACCAATAAATGTAAAGATGATATCGGGTTCTTTTTATGAACCAAGTTTTCTTTGTATTTATCGGGTTGTGAAAACAACCTTATAGCGAAGAAAAAAATCCCTCCATCTTGTCATAACAACTTTTTGTACGACCCAAGGGTTGAAGCCCCCGAGCGGAGAAGTAGCACGAGAATCGTACAATTTTGTCGAGTTCAACCCAAAGAACCCGACCTATGGCCTCATGTTCTGGGTCCAGAAGATTGACTCGAATATGCTGATATCTATACTTAGTCTACGCGTAAAAACGCCGTAGCTGTTCAGCATTCCACGGGTTGCTTTCGTCCTTCCCGGTCTTCTTGTCTTGTAGTCGATATGCTCCTCCTGGTATTACTTCCGTGACGATGTAAGGTCCCACCCAAGGGGACTCCAATTTGCCATGGCTGTCTTGCCTAAGTCGCAAAAGAAGATCTCCCACCACGAAGGATCGTGGACGAACTCGACTACTATGATAGTTTCGTAGACTTTGTTGATATTGCGTAGCCCTTTCTAATGCTTTGTCTCTTGCTTCATCTAACGCGTCGACGTCGTCTTGTAATGCTTCTGTTGATGTCGCCTCGTCATATGCTGTCACTCTTGGAGCTTCGTGTGTAATTTCGACTGGAAGCACGGCTTCTGCGCCATGGACCAGGAAGAAAGGAGTTTCTTGAGTTGCTGCATTGGGCGTAGTTCTTAGGCTCCAAAGAACGGAGGGCAATTCTTCTACCCAAGCGCTCTTGGCTTTCTCGAGAGGCGCTAAAAGCCTCTTTTTTATTCCACTACTTATCAAGCCATTAGCTTTTTCGACTTGCCCATTTGTCTTCGGGTGCGCCACCGATGCGAATTTAAGCTTGATTCCCAATCCTTCGCAATAACTTCTGAATTCTTTTGAAGTAAAATTTGTCCCGTTGTCTGTGATGATACTATGTGGTACACCAAAACGAAAAACTATCGACTTGATGAAACTGATTGCTGCTGTAGAGTCTTGAGTTGTTACTGGGGCCGCTTCCACCCATTTGGTGAATTTGTCGACTGCCACTAGCATATAGACATGCCCTCCTGGCCAAGATTTGTGTAACTTTCCCACCATGTCAAGACCCCATTGTGCGAAGGGCCAGGATAATGGTATTGTTTGTAGCTCTGCTGCTGGTGCATGCGGTCTGGATGCAAACCTTTGACATGCTTCACACTTTCGAACTATATCTTTTGCGTCTTCGATGGCTGTTAGCCAATAGAATCCCGCTCGAAAAGCTTTTGCTGCTATTGCTCTGCTGCTTGCATGATGGCCACATACTCCACCATGTATGTCTTTCAATATTGCTTGCCCTTCCTGGGGTGTGACACAACGCTGTAAAACGCCGGTGATACTTCTCTTATATAGTTTTCCTTCTAACACGACAAATGCTTTCGCTCTTCGAGTTATCCTCTTGGCCTCCACTGCGTCTTCTGGTAGCTTTTTATTTATCATGTACGCAAGGTATGGCTGCATCCATGTTTCTTCTATCATCATGACCTCCTCTGATTCTGTCGTAACCCCCGGGCCTGCTGTGGTAGTCGAACTTTTAGCACTTTTTATTGATCTCTCCACTATTTCTTCCCAGAATACTCCGGATGGTATAGGTAAGCACTGTGATCCAATATTTGCTAAAGTGTCGGCTTCTTCATTGCTGTTCCTGCTGACGTGGGAGACTTCACATCCGTCGAATGTTCCTTCCAGATAATGGTACAAATTCTTGTAGGCCATCATGTTGTCGTTGATCGTGTCACACCTGTTCATAACTTGCTGGACAACGAGGTTAGAGTCTCCAAATATCTTTAGGCGAGTTGCTCCACAAGCTTTAGCCATCTTCATTCCGTGCAGCAAAGCCTCGTACTCTGCCTCATTGTTAGAAGCCTGTGGAAAACTCATCCTTAGGACATACTTTAGTTTGTCGCCATGAGGCGATATCAATACTACTCCTGCGCCTGCGCCTTGGACTCGCTTAGAACCGTCGAAATACATTGTCCAGGTACTCGATAAATCTGGTGGTCCGGTACTTTGCAGCTCGAGCCACTCTGCTGTAAAATCTGGCAGAATTTGCGACTTAATCGCCTTCCTCTTCTCATACGTGATGTCCATGGGGGATAGCTCTATTCCCCACAAAGAGACACGTCCCGTCGCTAAAGGATTGTTCAATATGCTCGATAGTGGTGCTTCGTTAACCACTATAATTGGGTGCATAGTAAAATACTGTCGTAGTTTTCGTGCAGTTGTGAAGACACTGTATGCTAACTTCTGATAATGCGGGTACCTCTGTTTGGTTGGAGATAGCACTTCGCTAATGAAATATACTGGTCTCTGGACGCCATGAGCTTTGCCTTCTTCACTTCTTTCGACTACTAGAACTGTACTTACCACCTGATGGGTTGCGGCGATGTACAGTAGTAGTGGCTCTTTTTCTTTAGGTGCGACCAGCACTGGCGGCGTGGAAAGCACTTTCTTTAATTGCGCAAACGCTGCGTCTGCTTCTTCTATCCACTCAAATTTGTCGTCTGACTTCTTCATAAGTGCGTAAAAAGGTAGCGCCTTCTCCCCTAGTCGAGCAACGAAACGACTTAATGCCGCGACTCGTCCCGCTAACTTCTGTACGTCGTGGAGTTTCGTGGGTTTCCCCATTGTTAGAATTGCTTGAATCTTCTCTGGATTTGCTTCTATTCCTCGTGCGGATACCAAGAATCCCAAAAGTTGCCCTGCTGAAACTCCGAAGGAGCACTTTGTCGGGTTCAGCTTGAGTTTGAACTTGTTCAGGTTGTTGAAGGTTTCTGCCAAGTCGCTGATTAGAGACTTCTCCTCTCTTGTGGTGATGACTACATCATCAATGTAGACTTGTATGTTGCGCCCTATTTGGCTCCCGAGGCAACTCTGCATCATCCTTTGATAAGTTGCTCCTGCATTTTTTAGGCCGAATGGCATCACTTGGTAGCAAAACACCCCATACGGTGTAATAAAGGCCGTTTTTCCTCGTCCTCTTTCTTCAACTTGATCTGGTTATAGCCAGAATATGCATCCAAAAAGGAAAGCCTTGCGCAGCCCGCTGTTGAATCGATTATTTGATCGATGCGGGGTAAAGGGAAGGGATCCTTTGGACAATGCTTATTGAGAGATGTGTAGTCGACACATACTCTTTGTACGTCTGTGTTCTTCTTGGGTACTATTACTGGGTTCGACACCCAACTCGAAGTTTTGATTTCCCTGATGAATCCAGCACTTTCTAATCTGTGCAATTCTGACGCTATTGCCTTCCTCTTGGGTTCATCGAATCGTCGCAGTGGTTGCTTGACTGGTTTCGCCTTGGGATCTACATTTAATGCGTGCTCGACGAGTTCCCTGGGAACTCCTGGCATGTCCGATGGACACCAGGCGAAGATTTCCCAGCGCTCACGGAGGAACTCGACGAGCGCGCCTTCCTATGCAGGATCCAAGTTCACCGCAATTGATGTCGTCTTGTTTGGATCCGTAGGGTGGACCTGAATTTTCTTTGAGTCCTGCGTTGTGTCAAAAGCCTTATCTGGCAGGGATCGTCCAACGTCGGGTAGCACATTATGATCTGTTTCTCCTTTTAACCTCTCGTATTCTGCTGTCATGCCGAAGGTTTGCGCCATCTTATTGAATTCTCTATCACATGTGTTGGCTACCTCAAAGCTCCCTTGTACTGTGATTGTTCCTTTGGGTCCTGGAATTTTTAGCGTGAGATACGCGTAGTGCGGTACTGCCATGAATTTTGCAAATGCTGGGCGCCCCAGGATTGCATGATATTGTGACGGCCAATCCATAACTTCGAACTCCAGTTTCTCTCTTCTATAGTTTCCACTGCTACCAAAACAGACATCGAGTTCTATTCTTCCCAGAGGGTAGTTTGCTGCTCCTGGTACTATCCCGTGGAAAGAGCAATCTGTTGGCTTTAGACTTGTTGGTGAGATGCACATAGCCTTCAGTGTTTTAGCATATATTAAGTTTATGCCACTCCCTGCATCCATGAACACTCTTCCGATGTCGTATCCTCCTATTTGCGCTTTTAGAACCATAGGCGAGTGGCCTGGTCGAGGAACTTGCCGTGGGTGGTCTGCTCTACTGAACTTGACTGGTTGCTCTGACCATCGTAGGTACTCTGTGGTGGCTGGTGGTGATGATATTGCTAGGTTTATTTGCCTGGTTATGCTCTTCCGTTCTTTTTTCGACTTGGGCACCGGTTGAATCATAGCTGATATGTATACTTTTGTCTCTAGGTGTCTTGACAATCTTTGAGTTTGATATCCTTGACTCCTCTGCTTTTCTCCTTGCCTTCCTTCTTGGCTTGAGCTCATTGCCCCTTGCAACCTTAGGAATGTTCTGCAATCCTTCATCTGGTGATTTGAGACCCTTTTTCCGTCGAGGTACGCATAGTGGATTCGACAAGGTCCGTATAACATATCCTCAGCCGAAGGACCGGAGTACCTTGATTTTTCTGTTCCTTTTGCTTGAACCCTCCTGCTTTCGTATCCTTCCTCTTCTTCTAGTATATATCCTGCGGCTACCTGATTTCGCCTTCCTTGGTTGCCTCCGCTGTGGTATCTTCTCCTTTGTCGACTTATTCTGTCGACTTCTGGCGAACGTCCTCTTTTGTTGTTGTACACGTCCTCTCCATCAGCGAATTTGTTGGCTTGTTCCATTAGCTCGGTTACTGTCGTGGGTCTTGTTCTTCCTATTTCTTCCACAAGATTTGAGCGACGAAGTCCTTCTGAAAAAGCATCTATTGCTCGTTCATCGGAGACGTCCTCTGCTGAGTTTTTAATTATACTCCAGCGTTGTATGTAAGATCTTAGCGTTTCGCCTTTTTTCTGCACACATGCTTTAACTTCTTCCAGTGATGCTGGGCGCTTGTAGGTGGAACGGAAATTTCTTGCGAATTGACTTTCGAGTTCCCCCCAGCTTCCAATGGATTCGTCGGGTAGGGTGTTCAACCAAGACCGGGCGGCTCCGGTGAGGTGTAGCTGCAAACTTTGCATTGCAGTCGCCTTTGTTCCTCCTAATATCTGCACTGCTTGTAAATAATCTGATAGCCATAAGATGGGTTCCTGCGACCCGTCGTACTTGCTCTGATCATGGGGTAATTTAAATCCTTTTGGTACTCGTGTTTTGCGAACCCTACGGGTAAAGCATAACGCACCCATATCTTTATTATCGTCTTCGTAGTTTTCTTCCCTCCATGCATGCCGTGATTTATCTACTCGAGCTTGTGCTATTATACTTCTTGCGTCCTCCTTCCTTTTCCGTCACTTTTCCTCTTCTGATGACTCACTATAATCATCATCTGAGCCATTATATCTAAACTTTTCCTTGTGTCTTCCCTTGTAGCTTGTCGACTTATTCTTTGGGCCTTGATCCCTGATCTTTCCTTCTACTATTCCGAGGCTTCGTATCGCGGCTCGGTGCATACCTTCTCGCGGGTCTCCATGCTCTGGTCTTGTGGCTAGCAGATATGCTTGTGCCGCTGCTAATGCTGCTTCTGGCGTTTTTTGTATCAGATCGTCTTCCTCCTCCTCTGGTTGCGGGGTCGGGCTCCTTGAGTACCCTTCTTCTCTGCCGTATGCTGACACCCCCTGTTATGCTTTGGATCTCCACGCCTACCTCTGCTGTATTCTGAATCTTCACTATAATCTTCCCAATATTCTTCCCTTTATACATTATTATTGTCTCGAAACATCATGTCTCTTTCCTCCCTTAATTTCTTCTTGTGTTGGTATAGCGCATATTGATATCCCATTAGAACTTCTCTTCGCGACCCCTCGGGTACTTCTGTGCCATGATTAATGGCTGATGTAATTATCCTCCATTCACCAGCCGAGACATGGACTTTCTCTTTTTCCTTTTTGTTGTGATTTTTCACTTTGTCGACTTGCCTGTCGAATTTTTTGCTTCCTTCGCTGTTGTTTCCATCTTCTGCTTCAGTGATAATGACGCATAACTGATGTACTTTGGAGACGCCATTGCTTCTTCCGGCGAAGTCCTTTGCGTTGTTGTATGTCTGATACGCTTTCTCTTCTGAGTCGGGATTTTCTTCGATTTCGTCGCCTTCTGCGATTGACGCTTTCTCTAAGCTGACCAGTGAGTTTACCTCATTGGAAGAGCCTGATGACTCCAACGCTTCCTTTGTTTCGGGCTTTCTTGCCAGTGAATCTGGTTTCGTCGGATCTGAAAGGCGGGATGAACCCGACGGCCCGATGAAGATGCTCAAGCTTCCGATGGATAACTCTACTTCTTGACTCCCGTCAACTTCTGGACTGCTGTTGGCTAAAAGCGAAAAAGCCGTCGAATTCATGACTCCAACGCCCAGGATCCCCACGGTCGGCGCCAATTGACGAGGGTTAACTCGACAAATGTCCCAGATGAAGGACTTAGGATCGGGGAGATAGGGCGTCAGATGAACTCGAAGGTAAAGTTAGTCGAAATAGGTGTGTTTCGAAAGTAAACTCGGGTGTTCAACCTGGCTTGCTTTCAATCTGCCCTCCACCGTCCCCTCCTGGCCCCTATATATAGGTGGCCAGGTCTCGAGGATCGGTTCGGGTTCGATACAGATTACAAATATCGACATACGGTAATAACTCGTATTCGACTATCATTACAATTGGGCCTAGCTTATCGGGCCTCAGGGGTACACAACCAACGGGCTCTATTATCTATACCCTTGTCACCCAGCATGTGTTATTTTATCTATGGAGAGACACCACTAGTGAACTGTGGACCCCGGTCCTATTTCCATCATATTGCTATCACCTGTTTACTTTACTCGTACTGTTTACTTTACTCGCATACTATATTGTTTTCCACTCGATACACTCATAACCTTTGTTTCAAGCAAACCGGTGAGATTGACAACCTCATCGCAAGTTGGGAACAAAGTATTTGTTTGTGTGTGTGCAGGTTCCACGTTGCAGCTAGCAAGCAAAGCTTGGACGAGGCGCCATATATAAATTGTCCGCTGCTATCGCAAACTAGCAAGCATCACCTTCAGTCGTCATTGTCTCTCCTCTCCTGTTCGATAAACCTTGGTTTCTTAAACTGAGGGAAAACTTGCTGCTGCACTCATCATACCTTCCTCTTGGGGTTCCCAACGGGTTGGTTATTCACCACGCACAAGGACAGTCTGTTGCCACATTCACTTGGAGCATCAGCTATTTTTCTGGCGCCGTTGCCGGGGAGGAGAGAAGACTTCTGCGAGGGGAGTTCTTCGCACACACATTCTTTACTTTGTTATTGTTTTGCTTTACTTTATTTATTTTACCTGCATTGCTTTTTATCAAAAACCCAAATAAATTAGAATCCTTGGTAGTTGTTATTTCTTTGCTTTTAGTTTATTATGTCTAGTTCATCTACTACTATGTCCCCCGAGGACATGATCTTTACTTTTAAGCAGAAAGATGAGGAAAGCTTTAAAGAAGCTTGGTCTAGAATTTATGATTGGCATGAAAAAACTGAACCTAAAATGACTTTGAGTTTGCTCCTTAGTAGCTTTTACTTTGGACTTTCTCTTCGTTATAGATATGCTTTGGATGCTACTACAGAAGGAGATTTCCTTCATAGTGATGGAGATCAAGCCTTCAATATTATAAAAAAGTTGATTACAATTTATAGCATGCCAACCTATTTTGATTCCTCTCGTGTGTGCATTTTTAATAGACTTAATACTCTTGAGACTCAGACTGCTAGTTTGAATTCTTGCTACAATACTTTGCGCCAGCATTTTGATTATGTGCCAACAAATACTGAACCTTCGAGTTGGTATCCTACAATAAAAATCACCATTAGTGGTGAAACTTTTCATGCTCGTTGTGATATTATGTCTGAATTTTGTCTCATGCCAAAGGATGTTTATGAATCTTTGAGCCTTTGGAAGCTTTCTGAGGGAGGAGAAGAAATTTCTCTTACTAACAATGCCACCATATTTCCCCTTGGAATAGCTGAAGGAGTCTTTACAAAAATCCTAGGAAGAATGATATCTACTGATTATCTTGTTATTGAATGTGTAGGAAAAGGACAAATCACACTTGGAAGATCCATTCTGAAGCTCCTGGGCGCCGTTATCGATGTGGGAAAAGGCAATATAACATTTACCTCTCCACCTTGCAATAACCATGTCTTTCCTAGAGTCAAGAGCAAAGGTAAGAAAGGGAGACGTAAGGCACGTGCTGATCCTAGCACTTTATCACTTGATATTACTTGATTCGCAATTTTCTGCGCCTAGCTCAAAGGCGTTAAAGAAAAGCACTCTTGGGAGATAACCCAATGTTTTCTTTTCAGTACTTTTTCTTTTATTTGAGTCTTGGAACTCATTACTACTGTAATGACCGCTCCTTATCTTGTTTATTTCGTTTTTGTGCCAAGACAAGCCTCTAATTTGAGTGAGGTAAAGATTTGGGGATGTTACTGTCCTGAAACTGTTTTCGGTGCTGCACCGTAAAAATTCGTGAAAATTCTCTGTTTATCTTTTGGACCTGCGATTTCTTGTGCATATGCCCCAGGTTATATCCAAACTTTTCTTAGTTGAACACTTTTTTGATTTGAGCAACAGAAAATCCCTCAAAAATTCGACCTTTGTCAGCTGTTCAGTTTTAACAGATTTCTGCCAATATTTGTGTTTGCCACTTTATCGCTTTCTTTTGAGTTCTTTTGATCATGGAACTTTTGGGGAGGCTGCTACAGTAGTATATGCTATATATGTGGTGGTTTTGAGTTGAAACCTGAAGCAAATAGAGGATTGATTATATGTTATGCTTGCACTAATGTTGCTAATAGATTTGTGTTTAGTTTTGTATGAAGGAAGTTTTCAAGTGTAGGGATTGGAGAATGATGAGATGAGTTGAAGAATGGACAAAAGCTCAAGCTTGGGAATGCCCATGCATCACCCCAAGAAATATCCAAGAAGTACAAGCGTCAAAGCTTGGGGATGCCCCCGAGGCACCCCTTCTTCATCGGCAAAAATCAGGTCACCTTTCAAAACACTATATTTTTATTGCTTCATGCACTATGTGTTTTTCTTGGAGCGTCAGTTGTTTTAGTTTTCTTAGTTGGTTTAGTTTGTTTGTTTGCTGCAATAAATGGTTGGACCCCAAAAAATTTTCTTTGGAGGAGATGTACTCGTTTTCATTTGCAAAGAACGCTTAGTTTTTCACTCTTATCGTTCATCGTGCGTTCTTCTTTTTCTGCTACTGCTTTTGGTTTTCATTTTCGCCTTGATTTACGTTCAGATCTTGTCATATCTTTTCATCAAGGTGTATTTTTGCCTCTGATCTTTATTGGTTTTCATCAAAAGAGGTGTTTATAAAAATTTCAAATGGTGTTGGAAAAGAGAAAAAGCTTTGTGCAAAATAGTGGTACAAGAAGGAGCTTGTGTAGACTGCGGCTTAGGCTTTTTCATGTCATGCTTAATGTCTTTTTGATAGTATGCTTAGTGGTTTTGCTGTAGCATGACTTGTCTCAAATAACTGAGATTGCTTAATGAGCCTTTGAAAAAATCATGCGTTGTTTTTATTGTATGGAAGCATTATTTTGGTTTTCTCCTTGATGCTTTATTTGGGTTGACTTGGCGCATGCTCACACATGTTAGACTCTTACAAAGTTGCCAATAGCCTTCATGATCATTTAGTTTTTGACTTTTGATGCCATCTTATGCTTCTTTTAATGTCGCTTTGTCGCTTTGCATGATTATGGCCATTATTGCTCTCTTAGTTGGTCGCTCCCAGTCTTTTGCTAGCCCTCGCCTTGTACTGAGTATGAGCTCTACTCGTGCATCCAACTCCTAAAAGACAAAGTTTTCCATTGTGTCCACCATACATACCTACTAGCAATTTGCTATTCCAAGTAAATTTGACTGGCTTTTATTTTCTCTTCAAATTAAACTCTTACTAGTGTTATGCGAAACTCGGTTAGTAAAGCTCTCACGAACCGGAAGGCACACTTTACTTTTTCCTGTTCTTAAAAATTTGACATTGTGGTCTCTTATGTTGAGTTGTTATGCTTGCAATTTGTAAGTTGGAGACTAGCCCAGCCATGCAGTCATGGGCAAGCTTTCAACATTGCACTTCTTATTTGAGTTGATATCGTGATCTTTTGTTTATGGATGCCCGCGGTGTGAAATGAATTGGGAATCTTGTGGGGATCATGGAGTTTGTATATGTGTTAGGGAAACGCCGGGCCGCCAATCTAAGCCATGCATAATTCATGGTGGAAATTTGCAGCATACCCATGGTGAACATTCGACGACGCATCTCATAATAAAAAGCTAAACAAAAGGCAAATAAAAGAGATGTCGAGGTGTTCATTGTCTGCTTGTCCTGTCATTTTGGTGTGGGCTTGTTCCATGTCATCGGGCACGGAGGTACCCCATTGGCGGTTCTCAATGATATGCATATACTTACAATGACAAGAGCCTTGCTTGGGACTCTAAGTAAAGTAGCATGAGGTTTGGGTACTCGTATTCACGGGGCACGAGGTTTTCAACTTATGATTTGTCAAGCATATGCATCATAATTGTTCTCGCATTAACTTTAACCATTCAAGATGCTTATGATGGGGGCAATGAGAGCTCAAAGCCGGTAAGTACCATAATTTTTGAAGGTTATAAAACTTGCAATCACTGCTTCCCTCTGCGAAGGGCCTTTCTTTTACTTTTATGTTGAGTCACCACCTTCTTTCTTTATGCACCATTAAGAGAGCATAGTTGTCATTCTTAGTGTGATATGCATTGTCCCAAAGTTCATTGATTGATTCATATTGTTGGTTTCACTTGTTCTTAAATTATTTGTATCTAGTCGCCCTCTTAAACTTGAAGGTGTCCTATGCTTTTATGTTTTGCTCTCTTTGAAGGACAAGCTGAAAACCTTTTGTATGTTTTTCCTTATGATTTGAACACACGTTTGACTTTCATTATTTCATTTTCATGATCTTTTGTTTGTGTTCATTTGCATGTTTACAACATGGTTGCTAAGTTCTTATTGTCATGATTATATCTTCGTGCCCATGTTTTAAGTTCTATTGATCCCAGCTCACCAATGCTTACATATATGATCAAGATTGTGTAGGTGCATGTCACCTCAAAAATTATTCTTTTGTTATCACTTACCTACTCGAGGACGAGCAGGAGTTAAGCTTGGGGATGCTTGATACGTCTCAAACGTATCTATAATTTTTGATGCTCCATGCTTGTTTTTACACCATTTGCCTATTGTTTCGTTACACTTAGTGGCATTTTTATGCATTTTCCGGAACTAACCTATTAACAAGTGCCACAGTGCCAGTTTCCTGTTTTCTGCTGTTTTTGTGTTTCAGAAGTGATACACAGGAAATATTCTCGGAATTGGACAAAACAAGTTCCTGAAGTCTTATTTTACCCGTAAGCTTCCAGAGATCCGAAGGAGAGTAGGAGGCGAGGGACCAGGGGCCCACATGCACAGGTGGCGCGGCCAGCCCCTGGCCCGCGACACCCCCGTGTGTGGCCGCCTGGCCCCTCCTCTGACATCGCCCCTTCGCCTATAAAGACCCCCCGACGAGAAAAACCGAAGGCCCGATCAGTTTTCCAGAACACATCGCGATCCGCCGCCGCCGTCGACCCGAAGATCGGGAGGGTCCAGAAGCTCTTCCCGGCACCCTGCCGGAGAGGGGAATCGCCACCGGAGGTCTTCTTCATTGCCATGCTTGCCTCCGGAGCGATGAGTGAGTAGTCTACCTTGGACTATGGGTCCATAGCAGTAGCTAGATGGTTGTCTTCTCCACTATGTGCTTCATGTTTAGATCTCATGAGCTGCCATACATGATTGAGATCACCGTTATGTAATTCTACATGTTTGGTTTGTTGGGATCCGATGAATATTGGTGTTTATGATTAAGTTGTTGTACTGAATTATATCTTTTGTTATCTCTATGTTGTTTATGATCTTGCATGCTCTCCGTTGTTAGTAGCTATCTTGGCCGAGTAGTTGCTAGTGACTCCAAGAGGGGGTATTTATGCTCGATAGTGGGTTCATGCCTCTATTTCACCTGGGGGAGTGACAGAAACCTCTAAGGTGGTAGATGTGCTGTTGCTACTAGGGAGAAAACAACATTCATATGCTCAAGGGCATATGCTTTGTTTACATTACACACTTTGCTTAATGCAATTATCTGTTGTTCGCAACTTAATACTTCTAGGGTGTTCGGATTGATATCCCCGGGAGTGGATTATTAGTCATAGATGCAGTTGGATGGCGGTCTATGTATTTTGTTGTAATGCCCAGAGTAAATCTCATAGTGATCTTCTTGACATATCACGTTATCTCTATTCTATCAATTGCCCAACTGTAATTTGTTTACCCAGCATGTGTTATTTTATCTATGGAGAGACACCACTAGTGAACTGTGGACCCCGGTCCTATTTCCATCATATTGCTATCACCTGTTTAATTTACTCGTACTGTTTACTTTACTCGCATACTATATTGTTTTCCACTCGATACACTCATAACCTTTGTTTCAAGCAAACCGGTGAGATTGACAACCTCATCGCAAGTTGGGAACAAAGTATTTGTTTGTGTGTGTGCAGGTTCCACGTTGCAGCTAGCAAGCAAAGCTTGGACGAGGCGCCATATATAAATTGTCCGCTGCTGTCGCAAACTAGCAAGCATCACCTTCAGTCGTCATTGTCTCCCCTCTCTTGTTCGATAAACCTTGGTTTCTTAAACTGAGGGAAAACTTGCTGCTGCACTCATCATACCTTCCTCTTGGGGTTTCCAACGGGCTGGTTATTCACCACGCACAAGGACAGTCTGTTGCCACATTCACTTGGAGCATCAGTTAGTACTACTGATAAGGTAGTACATAAGACCACGAAGATACCAGAGCCATCGCTAAAGCCTCTTCCCAAGAGAGCTTATGACCGGACTCCCGAGGAAAACGAGGCGATAGTACGCGCCGAAGTGAAGGCATTTTTTGCACCGAAAGTGCCTGAGCCCAAGCCGACATACACGGAGAAACAAAAGGACTGGGCTTATGGTATGCTTACTGCAGAGCCCCAATATAAGATGAATCTGCCATCAGACTATAAACGCGAAATTGAAAGGCAAAGTGACTTGGCCAAGGCAAAAAGAAGCGGGAAACAAATTCCCCATCTTGGAGAACAGAAGAATCAATCGGTCGCCCCGCTCATAGTCGGCCCCCCCGATATCGATACGTCCTTCAGATCCGATTTGGAAAAGGACCGATTGTTATTGGACCCCAGAGTAGTAGCAGCTGCACAACTATTGAGTTTAACTGTAAGGGAGGCAAAAGAGAACGCGGACGTCTTGAATGTGCCTCTTCTAGTTATGTTAGGCCTTGAAGAAGCGCCACTGGGAGAGATAGTAGAGCAATATGTAATGGGGGGAGGGGGCTCTGATCAAGCCTGAGGAGGAACGCGGTCTATCAACACATATGCGAAATCTGCTCGGCTGGTACAAGGTGCATATACAAAAAAAGGACTTCAAACATTTTATCCTCTTGGACGTTAGAGAGGAGCATTACTTCAAAAGATACATGTTACATATTCCAATGGACGATTTGTTTCACATATTCAATCAGCGCGATCTCGACAAGTCTACCATCAGTTGCTATTGTCTGTAAGTGATTTATATTCAAGTATCTAGCTAAGCTCGTTCATTGCCTATATATCTTAATTAACTATATGATTTTTGTATGCTATTATGTAGATTTAAGATGTTTGAATGCAAAAAAATTGAAATCCATGACATTGGGTTCATTGACCCATATATCATTAATGAAAGGATGTTAAAGGATCACCCCAGAGACGTGGAGAAGGACCTCTTCAGATTTTTTGTCAAGCAAAGTCTTAAAAGAGAACTTCTATTTCCTTACAACTTCAAGTGAGTGTTTCTATCTTCTAGACATTCTTTTTTGCTTACTCGATGTTAAGTGTAATTGATGAGTTATGCATGCGTGTCTGCAGTTACCACTGGATTCTGCTAAAGATTCAATTGGACACATCAACTGTTCATATCTTGGACTCATTGGATAAGCCCGACGTCCTGTTTAGCGACATAAAAGAAATGCTGCAAAAGTAATTTCAATCATTACCCGACTATATCAGCTCCTTTCATTAATTTCCTGATATCAAGCATTTAATAACTCATTTGCTCATTTTCTTTGCCCTCTAGCGTTTGGACACTTTTCAGAAGGTCGGTAATAGGTGAATTTAAAGAACAGCTAACTTTTAAAAAGATAAAGGGTTTGCAGCAACCACCGGGGACCAATCTCTGTGGATTCTACGTCTACGAGTTCATCCGGTGGTACACCAGTGAGCGGAGAGCACGTACCACGGACTTTGATGTACGTAAATAATATTCACAGTTTTCTTTTATTATAATCAATTGTGTTGAGTTTCATCCAACTTATATATATCCATATCGATCTTCTTAAAGTTGTATGTGATGCGGGAGAAGCTCGTACCAACCCTGCGCCTAAAAGCAATTCAAGAGGAGTTGGCAGGATTCATCATGAGGGAGGTCCTCGATGAGAAAGGAGAACACTATGTGGAGGACGAAGAACACTATCTGTAATTTAGTGATCTCCATGTAACTTAGTTTGTTTTAAAACTTGTTTGAAAAATAGTTGTACATACACTTGTTTGAAATTGTAGTATATACAGTCGCGAGACATCGTATAATATTATATATGCATGCACCAACATGTAATGTGTATGTACTAGTCGTAGAATATAGGTACGGAAACTCGTTTGAAATTAAAATGAACCCTAATTAAGCATAAACCCTAAACCTATAATCTGAAACAGCAATAAAAATAAAAATAAAAACAGAACACTTTAGTCCCGGTTCTCATTACGAACCGGGACTAAAGGTCCCCGAGACGGCGCTCCCAGCCGTGCCCACGTGGACGGCCATTAGTCCCGATTCGTTTGCAACCAGGACTAAAGATTGAGGGCCTTTAATCGCGCTTTACTAGTCCCGGTTTGGAAACCGGGACTAAAGGCCGTTACAGACCGGAATTAATGGCCCTTTTTCCACCAGTGTTCTGTTATAGTCTGAATGTTTTCTTTGGCGGTGGTTAGATAGCTGCTTGTTTTATCGCCCCAATCAGATCTTTGTTTTTTTGTTAAATTTTTTTCTTAGCTATGTGTGCGTCCTTGTGGGTGTAGAAGGTGGGTTCACGATATTAATATATTCTTTAATCGTAAAAAACTTGATGCCTATTCCGATATATTTTTCCAATGAAATGAGCGAAGAAAGTACGCATCGACGCCATCGAATTGAGTAACTCTCCAAATGAGCTATGACTCCGCCTGGAACCGGACGCCGACGCCGGCGACCACCAGGGAAGTGGAGCACGCAGCACCTCGATCGGTTTTCACCCAGCACACGCACAATCGTGGACTTTGCACATATCTTCCGTTAAGTAACACGTGAGCTCTGGCGTCTCCCGTCCTTTGCCATCAACCAAACGGTGGGCATCATTGGTGGCTTCTCGAGGCACAAGTGACAAAGTACCAAACTTGCGGCGCACACAAGCAAGTAACATCATATCACACGCACTTCAAATCCCTAAAAGATGCTTAGCCGTCTAAGCAAAGCTTCTAATTTGTGCGTAATCACCAGCAAGGTCAGCGCTTTGCTATACACTCAACCAAGGCACAGCGCCGGCCCTCGCCGGCTAAACGATACTACATGTCTACATAACTAACTGGCTCGTGTTGGACCTTCCTTTGGCGCAATTAGCATCACGTTTTGAATTATCCATTGGCATCGAGAGAGAAAAAGAAACTGTTCCAGGCCATGTGTGATTACTCTACCAATTACCAAAGTGCATGATGTTTGCGGTGGCGTATGTCCACGTGGATTATGGATCTGGTCATAACATACGGCCGATCGAGTATACAACTAGATAGATACACATGAAATGCAATGCAAAATATGCAAAGCAGGCAGCGCCAACCCGAGCAGACCAAAAATCCTCCAAGTCATCGCTGTGCCAAAACCTATATATACCAGTGGTATTATTCAGTTTCTGAAACATATTACTACCTATATAATGGCAAACTATCTTACCAGCCTGAGAGGCTGTCCACGTCATCAGACACTGTTCATGTACCTCTATGAACAGTACCGCTACGAACAGTACCTCGCGTGAACAGTAACCGGCGATTTTTCAGTAATTCTTTCGTAGTAATTTTTAAAACAAATTTCTAGCTCCAATGGTTATTTCATGACGGTAATTACCAACTATAATTTCTAGGCAGTGCATACTTGATTTTACGGGTAGTATATGCGTCCCCATGCGAGCAGTGCACACAAAAAAAAAAATTTCTAATGATTCTTATACAACATTTTTATGAACAGGACCGCTACGAACAGTACCTCGCGTGAACAGTACCGGTGATTTTTCAGTAATTCTTTCGTAGTAATTTTTAAAACAAATTTCTAGCTCCAATGGTTATTTCATGACGGTAATTACCAAATATAATTTCTAGGCAGTGCATACTTGATTTTATGGGTAGTATATGCGTCCCCATGCGAGCAGTGCACACCAAAAAAAAAAATCTAATGATTCTTATACAACATTTTTTGCTACAAGTATTTGGCTTCAGATATAATTTCTAGACGATATTTACCCAACTGTAATTCTTTATGAGGCATACTTTTTTTATAGTAATTTCATAATAGTGTATCTAACGATTCATGAAAACAAATTGATACAAATCTTTAGCTTCAACACTCAATCTCCAACGGTAAGTATCCAACCGTAATTTTTCAGCGGTGCATGCATGGTCGTTCTTTAGAAATTACTTTTTCCCACCGTAATACTCCAACAGTAAATTTCTTTTCCCGTTGTAGCTTTAGAATTCCTACAATAACTTCGGGAGACAAATTATTCCTCTATTCACCGTCTTATTTATTCGAAAAAAATATTACTACCTTCTTCCACTAATCACATCGAGTAATTTTTTAGCAGTAATGTTCCGATGGTACTTCAGAAAAACTGCTTCATTATTTGGCAGAGACAAATACTTTATTATTCACCACCTCTTTTATACTTGGAATACTGTATTTTTATACATACATTATATTATAATTGAAGGTTTATAAATACAATATCTTCTTTTATCAAATATCACATACCATATTCTATTGATCATCTCTACCATCTTTTATTGATCACCTGACGCTCACCCTATGGGCATACTTTACTGTTTGTCATCTCCTTAATTTATCGCCTCATGATCACCCTATAGGAGTAATAGTGCCTTCTTTCACACAAAAAACTCCTCAAAAGAATACTCCATTATTCATCACCTCTTTTATTTCAAAAAATACCACTATCTTATTTTATTAATCATATCACGTCACACTGTTGCATCGTTCGTTGCCTCTTTTTTTATACAGATAAAATAGTATTATCTTCTATTTTTTAACCGCTTCACAAAAATTATATCGGTGTACTCCACAGTTGGATCTCATACCATCTTTTATTGATCGAAAACTAGATATACAAGAAGAAGTCATCGCCACGGGCGCGGCGTACCGCCGCGCCAACCTTCCTAATATATATATGAAAACTTGAAAAGGACGGCTCTCTCTTGGCGATTCGATAGCTGTCACATACTTTTCGTTCGGATTTTTTTTTGCTTAGTGCGCGTAGGATTTGATTCGTACATACAGTAGCATATGTACGGTTCATTTTTATTTTTCGTTCAGCCTTGCAGCTGGTACACTACATAATTTCATCCGATAGCTGTTCACATGTTTTTAGAAACGAATCCTGCCACTGGTGGAAAAAAAGGCCTTCAATCCCGGTTTGTAAAGCCCATTAATCCCGGTTTCCGCAACCGGGACAAACCATGCGGGACTAAAGGCTCCAGCCTTTAGTCCCGGTTGCTTACGAGCCGGGACCAATGGTCCTCCACGTGGCCCGGGGCATGTGCAGCGGCTGGAGGACCTTTGGTCCCGGTTCGTAACAGGGACCGGGACTAAAGGTCTATTCGGAATAAAATTGTATTTTCTGTTTCGGAATTTCTGTATTATCTTTATTTCTTTATTTCTCTATTATCTAATCTTCTCTATTCTCATATCTCATATCAAATTAGATACTTATAGCTCTCACTCTATATCTCAAATCAATTACAAGTACTTGTGGTCCTCACTTCCCGGTCGGTCACCCATCCTCACACTGCTCCACCCTTAGCACGCTTAACTTCTCCATTCCTTCCCTACTAGCTTCCAAGACTGTGCTCGCGACTTGTTGATAGAAGTATGCTACCAATTCTATTAACCTATACACTTTGGTAATATATAATATTACTTTTTTAAATTCCAAATAAATTCACAAAATAAGAAACAATGATTACGAATAATAAGCACCAATGAATTTCAAATATTCTTTATATATAATTTAATTATTAATTTTTAGATGATTAAAATATTCAAAAAAGCCAAAATACTTGAAAAATCACAAATTCAAAAATTAATAGACTTTGTTAACCAAAACAAATGGAGTACATTTTTCCAAACATACTCATCCAATATGGCTCAAATGAAGTACATTTTCCAATTGCTCATCCAACATTTTTCCATACATAATCATCCACCTAATTATTAAGATTAAGACGATCAACATTGCTATTGTAGCCCTTTAGCTTCCAGAATCTCCTAGCTATCTCAAAGCCTAGGCGAGCGTCTAAAGCGGCATATTTTAGTTGGTTCATGCTCAATGGAACTTTTTCCCAACCAAAAATTAGTTCATCTTCTTCATCATCTTTCTTCTTCTTCTTCTTCTCCCTTCTTCTTGTACTTCTTCTCGTTCTTCTTCTTGTCCTTCTTCTTCTTGTTGTCCCTCTTCTTCTTCTCAAGATGTGTCCCAATAATAGCATTGGCCAAATCATAGAGACTCGGCGTTGGCTTGCTAGTGGGGTTTGGGACAACTTGTTGAAGATCATACGCAGACGGAATAACAATTCAGTATGGCCATAGCATGCGTAGATCGTTGTTGATAGCCGCGCCACAAAACTTGATGGTGGTATCCTTCAAGAAGTCCTTGAGTAGTTGCGGCACGGCATTGGCCTTGCAAATTTGAAAGACCAATATCTCGGACTCCACCGAGAGTTGAAGGACGGCGGCACGTTGAGGGTGCGCGTGAGTGGTGAACTCACAGTCCAAGCCCACGCACTTGACCGGTGCGTCGTTGAGGAACCGGCGCTTGACCATGCGGATCCACTTCTCCACCCTCGAAGCACGGAGGGTCTCCATGATGGTGAAGTTCATCTCTTCGATGACCACGTAGTAGATCCGAGACCGGGGCCAATGTTGCTCCTCCATTGTCGCCGAGGGAGAGCTCGCGGGCGCCGGCGGTATGGTGATGTGTGGGAGTGGTTTTGGGGAAGAAGAGGCTAGGTGTTTTGGGGAAGAAGATGATCAAATGTGAGTGATTTATATAGTGAAAGAGGGAGAAGATGAGAGGGCACGCCGGCGTGTGAATGCAGGCGAGTTCCAAGGCCGCCGACGCCGGTTCACGATCAGCGCATCGTAATGTCGATCGGTATCGAAGCGTCGTCGATCGATAACTGGCGCAAAGTGGGCGGTTCGTTTGAACGGGTGATTGGTCCCGTCTCGTGGCACCAACCGGGACTAAATGTTACCTTTAGTCCCGGTTGGTGCTACGAGCCGGGACTAAAGGGCCATGGGGCATTAGTCCCGGCTGTTAGATGAAACCGGGACTGAAGGTCCCTTTTGAACCGGGACTAATGCCCCTGGCCCACATTTTCAAATGAACCGGGACTGATGGTCCCTTTAGCCGCGGATCAAATTTGGTTCGAGACAAATGCTCCGAATGGAAGCCCATTTTTCCACTAGTGTGCAAAGCTGAAAGCATTTCCAGCAGCAGAGCACAACTGAAACTTCTGCCTTGAGCCTGTCAATCCCCAGACATATCGGTCGTTTGGAGCCACCGAAATCGTGTCTACGCGTGGCGTTCAGTTCAGTCGTGGAATTCGATGCATGTGCAGAGAAGCACAAGAAAAATAAGAGGAGGAATTATGTAAGACTAGTCAAAGTGAAAGTATAATAGCTAGTATCATGCATGCCATATAGGAAAAAATCTGATGTAGCATAACAATTAATAAAGAAAAAAGTGAGAGTAGTATCATAATATGAAACCGTTTCATAACAAGTAAAACAAGAAAATCTACTAGCAAAGAAATCATGATCACATATTTAGCTTAAAATTTTGTAAAATATTAAATATGCATGATACTACCATATGATACTATGCATTGTATGGATGATATCATATACTCCCTCCGATCGGAAATAAGTGTCGGTGACTTAATATAAACTTTGTACTAAGTTAGTTCCAAATCATCGACAATTATTTCCGATCGGAGGAAGTAGTAGTTTTATATACATAATACTAATATATAATACTAACACGCGAAACGTTACGTACGTTCCTAGGCGACTCAGGGGCGATCCGATCCGATCTAGTTGCCTCCCGCCGGCGCTGCCGTAGGTCGCCGGTCTCTGTGGTCTTTGGGCCATGGAGGCACGGTGAATCTCGGCTCTCGTCGGTGGGAGGGCTCCGTCCCCTGTTTCGAGGGCTTCGTTCTCAATTTTTAGGGTTAAAGTTTGTAGAGGCGGCGCTCAGGTGGTGGTGGCGGTGTCTCGTACAATAAGGTCTCCCCGGCTTCAACCCCATCTCGCCGGCAACGTCGAGAGGCTTGTGGGAGTGGTGTGGTCTTCGAGGATTTCGTCTGGATGTGGGGATCTTCGGATCGTCAAGGAGCTTCATCGGCAGTTCTTCCTTCTTCTTCGTCTTCGGGACGGATGTGGTCTTCTTGACCCGTTCGGCGACTTCCCGTCCGCAACCAACAACGTCAGGCCGACTCAGCGAGGAGCGGCAGCGGCGGCGCGCCGTCGACACGGTCTGGAGGTTGAAGATGAAGGGCTTCTCAAGGATTTCGTTGTATTTTTCGTTTTTCTTGAGATGTTTTGTACTATTCGTTGTTTCTTTTAATGTCAGAGTCCTATTCGCAAAAAAAAAATACTATGTATTATAACTAGTCTAAGGCCAAGAAGACTTGGGAAAGGGTGCTCCTCCGTCGCCGTGAGTAGAATACCGTGCCCTATGCAACAGACAAAACAGCCGCTTCAGAGGGACAATGGCGATACTTTGAACAGACCCAGTCGAGTTTACCGAGGAACGCACGGTGACGTGCTTCAAGGATCCGGCCGGTTTTCATTTGGAATTTAGCTACAAGCCGTTAGCTCCGTTCGTTCCTCTTTTTCCTCTCATTCGAAAGGCTTCTACAAGCAGAACTTGGCATCTCTACATCTGTCGTTCTAGGCTTGTAGCTCAAGATGTTGACGGCCGGTCAGTCAAGAAGAACGATTCTTTGCGATATTATTTTTAGCTTACTTTACATGATTTTCATTGGTGGAATTCATATTCAAGGATAAACATACTAGGTAGGCTGCTATGCGGTCTGTTCCTCGAACTGTGGCAAACGTCACAGATCATGATATTGTTTTCCGAAGATAAAATTGCAGGTTACCTTGCATTCCGCAGGTGCTCCTCCGTCGTGGATCACCTTGGAACCTTTTCAGTTGGAGCTTTTTGTTGTCTGTACTTTCAGCCGTCGAAATGCTTCTAGAAGGCAAAGCAAGGAAGGCATTGTCATGTGGGCTGCATGACACCTGATTGTGACCTTGATTGGCCAGCACGAAGATAGCTGGATTATCGAGCTAGCTCTTTTGCTTTACATCTCGTCGACCATCTCCTTTTTCAGTTGCTTTATTACATGCGCCGCTTCCGAACTTTGTCAGCATATTTTTATATGGAAAGTGGAGTGAGACCCTCCGGCATGCACTTTCTCGGGGTTTTAGTGGAAGATTTGATTGGTTCCTGCGTTAGTGGGGTCTTTGGTTTCTATCCTTCATCAGGGTGGGCACTTTTGCTGATGTGTTGAAATGCTTCTAGAAGCATGTTAAACTGCACGGAGTGAAAGCTAATTGGAGTTAGTACAACATGTCTAGCTTTTTTTTATTTTTTAGGGAAAAGAAGAAGTCTACATTTTGAATGAACTGTAATACAATTATTTTGAATGAACTGTATTAGTAGTTCAGTACTCTTAACACCGTAGCCTTTTGTTAAGATCAGACAGAGTGTGAGGGTGGTCCCTAATACAATTAGGGTTCACGAATCGATTTTAAATGCATGCATCTTGAGTCTTGACAAATGACAAGGACGCGCAGCCTAATCCTTGCCTTACAAACGGTGTGGTATTATGCTCCTCCCAATCTTGAAGGAGACATGGAATCTAAATGCTTTCTCGGTTGCTTTTACGTATCCTCTTGTCTACAATGTGTGGGAGTTGTTTTATAATCTGTCACGCTCCAAAATGGAGATTATAGCTGCACAAATTGGCACATGGTATCTGGTACAAATATATCTACGCTGTTACTTACACTTTTCTACAAATATGGTTGCTTATGCGCTTATAATTAGTATAGTATGCATCGAAAGCCACTACTCGATTTTTTTTCTTGATTTCTGAGTAATCAGTGGGACCTTGTGTTCATTAAGTGAATATAAGCAACTTATCGATCCATCGAGATAATCTAGATCGGCCCTCTGAGAAAGAAGTAAAGAAAAGTAAGTTAACAGCCATAATTAGTAGCATTGGATTGTGATGATTCGGATGCGCTAGACAAATTATCTTTACATGTCACTTTCTTCTTATCGCTTCGATCGGGAGCTCTTTACTTGTGAATGCACCGGTAAAAGAAGAAGAAATAGAGTAGGAAAAACACATAGCAACCGACACACATATACAGTACAATTATATACACTACTATTTTCCAAAAAGGGAAAGTACCCGGCCTATGTATCGAAGTGATACATAGGCCCTTTATTTTATTTATTTATTCAATAGAAAACTTATAATAACCTTACAATAAACATACAAAGCGAAGCCGCCAAACAAGATGAAAAGGCAGCGCCAAGTAGCTCGACGATAAGGGCCACATGGTCTAATTCCACGGCCACAACCATCGTTTGCTGACCGGCTCAAACGAACACCTCATATGTCTTCACTGACTAAACCTCGAGAGAGCGCAACATGTGCACACTCCGAAAGTTGCCTCCGCTATCTTCCGCAAACCAATCTTGATGGTGTAGATTGAAGCGGAGACTTTTGCAAGGCTGTTGTCAATGCAACCACGGCGCCAGAGGACGGCTCTGCCTGCTCATGTACCTCACACCATGCCGCTCCACCTTAGTGCCCCTTTGGGCATAAGGTCGGATGTCGACATCCTCTCTTATCCTCACGGCCACTTGTAACTATTCCACCGATCAGGCCCGTCGATGAGCAGGATCGAAGCGATCGATGGAACATGGACCCCAAATTCCAGGTGCCCCCGAATTTCTGCAGCCCACTAGTCGTTCCCTTTGGTGTTTGCTCGTGTAGGCAGGCCCAGCAGGCCACGATGAGCTTGCTATAAAGCATGCCTGATCCTCGATCATTTCCGATTATATCCGTCTCCCGAACTGATCCCCTCGCTTTCTTCCCAATCGTTGCTGAGTGCTGATGACTTTGTTTCCCTAATTCGCTTTGCTCAATAGTTGCAAAAATCCGCCCCGCCCACTCTCCCAAGTTTGCATCGCGGCGGCGCGGGCGTGCCCACCAACCCACCCTAGCCCCCCCACGATCCTGTCTTGCCGTTCGATCCTGTCGATCGGCGAATGTCGATCTGGTTCTGGTTTACAGTCGAAGGTCTTAGGTAAGATCGCTGAAATGCAAGCCTGCTACCTGGCGCCTGCAACTCGTCAACCTACGTACTCACTCACGTTGAATTATTTTGTTTAATTTATTAATGAAACTAGATAAATCATGAGAAGGACAAAGAAATGATTGTAAATTTTATTTTAAGAAATACGAGATGGGTGATACATTTTGGAAGAGCATGATGTTCGTTTATTATGTTAGTGTTATATTTACTATGAATAATTTATATATTTATGAATATTGTATGAAATAGCACATTCTGAACTTGTACTAAAGTAAATGAATTTTGTGCTTACTAGTTGTTGAGTTTGAAAAAAACTTAGATCCCATTTTCCAAGTCGCACCGGGTCCCTAAATCTTGGAGACGGTGCTGCCACCGACCAAAATATCCGTACATGTCAAAGGAAATCCTGAACGATCAAATCGGCATCTGACTGAAGAACCATCGTGTAGGCGACGCAGCATCGCGTCCCTCGCTATTCGTCCTCAAGGCCAGCGGTGACTTTCCACCGCCCATGTCTGCTCTCTGCCCGCTACTGTACCATCGGGTCCGGTCATAGCACGGTGCATTCCTCCGCGTCGCACGAACCCAGCGACGCTTCTGCCGGCCACTCTCGATCAGGTCTCGATCCATGATCGGCGTTTTGGTTGAAATCACATTTCACTGGAGAAAATGTGCGCAGACGCCGTCGAATGAATCCGATCTATCGCGCGATCCAATATTCCAATCCAACCGGCGGGCGACGAATGCTGATGCATGGCGACAAATTAAACCACGGGCTGCTGCGTCGCCAGAAAAATGTTGGCACCGCCTTGAACGGGTTTACTTTCCTGAAGCAACATTGCAACAACGTACACCACCGCGTGGCGCTCGGAATCTTTGCACATGGAAGTTAGTGCCCACGGTGATGAAAGTGCAAGTCAAACAAACAATGTGACATCTCGATTTTGTACACGCAATTTGATCGTTCTGACTTACAGCGGTCAGAGCTTGCCCCACGTGAACAGCGCCATGGCGGTGCCGGTCAATATAACATTTGGCAGCATCGTACTACCCCCGTTAGTTTCGAGGAAGAAACATGTTGCCCATGCGTAGCGGAAAGTTGAAAATTTGATTCAATAAACTTCTTTCTTGCTTATTTGCACCGAGGAGTCTAGTAATATCAGAATGGCATTTTAGCGACAAATTCGCTCACAACATTCTAACACTCGGATGAAAGGCCTAAATATGAGTGAAGCCCATCGAGACTTTTCTCCGGCAAAGCAAGGGCAGCGCAAGAGCCTACGACAACGGTAGGGAACAAGGATGGTGGCGGCAATGCGAGGGTGGAGTGCACGCAGGGACGGAGCCAGGATTCCAGTATAGAGGAGGTGAAGTCTTACCCTCACTTAGTCTGCTGTTAATTTTTTTTTTGCTCTTCTATACAATTGATAAATTATTTTGGTAAAAACAATTGGCAATCTTACTTGTGCAGTAGGGATAGATAACATAGAAACCATTGTTGTTCTTGGATTTGATCTAAAGGTAGGCTCAAACCCCATAATACACATCTATGCAGTTAGAATTGAAGCAATCAACAAATCAGTAATTAAATAAGACTAGAAGCGGGTGCTGGAAGGATGAGAATTTGGTCAAAGACGAACCAGAGCGTTGCATAGTTGCATCGGGGTCTCTCGGCAGCCGCTGCCAGGTCGAACTATTCGTCGACGCTCAAATTCTAGGTTGACAATCGTGCCCTTCTCAAATATATTCTGTTTTGGTGTAGCTATACGGTCTATGTATTATGTTGTAATGTCCAAGTGAATCTCATAGTGATCCTCATGATATTTGTATGCTTGCTTTATTCTATCAATTGCCCAACTGTAATTTGTTTACCCAGCGTGTTATTTATCTTATGGAGAGACACCTCATTCTTGTTAGCGTTTACTATTTACTCGCATTATTTACATTCTCGCAAACTACTATCTTTTACCACACGATACGTTTAATCCTTTGTTTACAACAAACCGGTGAGATTGACAACCTCACTGTAAGTTGGGGCAAAGTACTTGGTTGTGTTGTGTGCAGGTTCCACGCTGCTGCTGGTGCAAAGCTACGCCCCAGACGAGGTGCCATATATAAATTGTCTGGAGCTGTCGCAAAGCTAGCGAGCATCAACCTTCGGAAGTTGGTTCTTTCTCCTACTGGTTCAATAAACCTTGGTTTCATACTGATGAAAGACTTGCTGTTGTGCTCATCATACCTTCCTCTTGGGGTTCTCAACTGGGCGGACATCTACACGTCATCAAACACCTCCAAGATTGACGCCCCCAAGGAGAAACGACATAGGAGCGCCGCCATCATCCGATCCGTGGATTTGGGGTTTCCTCCTGAGGTTAGCAGAAGGAGCCTGGAGCTTCACCTCAATGATGCCTTCAAGAACATACAAGACGTCAGCATCACCGGCTCCGGCCAATGGCCAAAACCTAGGGTTTTCACCCAGATCTGCCACACGAAGATCCCATCCATCTTGTTCATCCGACCGACCAAGCCGACCACCTCTGACGGAGGAGGAGGCCACCACACCACTATCCCGCCGACGAGACTTCCATCGCCACCACCCATCACCGAAAGACCCCAATACTATCGAGCAGTAAGGATCAACACTGGTAGGGAGCAGTAAGAAATCCAGTAGTTTTCAACTGTTGACAATATATATTCAGTGAAGTGGAGAAAATGTGCACTGACGCCGACGAATGATACGCGATCCAATCCAGGCGGCGGGCGACGGAAGCGGATCAAGATGCAAGACGAGAAACACGGGCGACGTGTTCCCCCTGTCGCCCGAAAATTTGCTGGACAGCCTGGAACAGGTTTACTTTTTTTTCTTTTGCTGGACGGCATCACACACCCATTTGCGACACTTCTTATCTGTGGCGTGTACGATCGTATGAATTATTGTCGGAGAAGGCACTAGTGGAAAACAGGGCATCAGTCCCGGTTCCGGCCCAGACGAACCGGGACTGATGCCCTATCTTTAGTTCCGGTTGCTATACGAACCGGGACTAAATAGAGACCACGTGGCAAGGTCCAGGCGCTCGTGGGCGTAGGTCTTTAGTCCCGGTTCGTGTTAAGAACCGGGACTAAAGAGTCCACACGCGGCAGCCTCTGCTGCTTCTTTATTTTTCTGGATTTCAATTGTTATTTAGGGGTTTAGGGTTTAGGGTATATTTGTATTTTGCTCCATTCAATTGTTTGATTCATTTCAAACAAGTTTTCTTATATACTTATTCATACAGCATTACAACATAATATATAAAACGATACATATATATAATATATTTGGTTCACCGAGCATATACATGCATACAAGTATATATATAACTTGTTCACACACATAAGATCACGACTTGTGTTTAATTATAAACATTGTCTAATCGAAACCGGCATGAAATTCACCCTTTGGGTTAATGACATGTTCAAGCAGAAATCCGGCTAATTCCTCTTGAATTCCTACTACGCGTTCAGTCGGTGAGAGCCGATTCCTCTTTGCTTCGAACTACGAAGAAGAAGAACAATATGAATATGAATCATCATAACAAAATTGATGCCAATAAAATGAATTTGTCAGTATATTGTTTACTTACTGTTTGAAAATCAATTCCTTCAGTGACCTGCGCACGAAGGTTCTCGCAAGTATAGCATGCACATAGATTAGTCCCTGAAGGCTGCCTCGCACACTTTACGAGAATAGATTTTAGTCAGTGACATATCAAGATTGATATACCTAATGGTATTTGAAACTAGAATTAAAGGGATGTGTGGAACTAGCTCGTACGACTTACCTCGATCTGACGGTAAATTAGCTCAGTTTTCCATTCACCTTTAACTATGCGTATAAACCGTTTCCAAACACTGCCGAGCTAACAAAATGAATAGATGAGTTATAGATGAACGAAAGAGACCGATATAATGCCGTAATGATTGAAATTACCTATCCATCACATCAAGGATGCTTTGGTATTCATTAAGTGGTTTATTCATCGAGTCAAAGATTTAAACCCTTCCATAGTCAGGTTCAATCTTTAGCAAAATCCAGTGGTAACTGCGTGCAAGTTTAATTATGTAAGTTAATAAACTCATCAATTACACTTATAACATCGAGTAAGGAAAAGTAACTGTGTATAAGATAGTAACACTCACCTGATGTTGTACGGAAAGAGTATTCTAGCTCGGTATTCCTGCGTAAGTAGGAACTCTAGCAAGTTATCCTCCGTCTCCTTGCGATTCCTCTGTATCATCGCTCCGTTAACTCGATTTGGATCAATGAATCCAAGTTGGAGGTCATTCCTTTTCTTAGATTCCATACTCTTCATTCTGCATAATAAACAGCGTAGTGAGGAAAATTACATGCAAAGAACGAGTTGAGCTAGAGACTTATAGAAATAATGAATCACTTACAGAACATAGGCACTGACGAGAGATTTGTCGAGCGCGTCTTGATTGAATAGCTGAAAGAATTCATCAAACTCAATATGCACCAAGTCTTGACCTAAGAAATGGTCCTTTGTGATTTGCATAAGGAGAAAATCTTGCGTGCCCTTTGCGGCTTGCAGGTACCACTTATGCAATTTTCGCATTTGTGTTGGTAGATTCATTTCAATCTCAGGTGGGACCAGACTCTTCCCCTTTTCATATTGCCGTGCTATAGGCGCCTTTGGGGTGATATCTTCATGTAGCAATTGAGAAAGAGTCAAACCAGCTTCTTTAGCAAAGTCGGCGGGATTGGGTTGAGCAACACTCCCACCAGCATCACTAGCAAAGACCTTTAGCGGGGAGATCGATTTTTTGGTCTGTGCTCCAAGCTGGGCAACGTCTCTTTTCCCTCTTGTAGTTGCGCTTGTCTTATTAGCTTCTTTTTTTGCATCTACCTGCTTATCCAAACAACGCTTGTAGTCATCTGGCTTACGCAATTCATATTGCGAAGGTTGGGTAAGCATATCAAAGGCCCACTCCTTCTGTTCCAGAGTATATACCTGCTTCGGTGTAGGGGTCGGGCGTAGGGCTGCGAGCTTCCTTTTCACTTTGGCTCTGTCCTCCGCCTCAATTTCTTCAGCAGTCTTCTCGATAGGAGGAGGCGGCACCGCCTTAGCTATCTTGGCCCGTTTCTTCGGAGAGACATTGCTAGTGGACATAGCAGCGGACTTGCCACAACTCTGGGACTTACGAGTGGGCTGAGGCGGCGGAGGTGGCGGAGGCGGCTGACATTGAGGTGGAGATCAATGTGGACTCGGGGTATGGTGGTAGTCGTCCCTGTCGTCGTCGGGAGGTGGTGAATTGCTAGGACTCGGAGGAGAGGGTGGCCGCCTTGGCGCCGAGCCTGGAAACACGATGTGTTTCTTATCCCAAAGAATTATACCACCCAATACTTCTCCCAGTTTTTCCTCCTCTTCAGGTCCAGCGACGTCAAGAAGGAGGGACTCATACCCCCTTTCAATTGCATCCACCCCGACCTTAGCATAGCCAGGTCGAATCTCACGGCCATGCCAGGTTTGTCCAGGTCCAGATGGCAACACATAGCCAACCGCCACCTTCATCGATATGTTCTTCATGGGATAATGCAGCTCACAGTCTATCTTCTTGGTGATATCATCCACGGGGTAGTGAACCATCGGTACCTCCGTGGAAGCCACGCTGCTTCTCCGCTGAGATCGGTCGCCTGATGCATGTTCTAGGTGTTGCTGATGCTGAGTTACCCCTTGCGACTTTAATTCCTCCAGTGCCTTCTGCTGCAGTAAATACAACTCTCTCAGCTCAGCCTGTTGCCTTTCTATGCTCTCTATCCGTGAGGCCTCCTCCTGCGCCTTCCGCTTCTTCGCTCTCTCTCGGCTTCTATAAGTCTGGCTCTCTTCGGAGAACCCAGACCTCCACGGAATAGCAGAACCCAGACCCCGTGTTCGTCCTGTGTGTTCTTTGTTCCCGAGGGCCTTTGTCAGCTCGTCGTTCTCTCTGTCCGGCTTGAACGTCCCCTCTTGAACCTCGGCGATTGTCTTGACAAGTGCTCCCAGGGGTTCAGCAATTTGTTTCTTCTCTTCAACTAATTTCCCTGTTCTCTCATCATAGACAGCTCCATGGGCAAGTGCCCAATTTCTTGACCTTCTGGGCCATTGTTCTGTTTCTGGTTCAATGCCTTTTTCTCGTAAGGCGGCCTCTTGCATACCCCACTTAGGCTCGGCCCTTTTGTAGCCACCTGGACCCAACTTATGGTGATATTTCTTTTTTGCAGCATTTGCCTGATTTTTCTGACTCCTTAGCTTACCCAGCTCTGACTCCTTGTACTCCACAAATGCGTCCCAGTGATCCCGCAGGAACTCATTGGGGCCAGTAAATTCTGGAGCTTGTCGATCGGCGTTGACATAGGCGTTCCATAACCTCTTCTTGTGGTTATTGAACTGTGCAGCCATCTTCTTGAGAGCCCACTCCCTGACTTTCTCCTTCTGTTGCTCTGCTTCTTCCAGGGACTCGGTGACCGGCAGATTGAAATGTGGAATGAGAGAATCCCAAAGTCTATCTTTCAAGACCTTGGTGACATAATTGACCGCTGCACCCTCTTCTGGCTCTGGCTGTGCTGGCTCTCCCTTTGCCGCCTTGGGCTTATACCAATATTGAATGCTTATCGGCACCATGTCCCTGACAAGACATCCACATTGATGTGTGAACGCATTTGCGACACTCTTGGGTTCCAACGGTTCGCCTTCACTTGAGAGACGCCCAATCGTGTAATGCTGATTCGATGCCCGCCGTTTGGCCGGGCCTCGCTTCTTTCTAGAAGATTCAGAGCTCTAAAATAAGAAAACACTCGTTAATATATATACCACATAATGCATCGTCATCTACTGATTCATGAATAGAGCTAGTCTTCATATATATTTATATATATATACCTCGCCGGACCGTTTTATTAAGTCACGTCCAGTCCCTTGTGAGCCGTCCTCGCAATCATCATTTTCCGATTCATGCGGCTGCTCGTCCTCCATTCCGTCACCCGACTCGTTCAAATATTCCGAGCCGTCTCCTTCTGCACGGGTGGTACCCTCTCCTTCTGCACGGGTGGTACCCTCTCCTTGTGCACGGGTGCTACCCTCTCCTATAATTTTCAATATCTCTTCTTCACCTTCTCTTCCGGCGCCGAAATCCATAACTGAAATCCATAACATAGATCAACAACATTACTCCATATTTTTATTTCTATTATTGCTAACAATATTAATAGCATATTACTAACTAGCATTTTACTAATACTAACTAGCATTTCTATTACTATTACTAACTTAATAATAGTAATAGCATAAAATCTAACATAATAATAATAGTAATAGCATTTTACTAACTTACTAATAGTAGTAGCATAAAATCTAACATAATAATAATACTAATAGCATTTTACTAACTTAATAATAGTAATAGCATAATATCTAACATAATAATAATAGTAATAGCATTTTACTAACTTAATAATAGTAATAGCATAAAATCTAACATAATAATAATAGTAATAGCATTTTACTAACTTAATAATAGTAGTAGCATAAAATCTAACATAATAATAATACTAATAGCATTTTACTAACTTAATAATAGTAATAGCATAATATCTAACATAATAATAATACTAATAGCATTTTACTAACTTAATAATAATAATAGCATAAAATCTAACATAATAATAATACTAATAACATTTTACTAACTTAATAATAGTAATAGCATTTTACTAACTTAATAATAATAATAGCATTTTACTAACTACTTTTTTTCTAACTATATTTTAATAACTACATTTTACTAACTATATTTTACTAACTATATTTTTACTATCAATATATTTTACTAACTATATTTTACTAACTACATTTTACTAACTATATTTTTACTAACTATATTTTACTAACTACATTTCTCTAACTTATTTTTCTAACATAAAATCTAACTATTTTTCTAAAAAAAAATCTTTTTTTTTGCAGGTGCCGGCGCCGGCGGTGTGGTATACGGCGCTTACCTGCGCGCGCGGGGGCGGTGTCGGGCGGCGGTGCGGCGGCGCAGCGGCGCTCCGGCGGCGCGGCGGCTCGGCGGTGCGGCGGCGCGGGAGCGTCGGGGGCGCGCGGCGGTCTCGGGCACGCGCGCGGGGGCGGCCTCGGGCGGCGCGCTGGCGCGCTAGGGCGGCGCGGCGGCGCGCTAGGGCGGCGCGGCGGCGCGTCGGCGGCGGCTGCTCGAGAATCCGTCGGACCGCAACGATCGGCGATGTACTCCTCCGCGCGAGCGAATACTGCTAAGTGTTGATCCAGTGGGGAAGAAGAAGGGGCGGCGGCGCTTTATATACCCCCCCTTTAGTCCCGGTTGGTGGCTTAAACCGGGACTAAAGGGGGGTCTTTAGTCCCGGTTGAAGCCACCAACCGGGACTAAAGGGTCTTTAGTCCCGGTTGGTGGCTTAAAGACTTTTGGCCGGCAGTTACCAGTTCGCGCCGAGCCACAGACCTTTAGTCCCGGTTGGTATTACCAACCGGGACTAAAGGTGTAATAAATGCGCGCCAATGCTGTATGTTTTTCCAGATTTCATTTGAATATGAATTTTGAAATTCAATTTGAATAACTTCTATATATTTTAGAATTTGATAAAACTTTGAATATGAAAAGTGATTGAAATTGAATAACTAATTCAAAAATATTTTCTATTTTCAAAATCAATTATTCTAACTATTTAAACAATTAACTATTTTGCCATTTTCAATTAAAACAATATTGATTTAAATTCTTTTTGCATATTTTAGAATTAGATAAAACTTTGAATATGAAAAGTGTTTGAAATTGAATAACTAATTCAAAAATATTTTCTATTTGGAAAATCAATTATTCTAACTATTTAAACAATTAACTATTTTGCCATTTTCAATTAAAACAATATTGATTAAAATTCTTTTTGCATATTTTAGAATTAGATAAAACTTTGAATATGAAAAGTGTTTGAAATTGAATAACTAATTCAAAAATATTTTCTATTTTCAAAATCAATTATTCTAACTATTTAAACAATTAACTATTTTGCCATTTTCAATTAAAACAATATTGATTAAAATTATTTTTGCATATTTTAGAATTAGATAAAACTTTGAATATGAAAAGTGTTTGAAATTGAATAACTAATTCAAAAATATTTTCTATTTTCAAAATCAATTACTCTAACTATTTAAACAATTAACTATTTTGCCATTTTCAATTAAAACAATATTGATTAAAATTCTTTTTGCATATTTTAGAATTGCTTATTAGTTCTTTTACACGCTGGATGGACTGCCGCTCTTCTCTTCCCGCCCTGCCATTTATACACACACCGTGGTGCTTCTTCCTTGCAGCGCCTCCCCGCAAGCCCAAAATAAAGCAATGGCCGCCGTCTTCCGCCTCAACCCCGTTGCCTCGCCCTACTACCTCTCTCCTACCCCTGCCGCTGCTATGTCCATTCCTGATTTCTTCGCCTCGCAGTTCTTGTGCCCACAGCAGCTTCCACATCCACTCCCCCCACCCCCAACCCCATTGGAGTTTGCACGGTGGGGATTTCTTCGTTCCCACTGCAGACAGCGTATGAGCATCCCCTGCTGGTGCCGCCGCCAGTGACGGTGTACTACTGCACGCCGCCACCGCCGCCACAGCAGCTATCGGCTCCCCGTTGCCGCACAACAGAGATATTTGAGGAAACTTTGAATATGAAAAGTGTTCGAATTTGAATAACTAACCCAAAATCATACATTTACATCAAAGTTTAATACATTATTACACATCACCAACATCCCCATCTAGTGTTGGGGTTTCCTTCTGCACCGTAACCATGGAGTATCTTCTTTGTTTAAGAGGAGGGTAGGGTCAGTGTTTACTCTGAAGGGCGGAATTTCATCAAACTTGTTATAATCTTCTGACATATCTGTCTTGTCCTCCACTCCCACGATGATTCTTTTCCCTGAGAGAACAATGTGTCGCTTTGGCTCATCATGTGATGTATTCATTTTCTTATCTTTTCTCTTTCTCGGTTTTGTAGACATGTCCTTCACATAGAAAACCTGAGCGACATCGTTGGCTAGGACGAATGGTTCGTCCATGTACGCAAGATTGTTGAGATCCACTGTTGTCATGCCATACTTTTGGTCTACAACAACCCCGCCTCCTGTCAGCTTGACCCATTTGCACCGAAACAAAGGGACCTTAAAAGACGGTCCATAGTCAAGTTCCCATATCGCCTCTATGTAACCATAATATGTGTCCTTTGTCCCATTATCGTGTAATGCATCAAAGCGGACACCACTGTTTTGATTGGTGCTCTTTTTATCTTGGGCAACCGTGTAAAATGTATTCCCATTTATCTCGTAACCCTGGAAAGTCAATATAGTTGAAGATGGTTTCTTGGCCAACATGGACAGCTCATATCCAACAGTGGCATCATTTATGAGAAGTGTTTGCAACCAACCACCAAAAGTCGCCATGTGCAACTTTGTAATCCAGGAGTTTGACTGCCCAGGGTTTTCTGAGCGTACAATATTCTTGTGTCGCTCCATATACGGCTCCACCAACCGGAAGCAATTGCGTCATAAGCACGTGGCAGTCATGAGACTTTAGGTTTTGGAATTTTTTCTCAGCCATATTTATTATTCCCTTTATATTTGACGAGAATCCAGATGGGACCTTGATACTGCTCAGGCATTCAAAAAAGATTTCCTTCTCTTCTTTGGTAAGAGCGTAGCTCGCAGGACCCTTAGAATCCTCCGGATGCATGTTGTCTCTTCTTTTCATACGGTGCTGGTCCTCCCGTGCTTCTGGTGTATCTTTTGTCTTCCCATACAAGCCCAAGAATCCTAGTAGGTTCACGCAAACATTCTTCGTCACGTGCATCACGTCGATTGCAGAGCGGACCTCTAGGAATTTCCAATACTCAAGCTCCCAAAATATAGATTTCTTCTTCCACATGGGTGCATGTCCGCTAGCGTCATTCGGAACAGACAGACTGCCAGGACCCTTTCCAAAGATTACTTCTAAATCTTTGACCATATCAAATATATCATCACCAGTATGGCGTTTAGGCTTGCCCCGGACTTCTGCCTCGCCCTTGAAATGCTTGCCTTTTTTCTTCAATTGATGTTTGGGCGAAAGAAATCGACGATGCCCGAGATACACCACCTTCTTACTTTTATCCAAATATATACTATCGATCTCACCTAAACAGTGAGTGCATGCATTGTATCCCTTGTTTGTCTATCCTGAAAGGTTACTAAGAGCAGGCCAATCATTGATGGTCACGAACAGCAACGCTCGTAGATCAAATTCCTCTTGTTTGTACTCATCCCACACACGAACACCTTCAGTCTGCCACAGCTGTAAAAGTTCATCAACTAATGGCCTTAGATACACATCAATGTCATTACCGGGTTGCTTCGGGCCTTGGATAAGCACTGGCATCATAATAAACTTTTGCTTCATGCATAACCAAGGAGGAAGGTTATATATACATAGAGTCATGGGCCAGGTGCTATGACTGCAGCTCTGCTCCCCAAAAGGATTCATGCCATCTGTACTTAGACCAAACCTCAGGTTGTGTGCGTCTTCCGTAAACTCCGGGAAATCTCTGTCGATTTTTCTCCACTGCGACTCATCAGCGGGGTGTCTCAACATCTCGTCACTCTTACGGTCTTCTTTGTGCCACCTCAACAACTTGGCATGCTCTTTGTTTCTGAACAAACGTTTCAACCGTGGTATTATAGGTGCATACCACATCACCTTGGCAGGAACCCTCTTCCTGGGGCGCTCGCCCTCAACATCTCCAGGGTCATCTCGCCTGATCTTATACCGAAATGCACTGCACAACGGGCATGCATTCAAATTCTCATACTCACCGCGGTAGAGAATACAGTCATTAATGCATGCATGTATCTTCTGCACCTCCAATCCTAGAGGGCAGACAATCTTCTTTGCTTCATACGTACTGGCGGGCAATTCGTTATCCTTTGGAAGCATCTTCTTCATAATTTTCAGCAACTTCTCAAATCCCTTGTCAGATAAACCACTCTCTGCTTTCCATTGCAGCAATTCTAGCGTGCTTCCTAGCTTTTTCTGGCCATCTTCGTAATTTGGGTACAAATCCTTTTTGTGATCATCTAACATGCGTTCCAACTTCTCCCTCTCCTTTTCACTTTCACAGTCAATTTGTGCATCAACAATGACCTGACCAAGATCATCAGCGGGCATATCTGATGCCCGTTCTTCACCTTCTTCTTCTTCATTATCTTCCATTGCGGTATCGGTGGTTTCAGGGAACTCAGGATAGTTGTCATCATTCTCTTCTTCATCGTTGTCTTCCATCATAACCCCTCTCTCCCCATGCTTGGTCCAACAATTATAGCCGGACATGAAACCGAACCGGAACAGGTGGATGTGAAGGGTCTTTGTGGAGGGGTAATCCTTCTCATTTCGACAACCACCGCATGGACAACACATAAAACCATTCCGCTTGGTTGCCTCAGCCACCTTGAGAAAAGAATGCACGCCTTTAATGAAATCTCCAGAGCGTCGATCGGCGTACATCCATGCTCGGCTCATCTGCATTATATAAGTACATATCAAACGCAAATCAAATATATAATTTCTATTTCTATCTCTAATTTTAGTTTGATAAGTAAGAATAAGTTAACAAAACTTTAGTCCCGGCTGGTGGGTACTTCTATCGGTATTTCTATCTTTATTTCTATCGGTATTTCTATTTTTCTATCTCTATCTCTATTTCTATTTCTATGTTAGCTATGTCTACTTCTATTTTTATTTTTAATTCTAACATTTCTATTTCTAATAGCATTTCTATTTCTAATAAAATCTAACATAAATAAAATCTATATAGCATTTCTATTTTTACCTCTATCGGTATTTCTATCTCTATTTCTATCGGTATTTCTATTTTTCTATCTCTATCTCTATTTCTATTTCTATGTTAGCTATGTCTACTTCTATTTTTATTTTTAATTCTAACATTTCTATTTCTAATAGCATTTCTATTTCTAATAAAATCTAACATAAATAAAATCTATATAGCATTTCTATTTTTACCTCTATCGGTATTTCTATCTCTATTTCTATCGGTATTTCTATTTTTCTATCTCTATCTCTATTTCTATTTCTATGTTAGCTATGTCTACTTCTATTTTTATTTTTAATTCTAACATTTCTATTTCTAATAGCATTTCTATTTCTAATAAAATCTAACATAAATAAAATCTATATAGCATTTCTATTTTTACCTCTATCTTCACCTATTTGTACACGTAATCAAATAAACATCTAATAATTGCTCCCATAAAAAAATCACAAATCTCTCTACTTCTAGAGCAATAAATGAGTTAAATTACCAATGAAAGACAAAAGCACAAAATTCCTCACCTTTTAGTCCACTTAGATTGAAGTGGGGACATCAATTTGTGACAAAAAATGGTGATCAAAGAGGATAAACTCGAGTTGCATGAAGAACACTGAGAGTGGAGAGGGGGAGTGCCTGACTCGGGGAGGAAGAAGGAGCTGCTTTATACAGGGAAGTCATTAGTCCCGGTTTGTAATACCAACCGGGACTAAAGGCTGGCTCTTTAGTCCCGGTTGATGTTACCATCCGGGACTAATGAGTCTGACAACGGTCGGATTCGACCCCAGATTCATTAGTCCCGGTTCATATTACGAACCGGGACTATAGGTTCAAAACGAACCGGGACTAATGAGTTCTAGGGTCTGGCGGCCGAAAAAGCGGTGGGGCCCGGGGCATCAGTCCCGGTTCAGACAGCAACCGGGACTAATGCCCTGGAATATTAGGCCGGTTTTCTACTAGTGAGGTCATCAAAATGCAGCTGGCTATGAGCATGGATGGTACGGAAACATGGGTACTGCAAATACTTGCCGCAGGCCGCGCTTGCAATCTATGACTAACCAAGTAATTAGGCTGCACGTCAAGGCGACGACGCCGGATCCGACGCCACATCGCCGTTGCACAACTGATTACAGTTAGCAGCACACACCACACAAGCTGGCTGCCTCCCGTTTTTCATTTCTGGTTCACCTGCACCGGATGTAAATTTTTTTTTTTCAAGTCGCCCACTACAACAACGTGCTATCGCGAGCATTAGATTTAGTTTGTTTTCGCCCACTCGTTGCACTTATTTTCTTACAACAAAGTCTTCCTGTTACATATCTCGTTTACTTTCGTCTCAAGTTCCCTACCGAAATGTGGATATTGGATAAGAGAAATAGGGGTTTATTGAGTTCGTTAGACGTCCTTCTATAATGAACAGGAAAAAGTAGCTGCTCTTACTACCTACATTGGTCCCGTGTTAATTATGGTCAAGCCAAGATTAAAGAAATCTTTAGTGCTCGTCTCTATCTAGTGGGGTAGAAGTAAGGTTAGGAGTTGATGTCAACCATACAGTGGTTGTCATCAAACGGTTCTCTGTTGTGACGTGCGGTTGAGCAGTTTATGTATGAAATGTGCACCTGGTTTCTGTAGAATTTCAGTTGTATTGGTTTTGACCAAGATGTTTTTATTTATATATTACGGCCAAGCAGATGTCTCGTGACGGAGGAATCTTTGATACATAGTAAACTGACGTGCCGAGAGGCACGGCACGATGCACGCATGCGCTGCTATATGGAAATACTGTAGGTTCTACCTTCGCCGCATGAGTGCATCGTGAAATGCACCGTCGTTATGAGGATGCTTGTATATGGAGCACCTGCTAATGTACAGGATGATTACCTTTGCATGAGTGAGTTTATTGTCATTGAGTGCATGTAAAAATTATGCCGAGCCGTGATGGGACACTTTGGCAATTACTATTTGAGAGGGCTAACTGAAGCAGAGACTGCTAGGATTATAGCACAAAATGCAGCGAGAGGATTTCCTGAGATGCTTGGAAGCATCAATTGCATGCATTGGTCATGGGATAATTGTTCGTTTGCTTGGCAAGGTCTGTACAAGCTCAATTTGCTATTGTTCGGTATCCTGCTCTTTCCTGGTCTCACGATCAAATATGGGAGGTGATGCAAGCTTTTGTGATCATGCATAACATGATCATCGAGAATGACCGGAAGACTTGAGCTAGGCATTTTGGTCCCTACGTGTGTCAGTGTCTCTTATGCAGGTTGATCATCAGGTGACTGCATAGTTTTTTGATTTCCTTGCTATGCATGCAGAAATCCATGACACCACTGTTCACACTCAAGTGCAATTTGATCTCGTAGAGCATCTATGGAGTCTCAAAGGAGAGGAATCAACTGCGTCGGCACCTTGATCTAGCCCAACTTCTATTTGTTTTTATTTGTTGTTTGTTAACTTTTAGTTTTGAAACAATGGGCAGGCACAAACAGATTCATGGGTATTCAGCTATATACCCATTTTTTGGCAAAAAAAATTCATATACATAGCAATATGTATCAGGTATGTGTACCCAATCCACCAAGGCAACTAAAACCTCGAATAGCCCACCGAACCATCTAGTCCAAGTCTTGGCACAACAGATTTACTCCCTTGACGCTTCGTGTTCAGCCATAGAACCGCATGTTTGACTACCGTAGCGATTAGCAAGGAGGTGTACTGGCGGAGGCGGCGAGGGGCAAGCGCAATCGTGGCTTCTGCTGGCGTCAGAGTCCACAACGCGGTCGGTGAGCAGCGGAGCCTGGAGGGGATTCCGGCGTTGGGGGCGTGCAGTCTGTAGAGGCACGACGTGAAATTCTCACTGCAGCGGCAGATTAGGGTTCTGATTCCTGAATCCCACTAATTTTTGTCTAATTTCTGAACTAGTAAATCAACAATTGTTTTCTAATTTAGAATAGTTGTTGACTTGGTTTCTCATCGACCCACGTGAAAATTTGTGAACCATTTTATTTAGTATTGAACAATTTATCATGTAATTTCTCTAATATTTTGAGATGATGTTGTTATGGAAAATTGGTGAACTTCTCTATTCATATTGATCAGTTTGTCAATCTTTGTGTCTCTACTGCTGTATTGAATAATTTTTTACCATTTAGGTTTTGTGTTGGATTTTTTTTTAGTTTGAATACCCATTGCGAATATGTTGTGCCCGTCCGTGTTTTAAACGCAGTTGTGATCAGACATATTTATTTGTTTGCTATATCCTAAACCCTAAAAAACATCGGGAGGCGCGCTTGGGAGACGTGGCTGGATAGCGACGCATTTCGGAGAGGAAGAAGACATGGGAAGCACGAAAGCAAATGCCGTACTAGGAGCCCAAAGCAGACCCAGAAACGATGAAATCGCCATCTGATTGGAGCTACGACATACGGATGGGTCGGCGCCCCTCGCTTATCCTCAAGGTCAAGGCCAGGCCAGAGGTGACATTCACCACCGACGGACGGATGAGTCTGCTCTGACCCAGCATCTGGCCCTGGCCGAACATGGTGCCCTCCGCGTCCCCGACGCTACCGCCATTGTTTTGGTTTAGGGTTTAGGTGACTGGAGAAAATGTGCACCGACGCCGTGGAATGAATAATCCTTCGGGAGGCGCTATCACGCGATGCTCCAATCCAACGAGCGGCGCTGCTTGACTTTCCTGAAGGAACCGTACGTCGCATGACACTGCATCTGCAACTCAAGCAAGTGACTTTTCGTATACTCAAGCAAACTCGCACGCTGCACCAGGCGTGTATACGCGGTCTGACTTTTGAGGGTCAGCGCTTGTCCCACTAGTAGAAAAATGGGCAACGGTCTACCCCTTTAGTACCGGTTCCCGTGTGAACCGGTACTAAAGGGTGTATTAGTACCGGTTCAATCGCCAGCCGGCCGAGAGCAAGGTTAGTACCGGTTCGATGTGGCCTTTTGTACCGGTTCATAATAGGAACCGGTACTAAAGGTTTTTAGTGGGCCAGAGCTGAACCTTTAGTACCGGTTCCTAGTATGAACCGGTACTAAAGGACCCCTGCCCTATTTCTACCACCCGATCATCCCTGCATCCATTTTCCCTTCTTCTCTCTCACATTTCCAAACATTTTGCACCTCTCACACTCCAATAAATCTTCATTTTTATCCACCATTTTATTAAGATTGACGGCACCCATCTATCTAAGGGTTAGCAATATCATCCTTTCTTCCGGCGTTCCTAATTTAGCTCATTTCTTTGCTAGTTTAACTCGTATTATTTTTCTAGTGCTAGCAAGGTGTTTGATGAAATGCCTAAGTTAGGGATTTCATTCTTTTTGTATGCAATTGAGCTCAAATTAAAGTATGATTTGTAGGTTTTAGTATCGTCCCCGTCCTCACCGCCGTCGATCGCCAGCGTCTTCCCCTAGCCGGCACTGTACCACCTCGGTGAGCCTCTTTTTTTTAATAAAAAAACTTAGTTTTATGTGATGAACTTGAATATTAATTAAGTTGGTCACTCATATATCCATGATGTTGTGTAATTAATGATTTTTGATATACTTATATAATGCAGATGAATCGACAATGGATGTACGGTGACCGATGCCATCCCGACTTCATTACTGGCATGCATTATTTTCTCAACGTGGCGGAGGCAAACAGGCGGTCGAATGGTTTCATTTATTGTCCATGTAGTTCCTGTAGGAATACGAAGGATTACTCTACCTCAAAGACCCTTCACTTCCACCTGCTTGAGAATGGTTTCATGCCCGGCTATAATTGTTGGACCAAGCACGGAGAAAGAGGGGTTATAATGGAAGGCAATGAAGAAGAAGAGGATAGTGACAACTATCCTATATTCACTGAAGACGGTGATAGTAGTATGGGGGAAGACGAAGCTGAAGAAGAGCCCATTTTTGATGAGCCCATTTTTGATGACCCCGATGACGATTTGGGTCGGGCCATTCTTGATGCGAAGATAAACTGCGGAAGTGAAAAGGAGAGGCTGAAGTTGGAGAAAATATTAGAGGATCACAACAAACTGTTGTACCCAAATTGCGAAGATGGCCAGAAAAAACTGGGTACCACACTGGAATTGCTGCAATGGAAGGCAGAGAATGGTACTTCTGACAAGGGATTTGAAAAGTTGCTAAAAATAATAAAGAAGATGCTTCCAGGGGAGAACGTATTGCCCTCTAGTACGTACGAAGCAAAGAAGGTTGTCTGCCCTCTAGGATTAGAGGTGCAGAAGATACATGCATGCATCAATGACTGCATCCTCTACCGCGGGGAGTACGAGAATTTGAATGCATGCCCGGTATGTGGTGCATTGAGGTATAAGATCAGGCGAGATGACCCTGGCGATGTTGAGGGCGAGTCCACCCACAGGAAGAAGGTTCCTGCGAAGGTGATGTGGTATGCTCCTATAATACCACGGTTGAAACGTTTGTTCCAAAACAAAGAGCATGCCAAGTTATTGCGATGGCACAAAGAGGACCGTAAGAAAGATGTGATGCTGAGACACCCCGCTGACGGATCGCAGTGGAGAAAAATCGATAGAAAGTACAAGTCATTTTCAGATGACGCAAGGAACTTAAGATTTGGTCTAAGTACAGATGGCTTTAATCCTTTCGGGGAGCAGAGCTCCAGTCATAGCACCTGGCCAGTGACTCTATGTATCTATAACCTTCCTCCTTGGTTGTGCATGAAGCGGAAGTTTATTATGATGCCAGTGCTCATCCAAGGCCCGAGGCAACCCGGCAACGACATTGATGTGTACCTGAGGCCATTGGTTGAAGAACTTTTACAGTTGTGGCGTGAAGAAGGTGTACCTATTTGGGATGAGCATGAACAAAAGGAATTTAACCTACGAGCATTGTTGTTTGTAACCATCAATGATTGGCCTGCTCTTAGTAACATTTCAGGACAGTCAAACAAGGGATACAATGCATGCACACACTGTTTAGGTGAGACTGACAGTATATATTTGAGAAACAAGAATGTGTACATGGGGCATCGTCGATTTCTTCCAAAACAGCATCAAGTAAGAAAGAGAGGAAAGCATTTCAGAGGTGAGGCAGAAGACCAAATGAATCCTACCCGCCCTACTGGGGATGTTATATATGATATGGTCAAGGATTTAAAAGTGATCTTTGGAAAGGGTCCTGGCGGACAATCTGTTCCGCATGATGTTGACGGATATGTACCCATGTGGAAGAAGATGTCTATATTTTGGGAGCTACCCTACTGGAAAATCCTAGAGGTTCACTCTGCAATCGACGTGATGCACGTGACGAAAAATCTTTGCGTGAACCTGCTAAACTTCTTGGGCGTGTATGGGAAGACAAAAGATACACCGGATGCACGGCACGACCAGCAATGTATCCATGAAGGAAACAACCTGAATCCAGAGAAGTATCAAGGTACTGCCAGCTACGCTCTTACCAAAGAAGAGAAGGAGATCTTTTTTGAAGTCCTGAGTAGCATCAAGGTCCCGTCTGGCTTCTCATCGAATATAAAGGGAATAATAAACATGTCAGAGAAAAAGTTTCAAAACCTAAAGTCTCATGACTGCCACGTGATTATGACACAATTACTTCCGGTTGCATTGAGGGGGCTTCTATCAGAAAATGTTCGAGTACCCATTGTGAAGCTATGTGCGTTCCTCAATGCAATTTCTCAGAAGGTGATCAATCCACTAACTCTACAAAATTTACAGAAGGATGTGGTGCAATGTCTAGTCAGCTTCGAGTTGGTGTTCCCACCATCCTTCTTCAATATAATGACGCATCTCCTCGTTCACCTGGTCGAAGAGATTAGTGTTCTCGGTCCTGTATTTCTACACAACATGTTCCCCTTTGAGAGATTCATGGGAGTCTTAAAGAAATACGTTCATAACTGTGCTAGGCCAGAAGGAAGCATCTCCAAGGGCTATGGAACAGAGGAGGTCATTGAGTTTTGTGTTGACTTTATTCCTGACCTTAAGCCGATCGGTGTTCCTGAATCGCGCTATGAGGGGAGACTGCGTGGAAAAGGCACGCTAGGAAAGAAAGCAACAATGTGTATGGACGGACATTCTTTCACTCAAGCACACTACACAATTCTACATAATTCCAGCTTGGTGGCTCCGTACAAAGTGGAACACAAGAATATTTTATGCTCTGAATACCCGGAGCAACGTGAAGATTGGATTGATGGAGAACACATGAAGACTTTCGGCGGTTGGTTGCAAACACGGCTCATGAATGTCACTGATGAAGAACAACTATACTTGTTGGCCAAGCAACCATCTTCGACTATATCGACATTTCAAGGGTACGAGATAAATGGGAATACATTTTACACATTCGCCCAAGATAAAAAGAGCACCAACCAAAACAGTGGTGTCCGCTTTGATGCAGCAGAGGACAATGGGAAGAAGGTCACATACTATGGGTACATAGAGGAGATATGGGAACTTGACTATGGACCTAATTTCAAGGTCCCTTTGTTCCGGTGCAAATGGTTCAACCTGAAAAACGGGGTACAGGTAGACCCGCAGTACGGAATGACTACAGTGGATCTCAAGAATCTAGGGTACGACACCGAACCATTCGTCCTAGCCAGTGAAGTGGCTCAGGTTTTTTATGTGAAGGACATGTCTACCAAACCAAAAAAAAGAAAAGAAAGGCAAGAGGACACATCATACGATGAGCCAAAGCGCCACATAGTTCTTTCAGGAAAAAGAAACATCGTGGGAGTAGAGGACAAGACAGACATGTCAGAAGATTATAATAAGTTTGATGATATTCCACCCTTCAAGGTGAAAACTGACCCAAGCATCATTTTAAATAATGAAGATTGTCCATGGCTGCGTCGCAATCAGAAGAAAGGGAAACACAAGAAGAAAACTCAGAAGACTAGATAGGGATCATAACTTGTGTATCTCAATATGGATTTTTGTGTAATGATGTTATTGTATGAGGGAAATTTTTCCGAGGCGGAGCTTCCGAAGATGCCGTAGGGCGTGAGCACCAACGACATCTTCGAGAAACTCCGCCACGGGAGATTTCCCAACCCTGTCCTCCATCCATGGGAATGAAACTCTCCCTGCCTTCTAGGTTGGCTTGTTGAGCTGCTTGCCATGGCGTATCGATGCTCCTTTTATAGGCACGGCACCGCTTCTACTTTGTCTTGTTCCTCCGACAGGGGCATCGTGCGTCCACCCACGCGTCCTTATCTCATCGAGCAGTGCATCCACCCACGCGTCCTTATCCTGCCGACATCTTTAGTCTCGGTTGCACCCACCAACCGGGACTAAAGGTTACCCACACGTCCTTATCCCACCGACAGTTTTGTTAGATGACACAAAAACTACCTTTAGTCCCGGTTGTACCCACCAGCCGGGACTAAAGGTTAGATGGTTCCCCGCGCCACTACGTTCCCGCCTATTTTCTTCCCGCGCTTGGCACCACTTCTACTTTGTCTTGTTCCTCCGACAGGGGCATCGTGTGTCCACCCACGCGTCCTTATCTCATCGAACAGTGCATCCACCCACGCGTCCTTATCCTGCCGACATCTTTAGTCTCGGTTGCACCCACCAACCGGGAGTAAAGGTTACCCACACGTCCTTATCCCACCGACAGTTTTGATAGATGACACAAAAACCGGGACTAAAGGTTCCCGCCTATTTTCTTCCCGCGCTTTCCACCGCTTCCCGCCTCCGTCTTCCCGCCATTTTTCACTATATATATGTAGGCTTGGCCTCCATTTACATATCACATCTAGATTCATATCTGCAAACCTCATCACTCTCTTCCATGGCTTCCATCGTATCTCTAACCCCCCAGGAGTCGGAGGCACTTTGCGCCTCAAACTACCCCTGCCCGCCGGGCTACCGCGTCCCCACCGGCTGGATGCTGAGCGTCGGAGGTGTACTGGTCCCTCCTGTCCCTGTAGGTGTGGCACGCCAGATGGCCATCACGAACCACTACTACTTCGAGCTCACGCCAGAGCAGCGGAGGAATCCTCAGTGGCATCCCGACTACAGCCCGACTTGGGACGCCTTCTTCATCAATCGGCGTGAGAGTGCGCTTGCCAGGCACGAGGAGGACGGCTCGCCTCGTTCAAACTTCAACGAGGCCGGCCGTCGGCTATGGTGGCGCGGCCGGACTCTCCAGAGCGTCATGGCCTACCGTGGCCCCCGCCTGCGCTACCCTCAGTCTCAGCCCACGCGTGCTCACCAGTCGAGGTTTGACTATCGCGACCCCGATGCCAGCGACGATGACACCGGTGAGTACGACGACTACAGTGGCGACGTTTATAGGGCTAGGCACGACTATGACTAAATCACTCCTACATTCGAAAACAAGCTCGGCCGATTGTGACCTAATCCGGCCATGTATCTTAAATTTCAGTTGAGATATGTACTTCTTTTCCTGTTCAATCATCTTCCCGCCCTTTTCCTCTCACGGACGCAGCGTGCCGCCGCGCTAACCGACGCTTAATTATGAAGCGAACATATGATCAATAGAAAAAAGAAAATCAAATATAACTAATCAAATATAAGTAATCAAAAATAAAATCAAATATATCTAATCAAAAGAAAAAAGAAAATCAAATATAAGTAATCAAAAAGAAACTGCAAAATAAAAATCAAATAGAAACGGCAAAATAAAAATCAAATATAAGTAATCAAAATGAAACGAAAATCAAAAGAAACAGCAAAATAAAAATCAAATAGAAACGGCAAAATAAAAATGAAACCAAAATCAAAAGAAACAGCAAAAGAAAATCCAACGAAAAGCAACAGAAAAAGCAAAAGAAAAAGAAAAAAACCTTTGGTACCGGTTGTTTGAAAGAACCGGTACCAAAGGTTAAAATCGCGGAAAAGAAATCTGGTAAATACCTTTGGTACCGGTTTCTATTACGATCCGGTACTAAAGGGGACCTTTAGTACCGGTTCGTAATAGAAACCGGTACCAAAGGTCCTTAGGCCATTTTCTTCCACGCGCAGTCGCCAAACCCTAGTCTCAGTACCGTTCCCCTCTCTCCAAACACGCACGCGCAGCGCCGCCTTGATCCGCCGGAGCACGCAGCGCCTCGACGGTGAAGCTAGGTGGCGGACGCGGCCGGCGGGAGGGGCGCGGGCCGGTAGATTCTCACGGCGGCGCATAACTGGCGACGGCGGGGCGTGGAGCGCGAGCCGCTGGTTGCCTCCCCGAGCCTCTGCTGCCGGCGTCCATGGGGAGCTGCTCCCGGTGACCGCCTCCCCGAGCGCCTGCCGCCGGCCGACTTCACGACCTGGTGCTGCGAGGTCTACTCCTCTTCACGGCTTCATATACGCGTCGCTCGTTTCTCTAGGTGAGATGCCCTGCGTCCTGTGTCTTCCCTCTGCTTGTGTGTGTGCTCTGTGATGCCTTATCATTCGATTGCTAGATGAAAGACCGACAATTTCTCCATGTAATCTGTAGAGTGCGTTGCAGGCTACAGCTAGTATTCCTCAGCTAAAATAATTTGTACTTTAGTGATTATTCAAGATTTAATAATTGATATAGTATTCCTCAGCATAGATACAGATTTACGAAAACTGCAAAAGGGTCACATTGCATACACCATGTAACTGAATTTTGTTTCACGTTTCAAGAGCAAATTTTTTCTATAAGTTGATTGTTTTGATAAGAGTACAAAGTTCTCGAATCAGGTGAATACATGCCTGATGAGTAGTCCTTGTTTGATCTTCCGAAAAATGAAGTGTCTACAACTCTATGAACTATTGTTTATGCACATTTAATTACCTGGATGGTATTTGTTATGCCTGCTTATGGCAAAACTGAACTTGACACTTTCCCTGATGCTCCAACAATCTTGCAGACGCCATGCGTTACATATATGCACACACATGCATATATTAAATTAAATGTTGCTTTGGTTATTGTCTAGATTCATGGCTACTTTCTGTGGGCTGGAGCTTGTTCGTCTTTGATCCAGCCTCTCTGGTCGGCCAGAACAAAGAGCTGCACCCCGTCCTCTTGCCATGCAGCGAGGACCTCTTTTCCGTTGGTGCTTATTATCCAGGATTCATGCCGCTAGCTGTACTAGGGCACTTTTTTATGAAAACAAATCCCTCTATCAAATGCATAAGGAAGCTTTTCTTCAGTACTGAGTAAACTTCAGTAACATATTATCATGTATATTGGTGAAGAGCTGTTTAGTTAAATTGCATCTTAGGGCCTGCTGTTGTTCTAACTTCTAATTCTATCAAATGCATAAGGCATCTTAGGGCCTGCTGCATATATATAGAATGTGTTTATTGTTAGTTAGTAGCATGGTCAGTACCTATTGTGCACGTTGATAACTTCAATTTTCGAATTCAATATTTTTGGGTGTTTTCGGGGTTTAAGCTTGTGTTTACTGCTTCCATCTTATTTATTCTGGCAAACCAAGTCTCTCCTTAGTATGAGGGTAGGTTATATACTGCAATGAAATGTATGTGTTGTGCAATGAGCCAATTATGCCTGCATGTGAAATGTATGATCTCAAATTTGATTGTGGAATACAAGCTGGTGTGCTGTTGGGTAAGTATATGTTCAAGTTTAGTGCTCTCAGCAGCCTCCGGGTTGCGGTGACCATGTCAACTAGAAATCTTGTATATGAAAAGTTGTATATGAAAAGTTGTATATGAAAAGTTGTATATGAAAAGTTGTATATGAAAAGTTGTATATGAAAAGTTGTATATGAAAATATATTGTACAGCATTCTCAATATATTGACTCATGGCCGTGTGTTTAGTAAAGTGTTGTTGCGATCTGGAAAGCTTCTGATGCAAAAGAGTAGATTGCATGAGACATTCATGTCTTATTTTTTGGCAATGCAACTCCTCTGGTTTATAATTTTTGTTATATGTGATGGTTGTTACGTGTTAGTAATAACCAATTTTGAATGGTGAATATTGTAAAAGATGCCCCAAAAAATTCAGAATCCCAAAATAGAGAAATATTAGGTGTTCGTAATAACCAATTTTGAATGGTCATAAGATCTACATATTGATAATTGTGATAACTTAAAATGACATAGTCCCCTTCATCCGAGATGAGGACCGAGAACAATAATTGCACTTAATTTTGCAGTGACATTGAGCTATGGAGGACGACCCCTTCATCCGAGATGAGGAGCGAGAAGAAATGGTGCAGAAAATGATATTTGAGAGTGCCCGTGGACCGGAACCCAATGGAGAACCCGATGGAGATGACGATGATTTCGGGTCACAATTTTTGAACGATGTCGGTGAGGGACTTGAGTCTGAAGAAAGACGAGACAACGAAGTGTCCTTAATAAACTTCAGCGAGGTGTATATCAAGGCTATATGTTCATCACTTGATGCATTGATTTATTTGTATTACACTTATTAACGAATCATTTTTCTTTTAGCCTTCTGGATCATCGAGCAAATCTGTTAAAAAGCAACGAGGCCCGACGCAACGTCTAAAGGGCGAGGGTAGGTTAGCCCTCACCGCATTTAAGGCTAGTGGTCAACCGGTGGAGCCCAAAGAGCACTGCCGTAAATTCATAAACCAGGCTGGAGTTCTTGTTAGGGACCATGTACCGATCAGCATTGTAGAGTGGCATAAGCCGAAGAACGCGGGGCCTGAAGCTAGTTATGTCAATGATACTCTAAAGCTTTTTCTTTGGGACAGTCTACTGACACACTTTAGCCTACCGGAAGACATGACGGAAGGCCAGAAGAAGAAAGTCAAGGAATGGACTCTTAAGAGGATGGCCACACAATTCCAGACCTGGAAGAAAAATTTATGGGCCAGATATGCAGATAAAGATCCAGTATTCACTGGAAGTCTAGTGAAGATAAAAGATCACTGGCCGGCATTTAAGAGCTATAAGAAATCTTCTACTGCTGTGTCCCGATCAGTCACAAATACGAAAAATGCTTCAAAGAAGGAACATTTCCATCATTTGGGGTCAGGTGGCTACAAGACTGCCATTCCGAAGTGGAGAGCATTTGAAGCTAAACTGATGGAGGCAGGAATCACTCCACAGACATGGGACTGGCCCGACCGGTCCAAGTTCTGGTTGTTCGCGCATGGGGCAGGGTTGGACCCAAAGACAGGGCAGATCGTTGCAAAGGGAAAATGGAAGGATAAAGTTAATGCAATCACGACACAGCTTGTAGATGCAATTGAAAAGGTTAGAAAGGGAGAGTACATTCCCGATAGAGAGAATGACGAGCTGACACTCGCTCTTGGGAATGCGGAACACGTTGGACGGATACGAGCCCTCCCAGGTGTCACCATGAAGGAAGCATGGCCGGAGTGCGCTGACACTTATAGAAGCCGTTCGAGAAAGAAGAAGCAGGACTTAGACAGGTTAGCGGAATTGATAAATAGGGTGGAGGTGCTTGAGCAAAATCAGAGGGCACCTGATCAGCCGCTGTTTATACAAGATCCTCAACCCGATGCCGCCCCATCTCAGCGAAGAAGCAGTGTGGGTTCCTCGCATCTTGAATGTGCATGAAGCTACCCCGTGGATTATATCACGGAGAAGACAGATTGCGAGCTACATGTGCAAATGAGGAACGTGTCCGTTAAGGTCGCGGTCGGCTATGTTTACCCAAACGAAGATGGAGCAACGCACCATCATATGCCCATTCCAACTGGCTGTGTTCGTGTCGGGGTGGATGACGTTGTTCCGGGTTTTGAAACTATGGACCTTGATTTTCCTGGAGGTGACGAAGAGAAGACATTGGCCGATGTCAAGCGCGGTTTCGCCATATGGTCCAAGAAATACATCGTCCTTTTTCCAAGGCCACCGACTCCTCCTCGTAGCACTCCACATGAGCAGCAATGGCCATCGACTCCGCCTGGTAGCAGTCCACATGAGCAGCAAAGTCCACACCTACCGGAGAGGGACCCCAGCGCGAGTCCACCATCTCGAGATCCTCCGCGTAAGACTGCGTTTTTTAAGCGGAACGGTACGCCGCCTAGGAAGAGACCTAGAAAGGAGAAACCACTGCCGCCTATCGAGAAGTTACCTTGGGAAAGAACTATCGAGGAATCCAGCGAAATCTCTAAGTCCGAGATGGCAAAACATTTTGCTAAGAAAGTGCCAGAGATACCTTTTGAGAAGACTCTAGATCCGGTGAAAGTTATTCGTACCGTTGAGAATCTATATGACCCTCCACCATCGCCGCCATCTGACTATAGGCGTTCTATTGAAAAGTCGTATGACGCTATGGTGGAGGTGGAAAAACCCGATCAATCGGTGGTCTCGGCGAAAACTAGGAAACAAGTGTACCAGCTCGGAGAACAACCCGTTCAATCGGTCCCCCCGCTCAAGGTGTTTGACGAGAAGGCCGTTGAAAGTTCTCGACAAAACACAATTGATTACCCCATGGCTGAAGTAGTATATCAATTTGTTCAAGGGAAAGATCTGGTCGAGAATATCAGGTCGCTACCAACATGTATGCGTAATTTGAATGTGTGGTACACTAATGCCATAAAGACAGGGATTGATTGTATCATGGTGCGAGTTAAGGATGAGCACTACTTCCAAGAATACTCTGTCAGCGTTGACTTCCTCGAACTTTTCCAGTTATACAATCTCCGGGCCATCGACAAATCTATCATCAGTTGCTATTGTCTGTAAGTGATTTATTAATATAATTTGAGAAGTCTTTAGCTCAGCTCATTCTTTGTCTGCAAATTATCCTCAATTTTATCTTTTGTGCGCTATATTATGCAGATCGAAGAAGCTCGAATGCAAAAGGGATGAAATCACGGACATTGGGTTCATTGACCCAGATACAATGCATGAAATAACCATAGAAGATCCCATCTTCAACAAGGATACACCAGAGACTTTGCTAAGGTTTTTGAAGCGACAACGTGACAAAAAGATAATACTTTGGCCTTACAACTTCAAGTAAGTGTAACTGTCTTATAACACATTCTATTTTGCTCACCATACGTTAAAATTTTAACTGATGACTTATATCTATGACACTGCATATTTAAACGTGCGCAGGTTCCACTTTATTCTTATCGTCATTAAAATGTACGATGGAGAGGTTGAAGTCTATGACTCACTAAACAAAGAGCCTATACTATACAAGTCGGCTTTTGATATGCTCAAAAGGTAATTTTAATTCTTATCGGTTTTTTCGTTAATTTCCTGATATCAACAAATTAATAACTCTTTTATGCATTTTCTTTTGTCGGGCAGCGTATGGCAAACGTTCATCCAGGAAGATCCGGCCGGTGGATGGAAACCGAAGCTGATATGGCGTGCGAACAAAGTAAGTAGTACTACCTAGGTCCACACACCTTTATCATACTTGATTATTATTTGATTGAATTATATTCTTGTACAGAAATGCTCGAAACAACCTGAGGGGACTAATCTATGTGGATACTATGTTTGCGAGAACATCCATAAGATTGTCAGCGAGAGAACGAATAATCAAAGGAATAGAGAGGTACGGAAACAATATTCACAAATTTATTTTGTTACCATAACTTGTGCTAAGTTTCAGTCATAATTGTTTGATTGTGATTTGATATATATATATATACATAGCTCATGTATTCATTTGAATCTCATTCTTTTACAGTTGGCAAGAAAGCGTGACAGGCTCCCAATCGAGCACCGCTTCAAAGCAATTGGCGAGGAATTGGCGGGATTTTTCCTTCGGGACGCCATACCTAACTTCGGAGAGTACCACTATGAATGAAGATCTACATGTAATATATAGCTTGACTCGGAGAATACCACTATGCTACATATAATAGATAGTATGCCTCGGAGAGTACCACTATGCATGAAGATCGATCTTCATGCATGTACTACTTAATTTGCGATCTTATGCAATTACATGTGTTATATTATATGCACCAAGTTGATATGCATTACCTTGATCTTCATGTACTCCTAAATCGAAACACGTTTCTGGTGCATCGACGCGATCCTCGTACGATGAAATGGTCCGATACCCCTAAAAAGCCCTCCTAATTAAAACCCTAAACCCTAAATTCCTTTGGTACCGGTTCGTGTTACAAACCGGTACCAAAGGTCCCTAGCCTGCACTCCCCTGGGAGCCAACGTGGAGGCCCCTTTAATACCGGTTTGTAATGAACCGGTACTAAAGAGGGGGGGCCTTTTGTCCCGAATCTTTAGTACCGGTTTGTTTTCCGGTACAAAAGGGCCTCTGGAACCGGTACTAAAGGCCTGTTTCCTACCAGTGTCCCGCATTAGATCAGATGAACTCATTATTTTCTGAGGGAAGAACATGTTATAACTTAAATGCGGCTTGGCAAGGAAGCTCTCTTATTTTAAGTTCTGTTTGGCGTATACATTATAGGCATAGATTTTCAGGAGAAAATCATAAGGACTAACACACGGTGAAATAACTTTAAATGTTTTACTGAAGCGGAAGTAGAATGCACAAAGAAAATAAGTCTTCTCGGCTATTTTTTAATTACTACAACAAAGCAATGGTAACATGGTATTCAACATCAGATTAGTGAAAAATAAAATTCATCATTACTACAATTGGCTCCCATTTTCTCCTCGATTAGTAACAAGGGGCACCGCGTTTACATAAGCCACTCCATTTAGCCTCATTACATTACACGAGGAATTAGTTTCCCGAGGATGCATGAAGCTTTCCCGCTCTTGATCGGTTGAATTGTCGAAATATCCGTGTTACTTGACTTGGAGGGACCTCCAGTCAACCACATCACTCGCATCTAATTAAACATTGTGCAAAGTTTTCTCTTATATTGTTTGACAAATAAAGGCATGGTTACTTCCTTAGGCCTCCCATTTCTGAATTCTAGATAGTGTAGTTCAAGTTCCTTAGGCCTCCCATCTAATGCACTTAACATGAGATGGGGAGATAGCTAGCAGAAGAAAATATACTTCAAAGTTAGCTGGCTGTGTAGTTCAAGTGGACGAAGGAGAAAGAGAGGATATTATATATACCAAGAGGATAGACGACTCTTATTGTCCAATTAAATTTGGTTGGTAAAACTGTGTAAGAAAACCTGCACAACACATGAGGGAGATGAAAACGTTAACTCAAATCAAGAAATTAATCTACCAAAGGGACAAGAGTGGCACGTGATTTCGAGCCTTCCATTTTGAGAAAGATGCACATAACATTGGAGTAGTATATATCAAAAATTTGATTAGTCTGGTTTCATTGGATTCACCATAAAATATATTTGTATACTAAATTCGAGTGATATCATTAGCACACAACTAGCAAGGATGCTCTCGCAAATGCAAGGGCACCACCCTCTTTAATGGTTAAATTGTTTGTTTTTTTGATAGATAATTTTTTTTTGCAATATCACATTATGTAATTAGATAGCAATTTAATAATTCTTTAACTTTTGCGAACACCAGCGTTAATAAAACATAGATAGGCATTGCGGGTACTATAATTAATCATCTTAATTTTTTGGATGAGCAACTACTATGTTATTTGTTAAAACACCTTTATGTTTTTGTTTTTACATAAAATTTGATTAATAAATAGATCTGTAGTTCTTACAAGGTGTGACACCATTACGTAAAATCAATTGACATTTTTTTAGTCTTTGATGTACACTCAATCGTAATCATACTATATGTATTTCACATTGTAGAACTCTCTATACTCTCCGGTAGCGTGATTTCAAATAATGGAAACACACTCAATCGTACGTACACACATCTAGACTGAATATTAGCATCTTGCGATCACGGTCAAGCTAGCTTTAGCGTTTATTTTTTTCGCATACTACCCCTTTGCCAAAATGTAGAGCATCTTAGTTTTTTCAAGTAAAAAATCTTATAAAGTTTGATAAAATATATAGAAAAATATTTCAATGTTTACAACACAAAATCAATATTATTGAAAGTATCACGAAGTATACTTTCATAATATATATATTTTTATTGTAGAAGTCTTTATATTTTCCAGTAGCGAGAGTTCAAATAGTAGAAACACAGTCAATCTACGTACACACATCTAGACTCAAATAATGGAAACACGACTGCAATCTACGTACATGTACCTAAACTGAATATTAGCACGTCATATTCAAGTTAGCTTTGAATGATCTAAACCTCAACACGTGCTAGGGAGCAGTGCATATGGGAGGAACCAAATAAAATCATATTGTTTTTCTTTTTGTTCAGCGGTAATGGACGCACCTGGAAGAAGGAACCAAATAAAATCTATTAATCAGCTTAGATTTCCTTATCTGTTCCTCTATTTAAATTCTACCTATTAGTTTTATCTCTAACTATAAAAACGTGGTGCCTCTTTTATATTTTTACGTGACAGCTTGTACCCACTACAGTTTACGTAACTTTCTGGTGCTTTAAATCTCAACCGTTATAATTAAGATCAACAAATCAAATTATTTTGGCCTGTGTGGATTACCGTGATGGCTCTATTTTAGACCCCCGTATTATACTTTTAGTATATACTCCCTCTGACCCATATTACTCTTCGCTAATGCGGATGTATCTACCACTAAAATGTGTCTAGATACATCTACATTAGCGAAGAGTATTATGGATCGGAGTGAGTAGTAGATTTGCTTAATAGAATTGGTGAAACACATGATAGTTTGACCTAGGACAAAGCTAGCCATCAATTTAATTTGTAATGAAAGGAGTATATAATGTATTCCATCAAAGCTCCCCTCTTATTTCAAAATATTTGTTGAAAAGATGAAAATATATAAGTTTCCAGCACTAGTAGAAAAAGGGTCTTTGGTCCTGGACATAAAAGCCATCTGTCCCGGTTCAGTAGGCAAATCGGGACCAATGACAGGCATTGGTCCCGGTTCGTGCCGTTTGGGGGCCGGTCCCGGTTCATTTCAGGGAATCGGCCCCGGTTTGTGGCATGAACCGGGACCAATGCCTCCCCAGCATGGCACGTGGCTCTCTGCGGAGCATTGGTCCCGGTTCATGCCATGAACCGGGATCAAAGACCCTCCCCTGGCTATAAATTGATACCCAGCCCTTTGCCCTTTGCCACAAAAATTTGCTGGATTGTGTGTGAGGTGTGGGTGCTAGCTTTTTTTTCTCCTTTGATTGCACACAAGGTGTTCGACGAAATGTCCATGCCACATTTAAGTTCGCACAACACGGTATCCTCCGCCGAGGTTAGCAACCTTATCTTCTTCATCTGTAACTGATACAAAAATCTTGCATATGTGTCCATGCGGGTGGTCATTTCACTATTCATGATGTTATTGTAATAGTTAATTATTATAACGCAGATCGATGCGCGGATGCGATGGATATACGGCGACCGACACGATTCCGATTTTATTGCAGGCCTGCATAAATTTATCGATGTGGCTAAGGCAAACAAAGTGGATAATTTTATGCCTTGTCCCTGCATCGACTGTTGGAATTTGACGGAGCACTCTGCCCCGAGAATCCTTCAAAGCCATCTGCTTCGGAGAGGTTTCATGCCCGGATATTATTGTTGGGCCATGCACGGAGAAAGAGGGGTTAGGCTGGAAGAAAATGAAGAAGAGGATGATGACAGCTATCCTATGTCGCCTGAAGAATATGGTGATACTGCAATGGAAGATAATGAAGAAGAGGGAGGCGGCAATGAAGAAGAACAACGGGCATCGGATGAGCCCGCTGATGGTCTTGGTCGGGTCATTTCTGATACAAAGCAACAATGCAATACAGAAAGGGAGAAGCTGAAGTTGGAGGCCATGCAAAAGGATCACAAAAAGTTGTTGTACCCAAATTGCGAAGATGGCAGCACAAAGCTCGGTACCACACTTGAACTGCTAAAATGGAAGGCAGAGGCTGATTTATCTGACAAGGGATTTGAGAAGTTACTGAAAATAATGAAGCCGAAGCTTCCAAAGGATAACGAGCTGCCCGAGACAACATACGAAGCAAAGAAGACTATCTGCCCTCTAGGATTAGATGTGGAGAAGATACATGCATGCATTAATGACTGCATCCTGTACCACGGTGAGAAGTACGAGAATATGGATAAATGTCCGGTATGCACTGCATGTCGGTACAAGATCAGACAAGATGACCCTGGTGATGTTGAGGGTGATGACGAGCCCCCCAGGAAGAAGGTTCCTGCTAAGGTTATGTGGTATGCTCCTATAATACCACGGTTGAAACGTCTGTTCAGAAACAAAGAGCATGCCAGGTTGTTGCGATGGCACAAAGAAGAGCATAAGAAAGACGGAAAACTGAGACACCCCGCCGATGGGTCGCAGTGGAGAAACATCGAGAGAAAGTACTCGAACTTTGCAGGTGACGCGAGGAACTTATGGTTTGGTCTAAGTACAGACGGCATGAATCCTTTTGGGGAGCAGAGTTGCAGTCACAGCACCTGGCCCGTGACTCTATGTATCTACAACCTTCCTCCTTGGTTGTGCATGAAGCGGAAGTTCATTATAATGCCAGTGCTTATCCAAGGACCGAAGCAACCCGACAACAACATTGATGTGTACCTAAGGCCATTAGTCGATGAACTTTTGCAGCTGTGGGTAGAACCTGGTGTAAAGGTGTGGGATGAGCACAAACAGGAGCCATTTGACCTACGAGCGTTGCTGTTCGTAACCATCAATGATTGGCCTGCTCTTAGTAACATTTCAGGACAGTCAAACAAGGGATACAATGCATGCACGCACTGTTTAGATAAGACTAAAGATACATATTTGGATAAATGTAAGAAGGTTGTGTACCTGGAGTGTCGTAAATTTCTTCCGACCAATCATCAAGTAAGAAAAAAAGGCAAGCATTTCAACGGTGAGGCAGATCACCGGAAGAAGCCTAAGCTCCCTAAAGGTACTGATGTATTTGGTATGGTGAAGGACCTAGAAGTAATATTTGGAAAGGGTTCTGGCGGTCAATCTGTTCCGAAAGACCCCATTACCGGACACATGGCCATGTGGAAGAAGAAATCTATATTTTGGGAGCTTGAGTATTGGAAAGACCTAGAGGTCCGTTCTTCAATCGACGTGATGCACGTGACGAAGAATCTTTGCGTGAACCTGCTAGGCTTCCTAGGCGTGTATGGGAAGTCAAAAGATACACCAGAAGCACGGGAGGACCAGCAACGTATCAAAGAACCATACAACAAGCATACTGATAAAGGCCGTCAATACTTAAGCAGCTACGCTCTTACCAAAGCAGAGAAGGAAATCTTTTTTGAATGCCTAAACAATATTAAGGTCCCGGCTGGGTTCTCGTCAAATATAAAGGGAATAATAAATATGGCAGAGAAAAAATTCCAGAACCTGAAGTCTCATGATTGTCACGTGATTATGATGCAGTTGCTTCCGGTTGCATTGAGGGGGCTTGATACGTCTCCAACGTATCTATAATTTTTGATGCTCCATGCTTGTTTTTACACCATTTGCCTACTGTTTCGTTACACTTCGTGGCACTTTTATGCATTTTTCGGAACTAACCTATTAACAAGTTGCCACAGTGCCAGTTCCCTGTTTTCTGCTGTTTTTGTGTTTCAGAAGTGATACACAGGAAATATTCTCGGAATTGGACGAAACAAGTTCCTGAAGTCTTATTTTACCCGGAAGCTTCCAGAGATCCGAAGGAGAGTAGGAGGCGGGCCACCAGGGGCCCACACACAGGGGTGGCGCGGCCAGCCCCTGGCCCGCGCCACCATGGTGTGAGGCCACCTGGCCCCTCCTCTGACATCGCCCCTTCGCCTAGAAAGACCCCCCGACGAAAAAAACCTAAGTACCCGATCAATTTTCCAGAACACATCGCGATCCGCCACCGCCGTCAACCCGAAGATCGGGAGGGTCCAGAAGCTCTTCCCGGGACCCTGCCGGAGAGGGGAATTGCCACCGAAGGTCTTCTTCATCGCCATGCTTGCCTCCGGAGCGATGAGTGAGTAGTCTACCTTGGACTATGGGTCCATAGCAGTAGCTAGATGGTTGTCTTCTCCACCATGTGCTTCATGTTTAGATCTCATGAGCTGCCCTACATGATTGAGATCACCGTTATGTAATTCTACATGTTTGGTTTGTTGGGATCCGATGAATATTGGTGTTTATGATTGAGTTGTTGTACTGAATATTATCTTTTGTTATCTCTATGTTGTTTATGATCTTGCATGCTCTCCGTTGTTAGTAGCTATCTTGGCCGAGTAGTTGCTAGTGACTCCAAGAGGGGGTATTTATGCTCGATAGTGGGTTCATGCCTCTATTTAACCTGGGGGAGTGACAGAAACCTCTGATGTCTACACACGCGTCTGTTCTTGTAGACAGTGTTGGGCCTCCAAGTGCAGAGGTTTGTAGAGCAGCAGCAAGTTTCCCTTAAGTGGATCACCCAAGGTTTATCGGACTCAGGGAGGAAGAGGTCAAAGCTATCCTTCTCAAGCAACCCTGCAATTACGATACAGAAAGTCTCTTCCTTCATACAAAACTAAACACAAATCTATTAGCAACATTAGTGTAAGCATAACATAGAATCAACCCTTTTTGCTTCAGGTTTCAACCTAAAACCACCACATATTAAGCATATACTACTGTAGCAACTTCCCCAAAAGTTCCGTGATCAAAAGAACTCAAAAAGAAAGCGATAAAGCGGCAAACACAAATATTGGCAGAAATCTGTCAAAACAGAACAGCTGACAAAGGTCGAATTTTTTAGGGGTTTTATGTTGCTCAAATCAAAAAGTGTTCAACTAATGAAAGTTTGGATATAACCCGGGGCATATGCACAAGAAATCGCAGGTCCAAAAGATATACAGAGAATTTATACGAATTTTTACGGTGCAGCACCGCAAACAGTTTCAGGACAGCAACATCCCCAAATCTTACCTCACTCAAATTAGAGGCTTCTCTTGGCACAACAACGAAATAAAAAGGATAAGGAGCGGTTATTACAATAGTAATAACTTCCAAGACTCAAATAAAAGAAAAAGTACTAAAAATAAAACATTGGGTTATCTCCCAAGAGTGCTTTTCTTTAACGCCTTTGAGCTAGGCGCAGTAATTTGCAAAGATGCTCATGTGGGCGCCATATAAGAGCTTGAGGCAAAGGCGCCATATAGGAACTTAAAGCAATAGAGAGCATAAAAAATCAAGTATGGAACACATTTAAATCTAAACCACTTCCTATGCATAGGAATCTTATAAGAAAATAAATCAACGAGGCACATAGTAGCAAGCATGGATAGATAAAACAAGTGCCACTTCAAGATTTGCAACATAAAGAGGGGAAACTTAATATTGTTGAGATCCATCAAACCATGTTTCCCTCTGTCATAATAACTTTCAGTAGCATCATGAATAGAACTAACAATATAACTATCACATAAAACATCCCTATCATGAGCCACATGCATAAAAGAATTAATACTCACCACAGGAACAATAGTAGTAGGAGCAAATTCAACAGAATAATTATTCTCATCACCATAATCATCATAAATAGGAGGCATATTGTAATCATAACTAATTTTATCCTCAATAGAAGGTGAACTAAAAATATTATACTCATCATCATAGCCATCATAAACTAGAGGTTTAGTATCATCGCAAGCTAAAGAACAGCTATTTCGCATAGCATATTCTTCAAACATATCATCATAAGAAGGAACATCACATATGGGAGATAAAATATTATCAGAACAAACTTTCTCCACTAAAGCTAGGGAACTAAAAATATCATGCTTAACAAAACCAGCTTCCCCAAGCTTAGACTTTTCTACAGCATTAGCAACAACGGTGTTCAAAGCATTCATACTAACAACACTATTAGCATGCAAATTAAGCTTCAAAGGTTTTTCAATTTTCTCTTCAAACACTTCATATCTAAACTCAGGAAAAAGACTACAGAACTCTTTATTTTCCATTAAGCCTAACTAGTGAAAATAAAAACAAGAAACAAAAAGATGTAATTGCAGAATCTAACGAAAATAACTTCGAGCACTCACACAGGAGGATGCGAGTATCTTTTATCTTACTTCCCCGGCAATGGTGCCAGAAAAGAGCTTGATGTCTACGCACGCGTCTGTTCTTGTAGACAGTGTTGGGCCTCCAAGTGCAGAGGTTTGTAGAGCAGCAGCAAGTTTCCCTTAAGTGGATCACCCAAGGTTTATCGAACTCAGGGAGGAAGAGGTCAAAGCTATCCCTCTCAAGCAACCCTGCAATTACGATACAGAAAGTCTCTTGTGTCCCCAGCACACCCAATACACTTGTCAGATGTATAGGTGCACTAGTTCGGCGAAGAGATAGTGAAATACAAGTGGTATAGATGATTATAAGTAGTAAATGCAATCTGGAATAAAAATGGCAGCAAGCAAACATGTAACAAAACAGCGAGTAAATGGTGTGAAAAGCTTGGAAACAAGGCCTAGGGATCATACTTTCACTAGTGGACACACTCCCAACAAATATAACATAATTGAACAAATAAATAACTTCTCTTCACTAAGGTACTCTGAATTACTCTTCTATTGAACAACACTAATCATTGCGTAGGGCTACGAAGCACTCCTTAAAGTTCATCAAGTACTTGACAAACAACACTCATAGAGATATCCAAATCAAAGCACACCTCAAGATAGATATTATTGCAACATAGACCAAGTACTAACACGGTGCACACACTGTCAACATTACACCATGAAAGGAGGAAAAGATCACTTCAATACTATCATAGTGATAATTATTCTCATAATCCACAAAAGATCACAATCGTAGCCTAGACCAAGTACCACCATGATGCATGCACTGTCACCGTTACACCATGGCAGGAGGAATAGATTACTTTAATAACACCACTAGAGTACACATAATATCTGAATAATAACATCTACTTGTTCAACATGATACAAAGCTCACGATCACATAAAGATCACATCATGGGAGAGAGAGGTGAACCACATAGCTACCGGTAGAGCCCTTAGCCCCGGGGATGAACTACTCCCTCCTCATCATAGGAGACAGCAAGGTTGATGGAGATGGCGGTGAGGTCGATGGAGACGGCGGAGACGGCGATGGAGACCGATGGAGATGGCTCCGGGGGCACTTCCCCGTCCCGGCAGGGTGCCGGAACAGAGACTTCTGTCCCCCGAAATTCATCGACGGCGGCGGCGGAGCTGCGAAACTGTTCTGGGAAAAACGTCGATTCCTCTAGGGTTTTCCGTCCCGAGGCTTCTTATAGGCGAAGGGGCGTCGTCAGGGGGCAGCCAGGGGCTCCTCACACCAGGGTGGCGTGGCCAGGGCCTGGGCCGCGCCACCTATGTGTGAGGGCGGCCTCTGGCCCCCCTCCGGATCTCTTTCGGTCTTCGGGAAGTTTCCGGGAAAAATAAGACTTCTGGCTTTTGTTTTGTCCAATTCCGAGAATATTTCCTGTGTAGCTTTTTTGAAACACAAAAACAGCAGAAAATAGGGAACTCGCACTGTGGCATCTTGTCAATAGGTTAGTTTTGGAAAATGCATAAAAACGCCACGAAGTGTAACAAAACACAAGGCAAATGGTGCAAAAACAAGCATGGAGCATCAAAAATTATAGATACGTTTGAGACGTATCAACCTCTAAGGTTGTAGATGTGTTGTTGCTACTAGGGAGAAAACAACATTCATATGCTCAAGGGCATATGCTTTGTTTACATTACACACTTTGCTTAATGCAATTATCTGTTGTTCGCAACTTAATACTTGTGGAATTCTCGGATTGATTCGCCACAAGTGGATTATTAGTCATAGATGCAGTTGGATGGTGGTCTATGTATTTTGTTGTAATGCCCAGAGTAAATCTCATAGTGATCTTCTTGACATATCACGTTTATCTTTATTCTATCAATTGCCCAACTGTAATTTGTTTACCCAGCATGTGTTATTTATCTTATGGAGAGACACGACTAGTGAACTGTGGACCCCGGTCCTATTTCCATCATATTGCTATCACCTATTTACTTTACTCGCACTGTTTACTTTACTCGCATACTTTTACTGTTTTCCACTCGATACACTCATAACCTTTGTTTCAAGCAAACCGGTGAGATTGACAACCTCATCATAAGTTGGGAATAAAGTACTTGGTTGTGTGTGTGCAGGTTCCGCGTTGCTACTGGACGAAGACGAGTCAACAAGTGCGCCCTTGTTGGAGTGTTACTAAGCCAGTCCGCATCACCTTCAGTCGTTTGTCTCTCCTCTCCAAGAACGATAAACCTTGGTTTCTTAACTGAGGGAAAATATTGCTGCTGTATTCATCACACCTTCCTCTTGGGGTTCCCAACGGGCTGGACATTCAACTAGGCACCAACTCTTTTCTGGCGCAATCATCCCAGCAATCAAGCTCTTTTCTGGCGCCATTGCCGGGGAGGAAGTAGAAGACTTCTGCGAGGGGAGTTTTTTGCACGCACATCCTTTACTTTGTTTTATTGTTTTTCTTTACTTTATTTATTTTACCTGCATCGTTTTATATTAAAAACCCAAAAAAAATCAGAATCCTTGGTAGTTTTTATTTCTTTACTTTTAGTTTATCATGTTGATCCCTAAGTACGTTCTGGAGGACCTCTCAGTAGGTAGTGGTTCAATTATTGGAAAAAGTAACATTGAGGAGTTCTTTAATCACATTAGTATGCATGAGGAAGTTGAGGAGAAATCTTTGGTTGAGCTAGCTCCTAGTATTGAAGTTGCTTCTGCTTATTTGATTCACATGTTGGAAACTAGGTTTGCCAGTCTTAATCCTTTTATGCAATACATGTTCCTTAAGCTTCATGAAATTGAGGATCCTGAAAAGAAAGCTTTTATTTTGGAAGCTTTGCGCCTAGAATTTAAAGATGTCGTTTTTGAAGCTAGAAAAGTTCTTAAACGTTTTAATAAACTCGGTTCACCTATAAAGGTTATTAGTACAAACGATGAAGGAGCCGAAATACCTATACCTAGCAAGCTCTTGGGATTGTGTGAAGCTTTCGAAAATAATTTTGACTGGATCTGTCCCAAAAATCTTTTTTGTGATTTGAGTGAACCAAAGTGTGATCACAAAGGGTATTCTAAAACTTATGTGGATGAAATACAATGTCTTATTTACAAGACCTCTGCAGTTGATCTTAATGCTTCTTCCGAAAATACTTGATTCGCAATTTTCTGCGCCTAGCTCAAAGGCGTTAAAGAAAAGCACTCTTGGGAGATAACCCAATGTTTTTATTTTCAGTACTTTTTCTTTTATTTGGGTCTTGGAAGTCATTACTACTGTAATGACCGCTCCTTATCTTGTTTATTTTGTTTTTGTGCCAAGAGAAGCCTCTAATTTGAGTGAGGTAAAGATTTGGGGATGTTGCTGTCCTGAAACTGTTTTCGGTGCTGCACCGTAAAAATTCGTATAAATTCTCTGTATATATTTTGGACCTGCGATTTCTTGTGCATATGCCCCAGGTTATATCCAAACTTTTGTTAGTTGAACACTTTTTGATTTGAGCAACAGAAAACCCCTCAAAAATTCGACCTTTGTCAGCTGTTCAGTTTTGACAGATTTCTGCCAATATTTGTGTTTGCCACTTTATCGCTTTCTTTTGAGTTCTTTTGATCATAGAACTTTTGGAGAGGTTGCTACAGTAGTATTTGCTATATATGTGGTGGTTTTGAGTTGAAACCTGAAGCAAAAAGAGGTTGATTATATGTTATGCTTGCACTAATGTTGCTAATAGATTTGTGTTTAGTTTTGTATGAAGGAAGTTTTCAAGTGTAGGGATTGGAGAATGATGAGATGAGTTGAAGAATGGACAAAAGCTCAAGCTTGGGGATGCCCATGCATCACCCCAAGAAATATCCAAGAAGTACAAGTGTCAAAGCTTGGGGATGCCCCCGAGGCACTCCTTCTTCATCGGCAAAAATCAGGTCACCTTTCAAGACACTATATTTTTATTGCTTCATGCACTATGTGTTTTTCTTGGAGCGTCAGTTGTTTTAGTTTTCTTAGTTGGTTTAGTTAGTTTGTTTGCTGTAATAAATGGTTGGCCCCCAACAAATTTCTTTTGGAGAAGTTGCCTTGCTTTTCATTTGCCAAGAACGCTCTAGTTTTCACTCTTATTAAAAATCGAGTGTTCTTCTTTTTCTGCTACTACTTTTGGTTTTCGTTTTCGCCTTGATTTGCGTTCAGACCTTGCCATATCTTTTAATCAAGGTGTATTTTTGCCTCTGATCTTTATTGGTTTTCATCAAAAGAGGTGTCTATAAAAATTTCAAATGGTGTTGGAAAAGAGAAAAAGCTTTGTGCAAAATAGTGGTACAAGAAGGAGCTTGTGTAGACTGCGGCTTAGGCATTTTCATGTCATGCTTGATGTCTTTTTGATAGTATGCTTAGTGGTTTTGCTATAGCATGACTTGTCTCAAATAACTGAGATTGCTTAATGAGCCTTTGAAAAAATCATGCGTTGTTTTTATTGTTTGGAAGCATTATTTTGGGTTTCTCCTTGATGCTTTATTTGGGTTGACTTGGCGCATGCTCACACATGTTAGACTCTTACAAAGTCGCCAATAGCCTCTATGATCATTTAGTTTTTGACTTTTGATGCCATCTTATGCTTATTTTAATGTCGCTTTGTCGCTTTGCATGATTATGGCCATTATTGCTCTCTTAGTTGGTCGCTCCCAGTCTTTTGCTAGCCCTCGCCTTGTACTGAGTATGAGCTCTACTCGTGCATCCAACTCCTAAAAGCCAAAGTTTTCCAAAGTGTCCACCATACATACCTACTAGCAATTTGCTATTCCAAGTAAATTTGACTTGCTTTTATTTTCTCTTTAAATTAAACTATTACCAGTGTTATGCGAAATTCGGTCAGTAAAGCTCTCACGAACCGGAAGGCACATTTTACTTTTTCCTGTTCTTAAAAATTTGACATTGTGGTCTCTTATGTTGAGTTGTTATGCTTGCAAGTTGTAAGTTGGAGACTAGCCCAGCCATGCAGTCATGGGCAAGCTTTCAACATTGCACTTCTTATTTGAGTTGATATCGTGATCTTTTGTTTATGGATGCCCGCGGTGTGAAATGAATTGGGAATCTTGTGGGGATCATGGAGTTTGTATATGTGTTAGGGAAACGCCGGGCCTCTAATCTAAGCCATGCATAATTCATGGTGGAAATTTGCAGCATACCCATGGTGAACATTCGACGACGCATCTCACAATAAAAAGCTAAACAAATGGCAAATAAAAGAGATGTCGAGGTGTTCATTGTCTGCTTGTCCTGTCATTTTGGTGTGGGCTTGTTCCATGTCATCGGGCACGGAGGTACCCCATTGGCGGTTCTCAATGATATGCATATACTTACAATGACAAGAGCCTTGCTTGGGACTCTAAGTAAAGTAGCATGAGGTTTGGGTACTCGTATTCACGGGGCACGAGGTTTTCAACTTATGATTTGTCAAGCATATGCATCATAATTGTTCTCGCATTAACTTTAACCATTCAAGATTCTTATGATGGGGGCAATGAGAGCTCAAAGCCGGTAAGTACCATAATTTTTGAAGGTTATAAAACTTGCAATCACTGCTTCCCTCTGCGAAGGGCCTTTCTTCTACTTTTATGTTGAGTCACCACCTTATTTCTTTATGCACCATTAAGAGAGCATAGTTGTCATTCTTAGTGTAATATGCATTGTCCCAAAGTTCATTGATTGATTCATATTGTTGGTTTCACTTGTTCTCAAATTATTTGTATCTAGTCGCCCTCTTAAACTTGAAGGTGTCCTATGCATTTATGTTTTGCTCTCTTTGAAGGACAAGCTGAAAACCATTTGTATGTTTTTCCTTATGATTTGAACACACGTTTGACTTTCATTGTTTCATTTTCATGATCTTTTGTTTGTGTTCATTTGCATGTTTACAACATGGTTGCTAAGTTTCTTATTGTCAAGATTATATCTTTCATGCCCATGTTTTAAGTTCTTATGATCCCAGCTCACAAATGCTTACATACATGATCAAGATTGTGTAGGTGCATGTCACCTAAAAAATTATTCTTTTGTTATCACTTACCTACTCGAGGACGAGCAGGAGTTAAGCTTGGGGATGCTTGATACGTCTCCAACGTATCTATAATTTTTGATGATCCATGCTTGTTTTTACACCATTTGCCTACTGTTTCGTTACACTTCATGGCACTTTTATGCATTTTCCGGAACTAACCTATTAACAAGTTGCCGCAGTGCCAGTTCCCTGTTTTCTGCTGTTTTTGTGTTTCAGAAGTGATACACGGGAAATATTCTCGGAATTGGACGAAACAAGTTCCTGAAATCTTATTTTACCCGGAAGCTTCCAGAGATCCGAAGGAGAGTAGGAGGCGGGCCACCAGGGGCCCACACACAGGGGTGGCGCGGCCAGCCCCTGGCCCGCGCCACCATGGTGTGAGGCCACCTGGCCCCTCCTCTGACATCGCCCCTTCGCCTATAAAGACCCCCCGACAGAAAAAACCTAAGTACCCGATCAATTTTCCAGAACACATCGCGATCCGCCGCCGCCGTCGACCCGAAGATCGGGAGGGTCCAGAAGCTCTTCCCGGCACCCTACCGGAGAGGGGAATCGCCACCGGAGGTCTTCTTCATCGCCATGCTTGCCTCCGGAGCGATGAGTGAGTAGTCTACCTTGGACTATGGGTCCATAGCAGTAGCTAGATGGCTGTCTTCTCCACCATGTGCTTCATGTTTAGATCTCATGAGCTGCCCTACATGATTGAGATCACCGTGATGTAATTCTACATGTTTGGTTTGTTGGGATCCGATGAATATTGGTGTTTATGATTGAGTTGCTGTACTGAATATTATCTTTTGTTATCTCTATGTTGTTTATGATCTTGCATGCTCTCCGTTGTTAGTAGCTATCTTGGCCGAGTAGTTGCTAGTGACTCCAAGAGGGGGTATTTATGCTCGATAGTTCTTTCAGGGAAATGAATACATCAGACGATGAGCCCAGGCGTCACATAGTTCTTTCAGGGAAAAGAAACATCACGGGAGTCGAGGACAAGACAGACATGTCAGCAGATTATGATAAGTTTGAAGAAATTCCGCCCTTCACCGTGAAAACTGACCCTTGCATCCCGTTAAATAATGAAGATGCTCCATGGTTACGGCCTAAGAAGCGATCATAGGCAAGGGATCGACATACGTGACGAAGGATTCTTACCCTAAACCCTAAACCCTATGTAAATCTATGTAATGTATGAAAACTATGACACGTCATTTTGTGAAGGATTTTTAATGATGTTTGCAATTATCCAAGTTCAATATTTTTCCTTGCAGCTATGACACATAATATTAGAGTGATGAGGTTTGCAGATATGAGTCTAGATGTGATATGTAAATGGAGGCCAAGCCTACATATATATAGTAAAAAAAATGGCGGGAAGACGGAGACGGGAAGCGGTGGAAAGCGCGGGAAGAAAATAGGCGGGAACGCAGTGGCGCGGGAAACCATCTAACCTTTAGTCCCGGCTGGTGGGTACAACCGGGACTAATGGTGGTTTTTGTGTCATCTAACAAAACTATCGGTGGGATAAGGACGTGTGGGTAACCTTTAGTACCGGTTGGTAGGCACAACCGGGACTAAAGCTGTCGGCAGGATAAGGACGCGTGGGTGGATGCACTGCTCGATGAGATAAAGCATGTAGCACACGACGCCCCTGTCGGAGGAACAAGACAAAGTAGAAGCGGCGCCGTGCCTATAAAAGGAGCATCAATACGCCATGGCAAGCAGCTCAACAAGCCAACCTAGAAGGTAGGGAGAGTTTCATCCCTAATGAAGCTTCTTAGCCCGGGGCTGAGCCTCGCTAAACTTGAAGTAGATCTCTAATGAAATAGCATGTTGTGAACCTATAAATGATTTTAAAAAAATTCACAAGCATTATATCCTGTACTTGTAGTTCAAATCTGGGCACCCTCCTATCGAATCGGCAGAAATTTGTCTTTTTCATGAGGGATGGACAGTAAGGTTCCTGATACACCAGTTGGGAATTGGTCCATCTAAGGTGGTCTAGTATTTTTGAAAAATGGGTTGGTACCAATGCCAAACTTTAATTTGGTGGTTCCTTCATAGAATACCCCGATTTCGGCACCTCAAAAATGGAAATTGGCTATTTCGTGCGTCGAAAAAGAAAACTTCCTCCTGCAACATCGTAAGCCATCCCAAGATGCACATGTGTGTACAATATGGGCACATTATCACAAACTATGCCCTGATTCTAGCCATAACATTCGTGGTTTGACCTAAATGCCATGAAACCTCGAATATGATAGGTCATTTTGTGAAGGATTTTTTATGACGTTTGCAATTTTTGAAGTTCAATATTTTTCCTTGCAACTATGACACATAATATGACACCACGCGAAGGTTTCACATTGTTTGGATCATTTTTGAATTTCTTATGCCCGTTTCAAACGCGTTAGTGCATTTTTAATTGAAAATGGTAAAATTGTTAATAGTTTGTATAGTTAGAATAAATAATTTTGAAAACAGAAAACATTTTTGGATTAATTATTTAAATTGAAGCACTTTTCCTGCTGAAAGTTTTTTCAAATTCCAAATTATGCAATAAATATATGTTAATGCATTTGTAATTAAAAATAGTAAAATTGTTTAGTTAGAATTAATAATTTTGAAAACAGAAAATGGTTTTGGATTAGTTATTTAAATTGAAACACTTTTCTTGTTGAAAGTTTTTTCGAATTTCAAATAAAAGAAAGTTTTTTCCGGTTAAAATGAAAATAGAAAGTTAAAACAAAAAGCTAAAACAAAACAAAAAAACATTGGTCCCGGTTCGTGGCATCAACCGGGACCAATGGATCAACGGTCCCGGTTGATGCCACGAACCGGGACCAATGATCCTAGGCACGTGGCGGCTCAGCAGCCCCCTCCCCCCCCCCGCCCAGGTCATTGGTCCCGGTTCGTGGCATCAACCGGGACCGTTGATCCATTGGTCCCGGTTGATGCCACGAACCGGGACCAAAGACCCCCCCCAAATATAACCGCCGCCCCTCTTCTTCCCCACTTCGCCCAATCTCGCGAAAACGCCTAAGGAAAATCGCGAAGCGCGCAAATTCACGCCGGCAGGCTGTCCGACTCCACTGCGGTGAGCGCCGCCGCCGCCGCCGCCCTCGGTGAGCACCATCGCGACGCCCCCGTGCACCCGCCCCGCGCCCCTCGGTGAGCACCGTCGCGATGCCCCCGTGCGCCCGCCCCGCTGCCCCTCAGCGACGCCACCGCCCCCCAGCGCTGCCGCCGCGACGCCCCGCGCCCCCAGCGCCGCCGCGACGCCCTGCGGCCGCCCCGCCCCCCAGCGCCGCCGCGAGCCCCCCTGCGCCCGCCCGTCCTGCGACGGTGAGCTCCTCGGGAGAGGGAGCTATCCCGGCCGGGCCTTTGGCCAATTTTTTTTCATTTATTGTTATTGTTATTTGTATGTATTTTCTTATTTGTTATTAACATTAAATTTTATTTGTTATTTGCAGTAAATCTTATTTGTTATTAACCAATTTTTTTCTGCAAAATAATATTTATGAAATCTTATTTGTTATTAACCAATCTTATTTGTTATTCAAATAGTTATTATATAAAATAGTTATTTTCTGCCATAATATTTCATGTTAATAGTTATTATATAAAATATGTATGCATCTCTTAATTATAAGATGCAAATATTGTCATTATCTTATAGTTATGAAAAACAAAAAAAATGAACCGTAGCAACGCACGGGTATTTAGCAACGCACGGGTTAAAAAAAAACTAGTATCGACATATATATATATATATATTATAGGATTCACCGAGCTAGTATATACGATTCACCGAGCTCCTCGCCCTGCCTCGAGTCGAGGACGACGTCACATATCGACACATATCTCTCCTCTTCCTCCACCCCATATCGACACGTATCGACACATATCGATACATATCCCCCTTCTTCCTCCACCCCATTTCAACACATATCCCGCAATAATTATGGATTATTTGCATATGCTTATTTGCATTTGATTATTTGCATTATAATAACTTGCAATTCTTAATTTGCACATACTATGGATCCAGCACATGGCAAAACTCAAGATGATGAATACTTCTTCCAAGGAATGATCTGCGAAAATGAAGATATCGATGTCACCAGGTCGTTTCTGAACGATTCCGGTGAGGGAGATGAATCTCTCAACCGAGGAGACGGCTCCGGTGAGGTAGAAGCCTGGGATGGGGGAGAAGCCGGTGAGGGAGAAGCCGATAAGGGAGAAGCCGACGAGGGAGAAGGCGACGGCTCCGGCCAAACCTTAAATCTCGGAAACTCCGGTGAGGTGTATATATGTTTTTCTGTAATGCCCGACTGTCTATATATATACATGCATATATTAACACTCTTTCTTCTTTTAGCCCTCCGGATCGAGCACTTCGTCCGTCAGAACAAAACAAGGCCCAACAAAAAAGTTGGATAACACTGTGAGATATAGGATCGAACTGGTCGGTGTAGACGGCGAACCGCAAGCTCCTGAAGAGGTCGCAAAAAAATTTGTCAAGCAATGCGGAGTTCTTGCGAGGGACCACATCCTGATCATCGTTCAAGAATGGAATCGGCCAAGCAGCAATGGAGTCCCGTATGTCGGCGACGTCGCCAAAGATAAGCTTTTTGATAGGCTCATGCTTAATTTCCTCCTGCCGAGGCTAGATGTGAATCCAGATGAGGAGGTGAAAGCAAATGAGGAGCTACTTAAAAGAGTCAAGAAGTTTGCTCTGATCAAGATGGCCGAGGCATTCAAGAACTGGAAGAAGAAACTGTACCTTAAGTTTGTCAAGTTAGACAAGACTCCGGATTTCAATCAAGCCGGCTATGCTAAGTTAAGACACCAGTGGGCTGATTTTGTGAAGTACAAGACATCGGAGAAAGCTTTGGAAAGGTCGAGAATAAATAAGGAGAACGCTGCTAAAAAAGTGTACCACCATAATATGGGGTCTGCTGGCTACGCCGGTTGCATGCCTAAGTGGGATGCACTTGAGGTCAAGTATATTGCTGCCGGGATCAGACCAGAGCTCACAACATGGACACCACGGGCGAGAAACTGGTTTTACGGCCATGGGGGCACGTTGGACGAAGAAGGGAGGGCAATATATACACAGAAACACAAAGATCATCCCCTACTGCCCATCGAAGATATTAGAAGTGCCATACAAGATGTTGCTGCGGGACGGTTCATTCCCGATAGAGAGAACGACGAGCTCACACGCGCCCTTAAAAATGATGAACACACCGGACGAGCACGAGGCACACCAGGCTCCAAGCCGTGGAATGTTAACTTCCCCGCGGAAATGAAGAGATATCTCGATAAAAGTCATCAGAGGAGAAAGGAAAGGGAGGCAGCTGAGAAAGCGGCAGCTGCAGACCGGCTGCGTAATGTAGAAGAAGCATTAAAGCGGCAGCAGGATCAACTCGACAGACTTAGCCAGCAAGGTATCAGCGGCCAATCTCAGCGGCACATGGTAGAAGCTGCATTCGATGGTACCGGCGCCCTATCGAATAAGAAAAGCAGCGTCGCTTCCACCCACCTCCAGGATGGTGATGATGATGCACTGACGACGGCTCCTCCTAAACGCTACCCAGTGGATGATATCACGGAGAGCATAGCTTGTGAGCTAAAGGTGCAAGTTATGAACTTAAGGGTGACGGCGGCGGTCGGCATGGCCGTACCAATTGCGCCTAACGCAACTTGGCATTGCAGACCGGTTCCAAAAGGGTACGCTATCATCACGGTGGATGATGTCAAGCAAGATTTTGAGGAGCTGAAGCTGGACCACCCTGCAGGGGAAGATAGGGACCTGACTGAACTAGGAGAAGCCAAAGGGGGGACTGTTGTATGGCAAAAGGAGTACATCGTGCTTCCAAATTATGTCCTGCCAAGGCCACCCACTCCTCAAAGCAGCAATCCACCTTCGCCGCCACCTCATCATTCTCCAGCGCAACCGTCGCCTTCACCGCCTCACCACTCAGCGCAGCCGTCTCCACCGCCGCCTCAGCCGTCTCCGCCGCCGCCTCAGCCGTCTCCGTCCCCTGAGCCTCAGAGACTAAAGCGGAAGTATACTAAGAGGGGCAGCACCACCAGCAGCAGCAAGAGCACGTTCCAATCACCGAAACGTAAGCTATCGCCCTCCCAAGAGTACCTCATCAGAATATGAAGAAGCTTCCTTGCGAGAAGACAGATGAGGAAATTGCTGCGGCCGCAGATGCCCATTATCAACAGTGGAAGACTGACATGGCTAACAAGAAAAAGCCAAAGCCGACGGAGCCATTGATCTTGCCGGTCACCGCAGAAGATAAAGCCAAAGCAGTCGCGCTTAAGATTCAGCTTCACCAACCCATAGCGCTCACACCTGACTATAATCGCTCTATTACCAAGTTGGCTGAGGCAAAAGAGCGGAGAGTCGGGAAAGAAGTTGCCCAGCTCGGACAACAACAAAAATCAATCGATCGAACCACTCAAAGTGTACGATACCAATGAGTGGAGAGCCCAGGAGCGGCATGATCCGAACATTGATCCGGAGTTTATTCAACTCTACGGAGAAAAGGCCAAGTTATATGGACTGTCTATTGCTGAGTACATGAGCCGTCTGGATAAGTTCGAGGGGTACCAGCAAATAGCGTACATATACCGGTACGAGGCTCCTCTCGTCAAAACCGAGTTAGTCAAAGATCTACCAACAAAAATGCGGAGATTGCATAACTGGTACATGGAAGCCTATGCTGAATCCACAAACTAGATCTATGCTGGATATAAACACCACCATTACGGTCATGGAGATGGCTTCTTACTGATTGAATTTCTAGAATTATTTCAGTTTTACCAACAAGACGCCATCGACAAAACTATCGTCAGTGCCTATTGTCTGTAAGTATTATTAAGTCTTTCTAGCTCAGCTCATTCGTTGCTTGTATAATCTTACTCATCATTATACTAATTATATATGCAGAATGAAGATTCGCGAATGCAACCAAGGAGGAATCTATGACCTTGGGTTCGTTGACTGCAATTTCGTTCATGAAGATACTCTAAAAAAAACCCAGAGAGACAGAGGATAACTTGGTACAATCGTTGAAGTATTTCAGCAACATAAGGGAAATACTATTTCCTTACAACTTCGAGTGAGTGTTACTGTCTTGTACACATTCTGTTTTCGCTTACTCGATGTTAAGCGTATAATTGACTCGTTATGTCTGTGCAGCTTCCACTTTATTTTGTTAATCATTAGTGTTGACAAAGGAGTAGTCAAAGTCATGGACTCAAAACGCACACCTTTAGGAAACTGGGCGAACATGCAGGAATGCCTCCAGAAGGCTTGGAAACGATTCACCGCCAACACTAGGGGTGTTTAGAAGCCAGAGCTTACATTTCAACCATTGAATGTAAGTACTACTTGCTAGATCCACGCATCTCTTTGATTCTAGTTTCAATACAATTATCATGCTTGATTCTTATTTTGATTGAACTCCGTTCTCGTAAAGTGCTTGAGGCAGGAAGCTGGGAATAACTTATGTGGATACTATGTCTGCGAGTTCATTCGCCAGACGACCAAAGAGAAGGGCGCAGACCGAAACTTCAAAAAACTTGAAGTACGATAAACAATAATCACAACTTTATTTTATTACCATCAACTGTGTTTAGTTTCATTCATATATATTGATCCCCTTCTTTAAATTAGATCGAACGGATGCGAGACGTTCTTCTACCACGGGAACGCGTGCATGCAATTCAAGAGGAAATTGTCGGATTCTTATTAGAACAAGTCATAGATCCGAAAGGAGAATACTATTATCCGGTTCATTTAGAAGGGTGAAGTATAAAAAGGAAGATGTAAAATCAAATTTATGTGAGTTACCGTTTGTAATAGCGACCAAGCACGACGGATGAGACAGTGAATATTAATAATATATTTATGACCATGATGTGTAATATATATATATATATATATATATATATATATATATAGAAACGCTATTCAGCACCCAGGGTGCAGAATAGTTATTCTGCACCCAACGTAATATTATGTTGTTATAAATAATAATTTTATGTTTGTATACTAATAGTTATGTTCGTATTGACTCATAACAAAAAAAAATTGACATAAAAATATAGCGTATAAGTTATTACAGTGTAAAATAACACAAACATACGTATTTTATGTCGTATTTTTTTACGGCATGTAAATAATTTTTTTTACGTCACTTTTATTTTTTCTTATGTTCTGCTCGACTTCCGAAGTAAGTCAAAATTTACGTGACGTAAAAATCATCTACGTTTGCAAAGATAGGGGGTGGGTGTAGAATAAGCTATTCTACCCCCAGGGTGTCAAATAGCGCTATATATATAGTGTGGTTCCTTCATTGTTGCTGTATATATATAGTACCATTAAATTGAATACAATACACACCAAATAAAACCCTAAACCCTAAATAGAAAAAAAAACATAAAACCCTGAGATCAACGATCCCGGTTCGTGCTACGAACCGGGACCATTGACCCAGGGGCATCGCGCTGCAGCGCGTCCACGTGGAGACCTATCGATCCCGGTTCGTGCTGAAATCGGGATCGGCATTGATCCCGAGTAATTGATCCCGGTTCGGCAACCGGGACCAATGGCCCAAATAAATCGGGACCATAGGCCCTTTTTCCACCAGTGCAGGGTCCACACCCTAATTACCATGGAAACTTATCAAAACAGCCACGCTCAGCGGATAGGGCGGGCACATTCCGCCCCGCTCATATAATTTTCCTTAATTAATATGAGATCGATATACATCGTACTACTCCTTCGCCGTCCATCCATGCGCTCCGTATGTGAATCCCGTGGATTTCGAGCAAGAAAGCATGGGGAGCACGAATGCGTCACAGCCAAGACATTTGAAGGACATTTGATTTCTCTCAGGGATTTGTTAAAGCGAACCGTTCGTGGCTCACTGGCTCGTGTTGGACATCCTGTTCTCGAATACAAAACCACAGCGGACTTTCTTCGGCTTCACGTTTTCGGCGCCGGGAGAAAAAAGAAACTCGTGATAATTAATGGTGGTATGTAATGCAAATATGCAACACAGGCAGATAAACCAAGTAGACCCAGCTAGCTCTCCAAGTCTTCGCTGTGCTGATGAACTCGTCCGTATTCAGTTTATGAAAAACATATAAAAAAGACAGCTCTCTTTGGTGATTCGGTAGTTATCTGTGGCGTGTATGATCATACTCGATAAGCGCATATGGATTATTATTATCACAGAAGGTCATCAAAATCCAGCTGGCTTGGTGTTTGTATGACACAACAAGAGTGTCGCCACTGGGAGATGGATGATCCTCGGTTTCTTGTCTCGTGCAGCTAGTTCGTGTTGTGTCTTGTGTCTTTGGTGTTGTCCATCGCTTTTTATTGAGGTGTTGCTCCGTTGTGTTGTTCATCAAGTGTTGGGGTTGGTAGTTGCGATGTGTTGAAGAGTTCGTTGGCTTACCTTTGTTGGCTCGGTGTTTGTATCGATTTTTGCTCGATTTTCCGTAAATTAATCAAACAACTCTTTTCTTCTTAATTAATTGTTTAGAGCAAAACTTTTTTGCTCCCACTTGTAAATACTATTACATTTTCTTCAGCAGCGACGTGCAGCGCAGTGCACTGAAAATTCAGTTGCTGAATCGAGATTCTTGTCGTATTAGTATATTTGTGCCGACCTGACCTCTTGCATATTTGAGTCGGAAAATTTAAGCCACCTCCTCTCTGCACGTAAACGCGAGGACGCCGGATCCGCCATTGTACATCTGACTGCAGTTAGCACTACGCAAGCTGGTTGCCGCCGGTTTTTCATTTTCTGGTTCACCTCAACCGGATACATATATATATATGTTTTGTTGTTTCAAGCTAGTCGCCCACCAAAACAACGTGCTACCGTGAGCATTTGATTTCCACTCGTTGCATCTTATTTGCTTACTACAACAAAGTCTTTCTGCTACATATATATCGCTTACTTGTCGTCTCAAGTGTCCAACCAAAGCCGAATGGTGGATTTGATAAGAGAAATAGCGTTTGATTGAGTTCGTTAGACGTATATCTACAGTGAACAAGAAGAGTAGCTGATCTTACATACATTGGTTCCGTGTTAATTAATTATAGTCTAGCATGATTAAAGATATAGTGGAGTAGCGGTGACACTAACTATTGTCAGGTGTTAATGTCAACTACTCCCTCCGATCCATATTACTCTTTACAAATACGGATGTATCTACTACTAAAATAAATCTAAATACATTTATATTATCAAAGAGTATTATGGGTCGGAAGGAACATGTCTATTATGTGGTTGTCATCAATCATTTCGTCTATATTGTGCTTGTTTGCTTGAGCAGTGCATGCATGAACTGTGCACCTGGTATCTGTGTAGAATTTCAGTTGTATCGGTTTTGACAATGCCATTTTTGGTTATATTACGGCCAAGTAGATGTCTTGTGACCTAGGAATCTTGTGTACTCCCTCCGTTTATAAATATAAGATGTTTTAGCTTTGTGAAGCAAACGTATCTAGATAAGTTTTACTGTGTAGGTTCATTCGAATATACACACTAAAACTTGTCTATATACATTTGCTTCATAAACCTATAACATGCATCTTATATTTATAAACGGAGGAAATACATAGTAAACTTAGCTAGCGGTGGGTTCTACTTCTTTGGTCAACCCGTACGTACGTGTTAACTGTTAGTATGTGCCGAATGTGTTCTTCTCTAATCTCTAGTTGAGCACTCTGCGGCATGAACCGCGCACTGTACAGTTGACAGTAGAATTAAACTTAAATAGTGTCAAGCGGCTGACTGAGCTAGCAGCGGATGCATGAGCCACGCGCGTACACTACATCCGTATGTAGAATTTTTTTTTAAAACGAGTCAAAAGTTTTACTTTTTTAATTAATTAAATCCGATTAATTAACAAAAAAACCAGCCTAAAACCGATATAACAGAATTATATTCCGGTCAAATTGGTGCCTCGATTGTGACCAAGGAATCTTACATACATGGCTAGTAAAATTAATACTCTTTGACCTCTCAACGAACAACGTAAGAGTGGCACGTCACCATGCGCGCATGTGTTGCTTGCACACAAAGCATGTTGGGTCGATTGACAAGCAAGCTAGTCAGCGGTGGCTCTCTCACGTTCTTCTTAGCTGAGAGATGGAAGAGTGTTAAGTTATTCCACCGACTCGATCGACTTTTGCTTTAAGGGTTTTGTACTAATTCAAGGAATATTTTCTCCGCTTTCGGGGCACGCGAGGTCGATGAATATGGACATAATTACAAATTTGCTATAACCTATAAGTGGGCTGACATATGGAACCTATCCACCAAGTCCACCTAGATTAGCCATGTTGGACCTGACAGACGAGAGCAGATATTCCGCAACTAGTTGTAGGTACACCCCATAATTGCATGTCGCACTTGCAAATATTGAAAAAATGTGAAATAATTCATAGACCTAAGTTATATTGTATGTTGTGCATCTAAAAAATTTCATCTCAAAATATAACAATATGTGATCCGTACAAAAAAGAGAAAACATAAGTGAATAGTATCATGTGTTATTCACGTATCATTTGTCTTTTTTCTACAGACCACAAAATATCATATTTTTCGATGAAAATTTATAGATGCACAAGATACAACATAATCTATGTCCATGATTTACCGCATAATTTTTGGAGACATAAAAATATGTCATGCAAAAAGGGGTGCGGATACAACTAGTTACGAATTGTCATTTCCGCTGATAGATGGCCTCACCTGCTAGAAAATGGGTTTAGCCTAAAAATTCTACAAATTAGTGTTTTCTATCGCGAACCGGCCTCAATAGTGATAGTCATGTGACACTCGAGACATGTTTGGTAGTCCTCTGACACGATTGCCTCAATTTATGGTAGTTTTCCGTGTCATTTTCTCCTGCCACCATTTGTAAATAGAAGGCCTACAAATTTCAAAAGTTAAGCAATATAAAACTTGACGAAGTATATAGAAAAAATATCTACAACTATAATTATATACACATATGTAGAAAGAATATCTACAACTAGATTCCAACCACAATGCACTGATGCAGCGCATGCTGGTGCTCCTGGGATCCTTTTGTCTTTGGCTCATCGCATGCTGGCTGAGACTCTGGGTGGCAGGCTCCAGACCTTGGGGAGTTCCTTGAGGAGCATGCAAACCGTGCTGGTAAGAGGAGACGCCTCTTCTGGTTAGTGTTTGCATCAATGACCTGAACTTTATGAACTATTCGTAATAAGATGGTTATTGAGCGTATCTTTCTGCGGCGGGCCTGTGACTCTATCTTCAAATTCTTGGTTTTTATGTAGCAGTGGTACCCACTCTGTAGGCAGCGGGACAAGGAGCGACTGGACAGCATGTTGAAGGATCTTCTTTCGCTTCATGATAGAGTTGTATCTGTTTTTCTTTTGGATATGTTTGTGTTGTTGCCCAATCAAACTTTGTTTCGCTTGATCTTCGTACTTGACATTTGAACTTGTTATATGGATGTGGTTGCTTTAATTATAAAGCAGGGCGAAAGCCTATTTCGAAGACCAATAACATGAAGTGTACCGGCCAAATAGACCAACTTGTCACCCGGAAGAAGATAAAGTTTCTAGAAGCGCAACCCCACCCTTTGTGTGGCGAGGCGTCGCATCTCGCATGACTCACTCGTTTCAGATCTACTAGTAGTCGAACTGGTTCCATGCTGCGCACCAAAACTTGTATGGCATGTGTCCTGTTCCTCGCTCGCCCACTCCAGTCTCCAGCTCAAGATGATGGAGACAGATCTCCCTCCGATTCCTATCCCGATGGAGTGGTGATTCCACTTCTTTATAATTAATTTCAAATAGTTCTAAAAATGGATTTAAAACGGCAATGACACAAGTAAAGATCTTTTTCTTGTGCGCGGAAAAGTAGTTGGGCTCGCGTATGTGGTTTTGTCTTGGGGTTCTCTGATCTGAGAGCAACATGCAACATGGAAAGGAAAATGTCGCCATCTTGTCGAACAAGAGAAAGTAGTGAAACTTACCTCGAGTGCGTTCGCTCCGATTCGAATTACGCAGTCAGACCGTGTTGTTAATCTCTCAGAGATGCCGTTACATCATTGCTGTTTGGCTCATCCCATGTGGCCTTTTTCTTTGCTCTTATCCACACATTGAGCTGTTGAGTGTTGACGGGAATAAGCTGGAACTGGGAATCGGAGTAACCAACGTTGGATGTCTAACGCGGGTGGCGGCTACATTCATTGCTGAAATGGGAGTAATTTTGCAATATCTCTGATTTTATGAGAGGTCCAATAGAGCAATACGGAGGGAGTAAGGTCATCTCCAACTAACTCTGATTTTATTAGAGGGTTTGCGGTGGGCGCAGACAGAGCGAGCGCCCACGCGTGTCCTCCCCTCCCGTGGCCGGGGCCACGCGGCAGTGACGGAGGGAAGCCAAGCAACGCCGGTCCACACGGTCGTCGGAGTCTTCCTTTAAATGCAGGCGACAACGACGCCACCAACCCCACTTCATTTTCCCCATCTTCTAGGCGGCGGCACTCCCCACTGCAAACCCTAGCCGGCTGCATCGCCATGACGAAGCACATCTGGTTCCACCGCGGGAAGAACGACCACAAGGCGGGCTCGAGCTTCGGCACTCGCCGCCATCCAGCATCGAGGCCGCCACAGACACCTCCTCCACCACGCAACCGCGTGTACGTGGAGCTCGACGTCGCCCGCGCCTTCGCCGAGCAGGGCGTCTCGTTGCCATGGCCAGATGTCAACCTGCCTTTTCTTTTTTCTTTTTTTTACTGCCTATAGCGGCCTACGTGGCCACCTTTTGGACCCGCTGTAATTAATGGCAGTTCTTTATGCATTTCCTTTTTTTCACGCGCATCACTTGCGCTAACCCGTTGGGCGCACTGCCATCGTATATCGGGCATTGGCCCCGAGCCTGTCTGCGGACCAGCGCATACAGACCAAATCGAACCGATTTGAGGTCCAATATGCGATGGCCCGTTGAAGATGGCATAATATATACTGATCGGCAATATAAACTTTTGCTCACAAACAATAATTGAATTCTTATTGGGGGCGTTGTTCATGCACAACTCAACGGCACAACTCGGTAGACAGGAACCGTTGAAAACTACCATATGTTTAACCTTAACTCCAAACTATCATTATTTCCGCACTTGCTAGAGGCTGCCACTAGATACCACTAGTGACTTTCACAACTTTCTCCATTCGGGTTTATTACTCTCCTAGTCAAAACAAGACGAATCGGTTCATTAGGCATAGGTAGATACACCGGTGGAAAAAAGACTATTAATCTCGGTCCGTAACTGTTATTAGTCCCGGTTGCCCAACCGGGAATAGCAAAGCGGGATTAAAGGCCCCCACCCTTTAGTCCCGGTTGCAAATGAACCGGGACTAATGGCCGTCCACGTGGGCACGGCTGAGAGCGCCTGCTTGGGTACCTTTAGTCCCGGTTCGTAAAGAGTTTTATTTTTTTTCATTTATGTTTCAGATTATAGGTTTAGGGTTTATGGTTAATTAGGGTTCACTTTAATTTCAAGCGAGTTTCCGTACCCATATTCTACGACTAGTACATACACATTACACGTTGATGCATGCATATATAATATTATACGATGTCTTGCGACTGTATATACAACAATTTCAAACAAGTCTATGTACAACTATTTTTCAAACAAGTTTCAAACAAGCTAAGTTACATGGAGATCACTAAATTACATATAGTGTTCCTCGTCCTCCACATAGTGTTCTCCTTTCTCACGGAGGACCTCCCTCAGCATCAATCCCGCCAGCTCCTCTTGAATTGCTTTTATGCGCTGGGTTGATAGGAGCTTCTCCCGCATCACATACAATTTTAAGAAGATCGATATGGATATATATAAGTTGGATGAAACTCAACACAATTGATTATAATAAAAGAAAACTGTGAATATTATTTACGTACATCAAAGTCCGTGGAATGTGCTCTCCGCTCACTGGTGTACCACCGGATGAACTCGCAGACGTAGAATCTACAAAGATTGGTCCCCGGTGGTTGCTGCAAACCCTTTATCTTTTTAAAAGTTAGCTATTCTTTGAATTCACCTACTACCGACCTTCTGAAACGTGTCCAAACGCTGCAGGGCAAAGAAAATGAACAAATGAGTTATTAAATACTTGATATCAGGAAATTAATGAAAGGAGCTGATATAGTCGGGTAATGATTGAAATTACTTCTGCAGCATTGCTTTCATGTCGCTAAACAGGACTTCGGGCTTATCCGTTGAGTCCAAGATTTCAACACTTGATGTGTCAAATTGAATCTTTAGCAGAATTCAGTGGAAACTGCAGACACGCATGCATAACTCATCAATTACACTTAACATCGAGTAAGCAAAAAAGAATATGTACAAGATAGAAACACTCACTTGAAGTTGTAAGGAAATAGAATTTCCCTTTTAAAACTTTGCTTGGCAAAAAATCTGAATAGGTCATTCTCCACGTCTTTGGGGTGACCTTGTAACATCTTTTCATTAACGATATATGGGTCAATGAACCCAACGTCATAGATTCCCTTTTGTTTCCATTCGAACATCTTAAATCTGCATAATAGCGTACAAAAATTATATAGTTAATTAAGATAATATATTACAGGCAATGAACGAGCTTAGCTAGATACTTGAATATAATCACTTACAGACAATAGCAACTGATGATAGACTTGTTGAGGTCGAGCTGATTGAATAACTGAAACAATTCGTCCAATGGAATATGTATCAGGTATCTTTTGAAGTAATGCTCCTCTCTAACGTCCGCGCTGATAAAACGTTTGAAGTCCCTTTTTTCTCGGTGCGCCTTGTACCAGTCGAGCAGATTTCGCATATTTGTTGATAGACCGCCTTCCTCCTCAGGCTTGATCAGAGGCCCCCCTCCCATAACATATCTCTCTACTATCTCTCCCACTGGCGCTTCTTCAAGGCCTAACAAAGCCAGAAGAGGCATATTCAATCTGGCCGCTGTTTCTTTGGCCTGCATTACAGTTATACCCAATAGTTTTGCAGCTCCTACTACTCTGGGGTCCAATAGATCATGGTCCATATCCAAATCGGCTCTGAAGGGACGTATGGATATCGGGGGGGGGGGGGGGCGACTATGAGCGGGGGGACCGATTGATTCTTCTGTTCTCAAAGCTGGGGAATTTGTTTCCCGCTTCTTTTTGCCTTCTTGGCCATGTCACTTTGCCTTTCAATTTCACGTTTATAGTCTGATGGCAGACTTTGCTTATATTGGGGCTTTGCAGTAAGCATACCGATAGCCCACGTCTTCTGTTTCAGGGTGTATGTCGGCTTGGGCTCAGGCACTTTCGGTGCCAAAAAGGCCTTCACTTCGGCGCGTACTATCGCGTCATTTTCCTCGGGAGTCCGGTCATAAGCTCTCTTGGGAAGAGGCTATAGCGATGGCTCTAGTCTCTTCGTGGTCTTGTGTACTACCTTATCAGTAGTACTAACCGTAGCGGCCATGCTCCGCTTTTTCCCCGTCTGAGTAGTATTGGGGGGCAGCTTCGCCTGACGCGCTGGAGGTGCGCTGGAGGACGACGTGGGCTGACGCGCGGGAGGTGCACTGGAGGACGACGTGGGCTGACGCGCGGGAGGTGCACTAGGGGGCGGCGTCGGCTGACGCAGTGCCCAAGGTGGACTAGGGGGGTGGCGTCGGCTGACGCGGCACCCGAGGTGGACTCGGGGGTGGTGTCGGCTGACGCGGCGCCCGAGGTGGTCTCGGGGGTGGTGTAGGTGGACGAAGTTCACCGGGGGAGAGTGGACTTGGATTCCTCGGAGTCAGTGTCCTTGGCGCTGAGCCTGGAAACTTGATGTATTTCTTTTGCCATAAAACGATTCGGCGCTTGACATCTCCAAGTCTCGCATCCCCTTCATGTGTAGCAAAGTCAAGCTCTAGGTCCTCAAACCCCGAGACTATGTCAAGCACCGAGAGACGAGCATAGCCAGCCGGTATCGGGTTCCCATGATGGGTTCGTAGCATAGAAAACAAAAAATTTCCTACGCAAGAACACATAAACTAGCCAAGATACTCTACGAGGTGGTAGCAACGGAGACTAACCCTCGATGACCGTAAGCGGGGATTACGTTCCCGCACAAACATTGATGATGGAGAGTCGATGAAGACGCACGTAGTCGACGTAGTTGTTCACTTAACGTAGTCGATGTAGTGGTTCACTTGTCGATCACAAGATCGTGTACACGGCGCCACAAGTGGCAGCGCCCCCTTGCTCGGTCACACGTACAGCTCGACGTCGACTCCTCCACGCCCTCGATCCAGCGGGGCAGCGGAAGAAGGGATCCGCCGGACACTCCACCATACACTTCTCCAAGTGTATGAACTACGAACTACAATTCCGGCAGAGCTTCGCTAAGCTGAGACGGATATTGGGCAGCAACTATGCGAGGGAGGGGAGGATCAAGAAGTGTATCACATGGAGGAGAGGGAGGGGTTTATATAGGGGAGGAGGGGGCAGCCCCCAAGGGGGGGTGCACCGGCCCCAAAGAGGAGTTCCTCCTCCTCATCATGGTGGTAACCCCCTCTTCATTCCCTTCATGGTGGTAACCCCCTCATCAACATGAGGAAACCCCCATTTTAATTTTGCATGACATTCATGCTAATTAAAATTCACACTTATTGATTTAATAAAATATTTTTATTTCTGTAATATTTGTTAATTCATTCAATTAACAAACATTAACAAATACACCCTTGAGTTATTTCGATATCCCGAAACAGTTTTGGTGCTTTTCTGAAACAACCCTTATGTTGTCCTGTAATACGATCGGAGTATCGTATCCACTCAAAAACGACGGCGAACCTTAAGTGTGTCACCCTACGGTTCGTGAATAACGTGGACATGATCGAGACTCCTCTCCGATCAATAATCAACAACGGGATCTGGAAATCCATGATGACTCCCACTTACTCAACGATGAACTAGTGATCGTGTGAACCAATAACGAACATAGTTAATTCCTTTTGTCTCGCGGTATTATTACTTATCCGAGATCCGATCATTTGGTATCAACCATACCTAGTTCGATCTCGCTCCCGACAAGTCTCTTTACTCGTTCCGTGATAATGCATTCCTGTGACCTAGTCACATGCTTGCAAGCGATTCTAATGCAATATCACCGAGAAGGGCCCAGAGAATATCTTCCCATCATCGGGTCGGACAAATTCCACTCTTGATCCATGATCCTCAACTAATACTTTCAGAATACCCAAATCAACCTTTATAATCACCCTGTGATGGTGTGACGTTTGATATCATCAAAGCACTCTTCCGGTATCAGTGATTAACATGATCTCATGGTCTGAGGATTAGAACTATTTCGTATGAGTTTGATATAGCAATGAACTTGATGACTTGATCGTATTGCTATTCGTACTATGGGTGTGAGTGTTCATCACATCATTCTTCTAATGATATGACCCCGTTATTAACAACATCCAATGTTCATGATCAGGAAACCTTGATCATCGGTTAATCAACGAGCTAGTATAAAAGAGAGGCTTTACTAGGAACCCTTTTAGTTTATTAATCACACAAGTTTTAATGTTTCCGATTAATACAATTCTAGCATGAGAAATAAACATCTATTATGAACACGGAATAATATAATAACAACTTTATTATTGCCTCTCGGGCATATTCCTTTCAGTCTCCCACTTGCACTAGAGTCAATAATCTAGGTTACATAGTGATGAATCTAACACCCATTGAGTTCTGGTGCTGATCATGTTTTGCCTTGGGGAGAGCTTTAGTCAGCGGATCTGCCACATTCAGATCCGTGTGTACTTTGCAAATCTTTACATCACCATTCATGACATGTTCACGGATGGAGTGAAATCGGCGCTTCACATGCTTGAATTTCTTGTGAGACCTTGGCTCCTGAGTATTGGCTATGGCACCATTGTTGTCGCAATAGATAACCATTGGATCCAATGCACTCGGAACCACACCCAGTTCGGATATGAACTCCTTCATCCAAACTGCTTCCTCCGCCGCTTCTGAAGCAGCAATGTATTCAGCCTCTGTTATTGATCTCGCCACCACGCTTTGCTTGTAGCTCCTCCAGCTTACTGCTCCTCCATTCATAACAAATACGTACCTGGATTGAGACTTAGAGTCATCCGGATCAGTGTCGAAGCTAGCATCGATGTAACAACTTGCGACGAGCTCTTCTTCACCGCCATATACGAGAAACATATCATTAGTCCTTCGTAAGTACTTAAGGATATTCTTGACCGCCGTCCAGTGTTCCAAACCTGGATCAGATTGGTACCTACTAGTCAAACTAATAGCATGTGCCACATCTGGTCTTGTACATAACATGACATACATGATAGAGCCTATGGCAGAGGCATAGGGAATCTTATTCATCTCTTCTCTATCTTCAGCTGTAGCCGGACCTTGAGTCTTACTCAAGATCTTTCCTTGCAACATAGGTAAGAACCCTTTCTTACTATCCTCCATTCTAAACCTCTTTAGAATCTTGTCAAGGTATGTACTTTGTGATAGCCCAATTAAGCGTTTTGATCTATCTCTATAGATTTTGATGCCTAAAATATACACCGCTTCACCAAGGTCTTTCATCGAAAACTTACTGTTTAAGTAATCTTTTACGCTCTTCAAAAGTTTCGTATCATTTCCAATCAGCAATATGTCATCCACATATAATATTAGAAATGCTACAGAGCTCCCTGATGACCCACAAGTATAGGGGGTGTATCGTAGTACTTTCGATAAATAAGAGTGTCGAACCCAACGAGGAGCAGAAGGTGTTGATGAGCAGTTTTGATCAAGGAATCACTGTAAATACTAGCAGTTTTTAGGGGTATTTGGTAATACGAGTAAATAAAGTGCGAGTAAATAAAAGACAGTAGTAACAATTGCAGCAAGTGGCCCAATCCTTTATTCAGCAAAGGACAAGCCGGTTGTGTACTTATAATAACCAAACGTTCTCGAGGACACACGGGAGTTTCTGTCAAGAGCTTTCGCTTCATAGAGCCAATAGTATTCATTGGTTTGATAGGTGTTATGGGGGTGAACCTGTGCTAGCGCACTACCCTTACTAGGATAAATACACACTTGTGATTATACCCCTTGCAAGCATCCGCAAATACAAGAAAGTAATTAAGATAAATCTAACCACAGCCTTAAACTTTGAGATCCTACGCTCCCTGGTGCAATGGTTTCCCAACGGAGGTTTAGGTTTCTGTTACTCCAGCAACCCCACAATCGGTAGCCAAATACACAATGCATCTCACTAGGCCCATAAATGGTGAAGTATCATGTAGTCGACGTTCACATGACACCACTAGTGAAATAGCACCACAACAATATCAAACCATTGAATATTTCTCAACAATAATTCACTACTAACATCTTGACTTCTCCCATGTCCTCAAGAACTAAACGAACTACTCACAAGACATCATATGGATCATGATCAGAGATGAAATAATGGTAAATAACAATCTGAACATAAACCTTAACTCAACGGTTCCACTCAATAGCATCAACTACAAGAGTAATCAACACCGGGAAAGTTTCCCCTATGAATATATAACAAGATCCAACTCAAGATGTTACAGCGGGATGGCGTGGTGATGGTGAAGATGAAGGTGCTGGTGATGGAGATGATGATGATGATGATGATGATCCCGATGAAGTCCAGTGCGATGATGATGACGATGGCGACGATCTCCCCTCTCCGGGAAGGAATTTCCCCGGCAGATTTCTCCCTGCCAGAGAGCTTTCTCTCTCTGGTGTTCTCCGCCCCGCAGAGGCGGCTGTGTCTAACTCTCCGCGCCCCCCTTCACTTAGGTTTTCGGGGACGATGATGTACGCGGAGGGGCGAGACCAGAGGTGGGCCAGGGCGGCCCCACGCAGGGCTGGCGCGGCCAGGGATGGGCCCGCGCCGCCCTGGCGTGTGGAGCACCCCTAGCTCCTCTCGACTCTCCCTTCTGGCTTCCTGAGTCTTCTGGGAAAATATAATTTCTGGGTATTTTCCTGGAATTTTCCTGATCTTCAAAATATGGTCTCTTGATGGTCCTTTTTCCAGCAGAATCCTGACTCCGGCAGCAACTCCTCCGATGATCATCAAACATGTGAAAACAAAGGAAATAACATAAGTAACTTATCTAAATATGAAATATATCAATGAATAACAGTAAATTATGATACAAAATAGTGATGCAAATTTGACGTATCACTCCCACTCACTTTCTTGTAAATACAAGTTTCTCCATAAGTTTTGACAAATCCAAACCCTTTGATAACTTCATCAAAACGGAGATTCCAACTTTGGGACGCTTGCTTCAGTCCATAGATGGATCGCTGAAGTTTGCATACCTTGTCAGCATCCTTAGGATCAACAAAACCCTTGGGCTGTACCATGTACAACTCTTCCTCAATGTTACCATTAAGGAACACGGTTTTCACATCCATCTGCCAAATTTCATAATCGAAAAATGCAGCAATTGCTAACATAATCCTAACAGACTTTAGCATCGCTATGGGTGAGAAAGTCTCATCGTAGTCAATTCCTTGAATTTGTCGGAAACCTTTTGCGACAAGTCGTGCTTTATAGACGGTCACATTACCATCAGCGTCTGTTTTCTTCTTGAAAATCCATTTATTCTCAACGACCTTTCAGTCATTGGGAAGTTCCACCAAAGTCCATACTTGGTTTTCATACATGGATTCCATTTCGGATTTCATGGCTTCATGCCATTTGTTGGAATCTGGGCTCATCATCGCTTCATCATACGTCGCAGGGTCATCGTTCTCAATAACGGCATTTACGATAAGATCACCGTACCATTCAGGAGTGGCACGTGTTCTTGTCGACCTGCGAGGTTCGGTAGCATCCTCTTTTGGAGTTTCATGATCTTCATCATTAGCTCCCCACTTCATTTGGTGAAGTCACCACCGGAACGGTTTCCGGCGCTGCGCCACTCGCCAATTCATGAAGAGGAGGTTCAATAACCTCATCGAGTTCTACCTTCCTACTATTCACACCTTTCGAGAGAAACTCCTTCTCCAAAAGGGATCCGTTCTTAGCAACAAACACTTTTCCTTCGGATCTGTGATAGAAGGTGTACCCAATTGTTTCTTTAGGGTATCCTATGAAGACGCATTTTTCCGCTTTGGGTTCGAGTTTATCAGGCTGAAGTTTCTTCACATAAACATCGCATCCCCAAACTTTTAGAAATGACAGCTTAGGTTTGTTTCCAAACCATAATTCATACGGTGTCGTTTCAACGGATTTAGATGGAGCCCTATTTAAAGTGAAAGCGGCTGTTTCTAGCGCATAACCCCAAAAAGATAGTGGCAGATCTGTAAGAGACATCATAGACCGAACCATATCCAATAAAGTACGGTTACGACGTTCGGATACACCATTTCGTTGTGGTGTTCCAGCGGGAGTGAGTTGTGAAACTATTCCATATTCTCTCATATGTGTGCCAAACTCATAACTAAGATATTCTCCTCCACGATCTGATCGTAGAAATTTAATCTTTCTGTTACGATGATTTTCTACTTCACTCTGAAATTCTTTGAACTTTTCAAACGTTTCAGACTTGTTTTTCATTAAGTAAATATACCCATATCTACTTAAGTCATCAGTGAAAGTAACAAAATAACGATATCCACCACGCGCCGGCACACTCATAGGTCCACATACATCAGTATGTATGATTTCCAATAAGTCTGTCGTCCGTTCCATTGAACCGGAAAACGGCGTTCTAGTCATCTTGCCGATAAGACATGGCTCGCATGTCTCAAATGATTCATAATCAAGTGATTCCAGAAGTCCATCCGAATGAAGCTTCTTCATGCGTTTAACACCAATATGACCTAAACGGCAGTGCCACATGTATGCGGCTATATCATCATTTGACTTAATTCTTTTGGCATTCACGTTATGAATATGTGTTTCATCACTATCAAGATTCAAAAGAAATAAACCTTTCTTCTCAGGTGCATGTCCATAAAAGATATTATTCATATAAATCGAACAACCATTGTTCTCAGACTGGAATGAATAATTGTCTCGCATCAAACAAGATCCGGATATAATGTTCATACTCAGCGCAGGCACCAAATAACATTTATTCAGGTTTAAAACTAATCCAGATGGTAAATGTAGAGGCAGCATCCTGACGGCGATCACATCAACTTTTGATCCATTGCCGACGCACATCATGACCTCATCCTTCGCAAGTTGCCGCTTATTCTTTAGCCCCTGTTTCGAGTTACATATGTGAGCAACTGAACCAGTATCAAATACCCAGGTGCTATTGCGACTACTAGTAAGGTACACATCAATAACATGTATATTATATATACCTTTGTCAATCTTCCCGTTCTTCTTATCCGCCAGATACTTTGGGCAGTTGCGCTTGCAGTGCCCCGTTTCCTTGCAGTAAAAGCACTCAGTTTCAGGTTTAGGACCAGCCTTGGGTTTCTTCTCAGAACCGGCAACAGATTTGCCGTCCCTCTTGTTTCTTCCCTTGGACTTATTATCATTTCTACCTTTCTTGAAATTAGTGCTCTTATTGACCATCAACACTTGATGTTCCTTTTTGATCTCCACTTCTGCAGTCTTAAGCATTGAGAGAAGCTCGGGGAGAGACTTCCTCATGCCCTGCATGTCGTAGTTCATCACAAAGCCCTTGAAGCTAGGTGGGAGAGATTGGAGAACCCGATGTATTCCCAACTCATTGGGAATCGTTATTCCCAAAGAGATGAGCTTATCGGCGTACCCAGACATTTTGAGTACGTGCTCACTAACGGAGCTGTTCTCTTCCATCATGCAGCTAAAGAACTTTTCTGAAGCATCATAACTCTCTACGGCAGTATGGGAGTCGAAGATCAGTTTCAACTCTCCCATTGTATCATAAGCGCTGCTGTTCTCGAAACGTTTTCGCAGCTCCGGCTCAAGTCCATACAGTATGCCGCAATGAACTAAACTGTGGTCCTCCTTACGAGTCAGAAAAACATTTTTCTCTTCATCGGGAGCATCTTCTGCAGGCGGGTTACCTAGCGGTGCCTCAAGCACATAGCCCTTTTGAGAGGCATTGAGAAGGATCCTCCAGTTAAGTGCCCAGTTGGTGAAGTTGCTACCGTTGGTGGCTAGTTTTTCTTTCTCTATGAACGCATTGAAATTTAGAGCAGGTGGTGCCATGATCTACAAATTATTTGCAAAGTTAATTTAGACTAAGTTCATAATAGAATGAGTTCAGGTTAAATCAAATTCTATGTGAACTCCCACTTAAAAACAACATCCCTCCTAGTTTTCTTAAGTGACTACACGAACCAAATCCACTATACCGCAACCGATCATCACGTGCAACGGTATAGTTTCAAAGGCGAACATCACCATGTTCATCATATCAACCATATGACTCATGTTTAACCTTTCGGTTCGTGTTCCGATGCCATGTCTGTACATGCTAGGCTCGCCAAGTAGAACCATAACATTTGCGTGTGTAAAACTGTCTTACACCTGTCGTATGTGAACGTAGAGTCTATCACACCCGATCATCACGAGGTGTCTCGAAACGACGAACTTTCTTGACGGTGCATGTTATGGGAGAACACATTTTTATCTTGATATTTATGTGAGAGGGATCATCTTATAATGCTACCGCACGATCAAATCTAAGCAGAATAAGATGCATAAAAGGATAAACATCACATGCATATATAATGTGATATGATATGGTCCTTCACGCATTCGATCTCCATCTTGTGCGTCATGGTATGATCTACATCATTCCACCGGCGTAGCACCAAGATCCATGGCGCGCCACCTTGGTTGTCTTCCTCCATTACAATATATCACTTGGATATATATATTCGGCACGCAGGCCATTTAAATGTAAAGACAACCATATGGCTCCTGCCGGTTGTTTATAACTTACAAAAAGGATCATCGCATACAATTTGTAACATAAACAATTTAACCATATCACATCACATGCCCTACAAAAACAAGTTAGACGTTTCTAATTTGTCTTGCATATTTTACGTGGTTTGGGGCTTTCTAGGAAGAACCGTTCTTACCTACAAACATGAAACCACAACGATAATTAAAATATTATTAACAACTATTTGTAAAATAGATCATAACTATAGTGGGAGAAACGTACACCCGCAAAGCCACATATGCCGAAGCATGTCAAGTGTGGGACAAGTCTCATGAACGCGGTCATGTAAGGTTAGTCTCGAGCAGCTTCAATCCCACTATGCCACAATGATCCAAAATACAAAAAACAATTGCAATAACATGATCATCAACGCCCACATTCACATGTGTTCTAGCCGTGCATACCAACTACGCATAGATATGGCTCTGATACCACTGATGGGTTCGTAGCATAGAAAACAAAAAATTTCCTATGCAAGAACACATAAACTAGCCAAGATACTCTACGAGGTGGTAGCAACGGAGACTAACCCTCGATGACCATAAGCGGGGATTACGTTCCCGCACAAACGTTGACGATGGAGAGTCGATGAAGACGCACGTAGTCGACGTAGTTGTTCACTTGACGTAGTCGATGTAGTGGTTCACTTGACGATCACAAGATCGTGTACACGGCGCCACAAGTGGCAGCGCCCCCGTGCTCGGTCACACGTACAGCTCGACGTCGACTCCTCCACGCCCTTGGTCCAGCGGGGCAGCGGAAGAAGGGATCCGCCGGACACTCCACCACACACTTTTCCAAGTGTATGAACTACGAACTACAATTCCGGCAGAGCTTCGCTAAGCTGAGACGGATATTGGGCAGCAACTATGCGAGGGAGGGGAGGATCAAGAAGTGTATCACATGGAGGAGAGGGAGGGGTTTATATAGGGGAGGAGGGGGCAGCCCCCAAGGGGGGGTGCGCCGGCCCCAAGGAGGAGTTCCTCCTCCTCATCATGGTGGTAACCCCCTCTTCATTCCCTTCATGGTGGTAACCCCCTCATCAACATGAGGTAACCCCCATTTTAATTTTGCATGACATTCATGCTAATTAAAATTCATACTTATTGATTTAATAAAACATTTTTATTTCTTTAATATTTGTTAATTCATTCAATTAACAAACATTAACAAATACACCCTTGAGTTATTTCGATATCCCGAAACAGTTTTGGTGCTTTTCTGAAACAACCCTTATGCTGTCTTGTAATTCGATCGGAGTATCGTATCCACTCAAAAACGACGGCGAACCTTCAGTGTGTCACCCTACGGTTCCTGAATAACGTGGACATGATTGAGACTCCTCTCCGATCAATAATCAACAGCGGGATCTGGAAATCCATGATGACTCCCACTTACTTAACGATGAACTAGTGATCGTGTGAACCAATAACGAACATAGTTAATTCCTTTTGTCTCGCGATATTATTACTTGTCCGAGATCTGATCATTTGGTATCAACCATACCTAGTTCGATCTCGTTCCCGACAAGTCTCTTTACTCGTTCCGTGATAATGCATTCCTGTGACCTAGTCACATGCTTGCAAGCGATTCTAATGCAATATCACCGAGAAGGGCCCAGAGAATATCTTCCCGTCATCGGGTCGGACAAATTCCACTCTTGATCCATGATCCTCAACTAATACTTTCAGAATACCCAAATCAACCTTTATAATCACCCTGTGATGGTGTGACGTTTGATATCATCAAAGCACTCTTCCGGTATCAGTGATTAACATGATCTCATGGTCTGAGGATTAGAACTATTTCGTATGAGTTTGATATAGCAATGAACTTGATGACTTGATCGTATTGCTATTCGTACTATGGGTGTGAGTGTTCATCACATCATTCTTCTAATGATATGACCCCGTTATTAACAACATCCAATGTTCATGATCAGGAAACCTTGATCATCGGTTAATCAATGAGCTAGTATAAAAGAGAGGCTTTACTAGGAACCCTTTTAGTTTATTAATCACACAAGTATTAATGTTTCCGATTAATACAATTCTAGCATGAGAAATAAAGATCTATTATGAACACGGAATAATATAATAACAACTTTATTATTGCCTCTCGGGCATATTCCTTTCATCCCATGGTGGAGTGCTTCAGGTAGACAAGGTAAAGCGTCGCCGCTCGCCACCTTGAAGGTCATGTTCTTCATTGGCTGATGTAGCTTACAATTTGTCATCTCCCTAACATCATCCACGGGGTAGCGAGACCCCGGTGCATCATCGATAATCCGTGCATCATGCTCATCAGCTGGGACCTCCGTGGAAGCCACGCTAATCCGTGCATCATGCTCATCAGCTGGGACCTCCTTGGAAGCCACGCTGCTTCTCCGCTGACTATTAAGATCCAATGCTGGATCTTCCCGCAGCCAAGATCCGCCTCCCTGGCTAAGTTGATGCATAATCCTCTTCATGTCGGCTAATTCACGTTCTACCTTGCCGATCCGATCTGCTTCCCGATCCTTCTTTCTCTTACGGCTTTTGTAACCGTACGGATCTTCGTGCTAGGAAAACCCTTCCTTCCATGGAACACCGGCACCTTTGCCTCTTGTTCGTCCTGTGTGTTCAGGATCCCTGAGGGCGTGTGTCAGCTCGTCGTTCTCTCGGTCGACACGGATCAATCCCGCTTGAGCATCCTCCATTGCCTTAATAAGTTTTGCTATGGGAGTAAAGGTCTGTTTCCGATAAACACACTCCCCTGTTGCTAGGCCTAACGATCCTCCATATCCGTACCACCAGTGCTTGGCCCTTTCGGGCCATCCCTCTGTACCTAGAGTGATTTCTTTATTCCTCAGCTCATTCTCCATAGCTTCCCACTTAGGCACTACACTCTTGTAGCCGCCTGGCCCCAAAATATGGTGATGTGCCTTCTTCTCAACATTTGCCTTATTTTTTCCGACATTTCCTTGGCTCTCTCAGAAGCCTTAAATGCCACAAATTCAAGCCACTGTTGTCTCAACTTCTCGTATGCTCCTTCGAATACTGGAGTTTTCTCTTTCGCGATATACTTCGCGTATAACATTTTCTTGAAGCCCCGGAATGCTTCACCCATCTTCTTGAGAGCGTACTATTTGACTATCCTTCTCCTTTCACGTCCACCCAGAATTTCATTACCATCATCATCCATCTTGGAGTACTCCGGAGGTAGAATGAAATTTGCCATGAGCTTCCTCCAAAGATATTTCTTGGATCTTTTGTTCACAAAAGTAGCTCCAAGACGTGCCTTCTTTGGCTCATTCCATTCTTGAACCGTGATCGGGATCATGTCCCTAACAATCACCCCGCATTGATTTATAAATTTTCTTGCGTGCTATTTTGGCTCCAACGGTTTGCCATCTGGAGATACTACATCGATGCTCAGCTTCTGATTCGCATTCAACTTTTGGCTCGGACCTTGTTTAGAATACGATTTGCTCGATCTGGAGGGCTAAAAAAAGAAATAGTCGTTAATACATATATGCATATTCCCTTCGTATCACCAAAAGCTAAATCTATATAACTCGCCATCGGCGTTTGTTTGCAATTGCCGTTCGGCATCGGTGTTTGTTTGCCCTTCGTCGTCAAACGTTTCTATCTCCATTCCGTCACCGGAAGGGTTAAGAAATGATGAAACATCTTCTTCACGTTTATCTTCTCCGGCACCTTCTCGGCCGGCATCTTCTCCGACAGCTATGCCGAGGTCTTCTCGGTAGGCACCTAGTTGAGGCACATACACGTGCTCACCGTGTATCATGCCCAATATGTATTCTTCAGGTTGGTATGGGTCATTTTCACCGTCCATGTCTCTTCTAAAGACAGGTTAAACAAGTTAGTGACACATATTTGATTAATAACCAAAAAAACGGGGGCATTGGCCGGGCGCCGACGCGGTGGGGGAAGAACCCCTCACCGCATCGGCGCCCGGCCAACGCCCCCTTTTAGTATACATATTTGATCAATAACCAAAAAAAAGGGGCGTTGGCCGAGCGCCGACGTGGTGGGGAAAGACCCCCTCACCGCGTCGGCGTCCGGCCAACGCCACCATTTGGTACATATATTTGATCAATAAGCAAAAAAAAGGGGGGCGTTAGCCGGGCGCCGACGCGGTGGGGGAAGACCCACTCACCGCGTCGGCGCTTGGCCGGGCGTTGGCCGAGCGCCGACGCGGTGGGGGGAAGACCCCCTCACCGCGTCGGCGTCCGGCCAACGCCCCCATTTGGTACATATATTTGATCAATAACCAAAAAAGGGGGCATTGGCTGGGCGCCGACACGGTGGGGGAAGACCCCCCCCCCCACCGCGTCGGGGTCTCCCCCCACCGCGTCGGCGCCCGTCCAACGCCCCCATATGTACATTTTTCTAACTAACTAAACTAACTAAAATTCCTAACTAAAAATTCTTAGTAAAAATGCTAAGTATAAAAGCTAACTAACTATGCTAAGTTCAAAATCTAACTAAAAAAGCTAACTAAAAATGTTAAGTATAAAATGCTAACTAAAAATGCTATAACTAAAATTCTATAACTAAAATGCTATAACTAATTTCTAACTAAAATGCTATAATAAAATTCTAACAAAAATAAAAGGCCGACGGTGGTGTATGGTGCTCACAGGCGGCGGGCTTGTGCTCACGGGCGGCGGCGGTGCTCACGGGCGTGGATGACAGCGGCGCTACGGCGGCGGGCTTGGTGCTCACGGGCGTGCGCGTCGGAGGGCAGAGGCGGCCGGGCGGCGCGGCAGAGGCGACCGGGCGGCGACGGCAGAGAGGATGCCGGGCAGTGACGGCAGAGGCGGCCGGGCGGCAACGGCAGACGGCGCGGGCGAAGGTGGCTCGGGCGCGCGGCGGCAGCGGCGACAGTGCCGGAGGCGTAGGCGCGGTCGACGGCGGTAGAGCTTCGCTTCCGCGAGTGCTTTCTCTGTAACCGGCGCCTTCGTCTTCATCTCTGGATCGAGAATAGAGAAGGACTGGGGCGGTATGGCGTATATATATCCCGGGACCTTTAGTCCCGGTTGGTAATGCGATCCGGGACTAAAGACCCTTTAGTCCCGGATCGTATTACCAACCGGGACTAAAGGCCGGTTGGTAAAGAGGCCCGGGACTAAAGGCCCATTTTGGGCGATTTCCAAATTTTGCGCGCGCAGGGCCTTTAGTCCTGGGCCGTTTCACCGACCGGGACTAAAAGATGTTTTGAATAAACTTAATAAATTGCAATTCATATCTTGACTGAAAATTCGAATTAAATTTCTGAGAAATCTACAACTGGAAATCGAGTGATTCAAAATCCTAAAAATCACAAATTTAAATATCTATCAAATGCCATTGTTCCCATATTTATATGATAATCCAATAATTTTACATAATTAAAATACTCCAAATATGCTTATAGAAACTTTGAAAATTCATATCTAAAGATTTACAAATCTAAATTTAGTGAAACCAATTGTATTAGTCTTGTTTTAAATTTATCTACAAAATAATGTTGGTCTTGTTTCCTGAAAACAATTAGAAAAAATATTCATGAATTGCTCATTTTATTTGTTCATACACTTTGCTAAAATTTGAAATATGCTTAAATAAGGATGTATTTGTTACTTAGTAATTCATTATATAAGTATTAAACATTATGAACTTTCTTATTTAGATTTATAAACCTCTAATTTGTATCTCTACTAATAATATTGCTACAGGTATGGTTCGTGGCTCGCAAGTACGCTTTCAATTCACGTAAAATACGTTTTTGTCCAATTTCTTTTTTCCAATTTTGCCCTCCCACCAAACATCATAATACCAGAGATTGCCACCATACCGATTCGCTGGTCAAAGAAAACCACATCTTCTCTATCCTTTCGCCTGGGCAGACGGCAGCGCCGAGCCGGTGCGCACACTCGCATGGCGATCGTTGCCGATGTTCTGCCGTCCTGGTCGCGGCCGAGAAGGGTGAGGCGGTGAGCGACGTGCTCCATGCGCCACTATCTTGCCGCAGATTAGAGGAGGGACGCCCGGGAGATCCTATGGTGCTCGAATGCGGCCGGAACAGGGGCAGGTCCACTGACCACAGACAAGGACCAGCGGGACGAGAAGATGTGGCTGACGAGGTTTGGTTCTCTGCTCGCTGGAGAGCACACCTGGCGGGGAAGGGGAAGATCCGGTGCGGCCCACTCCCGATCAGATCTGGGTAAAAGTGGGATAGGGACGGGGGAAGAGAGAGAGAGATACGGACGGAGCGTGCTCGCTGCCTTGCTCTGCTACCATCGCAGCCCTGCAGCTGATTTACAAAGGATTCCCCGGATCTTGACCGACCCTGCTGGCTGCTGCGCGAGTACCCGATCCTCGCGGAGGACTACGAGCTGTACTAGGAGATCGAGCAGGGCGTCAGCGCCACGGTCTACTGCGCGCTCTGCGGGACGCTTGACAAGATCGTGTCCGTCAAGGTGCTCGACTTCAGGCGAACCAACAGCAACCAGGTACTCGCGTTGTTTGGAAGAACAGAATCCATGAATTCAGATTTTTCAGCATCACTAGAAAATATCATGAATTTATGCCGAGTTACTTTCTTGTTTTCACCCATCTATTATAGGCTGTAGCCCCTGCTTGTCCCCCTTGTCTCCGTCCCTGGATCTAAGTATCATAGTCAATTACACAATGCTGCAAGTGCGTAGTGTGCAACCTACTCGTCTCGCTGGTTCCTGCCGCCGCCACTCATCGCAGTACAAGCCATGCTCCGCATGAACTTGTACCTCAATGGGAGAGACGTCTTCGATGGCACTGAATTACCTACAGCAAACGGCGCGCTCGGGAGATGGTGTATTCAAGGGCGTTTCTTGCCTGACAAGAGAGGATTTTCAATGTCTTTCTTTCTCATGGATTGCAATCCTTGGCGTTTTAGAAGTTGTGTATAGGGTTTTGATCTCCTTTTTGTGGGAGATTTTGATTTGTTTCTATCACTCACTTGTTGGTTAAGTTTCAAAGTTGATTGTGATGATCAGGAGTGTTTTTTTTCACGTCAGAGAAATGGATCTCATCCATCTCATCACCGGAAGGTTGCTTAACAGAACACCCATTGCCGCTGCCTACTATAATAGCGTGCTATATTGTTTGATCGATGCTTGGTAGGTTCTGCAAAATCAAATTGGCAATGTGAATGCTGGCTCTAGGCAAGGTTATCAGATATGGTAACATATATTTTAAATTTAGCGGCAGCGCGCGGGTATTTAGCTAGTATTCATAAATTGCTCATTTTATTTATTCATACACTTTGCTATAATTTGAAATATGCTCAAATAAGGCTATATTTGTTATTAAAATGGTTTAGTAATTAATTATATAAGTATTAAACATTATTAACTTGCTCATTTAGCTTTATAAACATTATTAACTTGCTCATTAATACTAAAATGCTTTAGTAATTCATGGTGATGCCATGGTGCACCCAAATATTGGAACAATACATTATATAAAATGTTTAATACTTGATTACACATCATTACACATCATTTCTTCGCTAGAGTCCCTTGCTTACGATTGTGGCGTAACCATGGAGCATATTCATCATTTAACTTGAGGCTTGTGTCAGTGTTCACTCTGAAGGGCGAAATTTTACCAAACTGATTATAATCTTGTGACATGTCTGTCTTTTCCTCCACTCCCACGATGGTTCTTTTCCCTGAAAAACTATGTGGTGCTTTGGTTCATCACATGATGTACTCGCTTTGGTTCTTTTTCTTGGTTTGTTAGTCATGTCCTTCACATAGAAAACATGAGCCACATCTTTGGCTAGGACGAATGGTTTGTCAAGGTACCCTAGATTGTTGAGATCCACCGTTGTCATTCCGTACTGCTCGTCCAACTTTACCCCGCCTCCTGTCATCTACACCCATTTGCACCGAAACAAATGAACCTTAAAGTTAGGTCCATAATCAAGCTCCCATATCTCCTCTATGTAACCATAATATGTGTCCGTTCGCCCTTTGCCGGTTACTGCATCAAAGCGGACACCACTGTTTTGGTTGGTGCTCTTTTTATCTTGGGCGACCGTGTAAAATATATTCGCATTTATCTCGTACCCTTGGAAAGTCAATATAGTCGAAGATGGTAATTTGGTCAGCAAGTACAACTGCTCTTCAACAATATTGTCATCCATGAGACGTCTTTGCAACCAATCGCCGAAAGTCGCCATGTGGAGCTGTAAAACAAAGGACTCAGACTGCCCTGGGTTTGCTTGGCATACAATATTCTTGTATTCCTCACTGTACGGAGCCACCAAGAGGGAATTTTGTAGAACTGTGTAGTGTTTTTGAGTCAAAGAATGACCATCCCTACATATCATTGGTTTCTTTCCGATCGTGCCTTTTCCACTCAGTCTCCCCTCATGACGCGATTGAGGAAGACCAATCGGCTTAAGGTCGGGAACAAAGTCAGCACAAAACACAATGACCTCCTCTGTTTCATATCCCTTGACGATTCTTCCTTCTGGCCTAGCACGGTTACAAACATATTTCTTTAAGACTCCCATGAACCTCTCAAAGGGGAACATATTGTGTAGATATACAGGGCCGAGAATGGAAATCTCTTTGACTAGGTGAACTAGGAGGTGCGTCATAATATTGAAGAAGGATGGTGGGAACACCAGCTCGAAGCTGACAAGACATTGGGCCACCTCATTCTGTAACCGTGGTAGATCTTCTGGATTGATTACCTTCTGAGATATTGCATTGACGAATGCACATAGCTTCACAATGGCTAGTCGAACATTTTCCGGTAGAAGCCCCCTCAATGCAATCGGAAGCAATTGCGTCATAATCACGTGGCAGTCATGAGACTTTAGGTTTTGGAACTTTTTCTCTGCCATATTTATTATTCCCTTTATATTCGATAAGAATTCAGCCAGGACCTTGATACTGTTCAGGCATTCAAAAAAGGTGATCTTCTCTTCTTTGGTAAGAGCGTAGCTAGCGTGACCTTGAAACGGTTAGCTAAATATATACTTTCAGTCTCTTGTAAACAGTGCGTGCATGCCATGTATCCTTTGTTTGTCTGTCCTGAAATGTTACTAAGAGCAGGCCAATCATTGATGGTAACGAACAACAACACTCGTAAGTCAAATTCCTCTTGTTTGTGCTCATCCCACACACGTACACCTGGTTTGGCCCACATCTGTAAAAATTCATCAACTAATGGCATTAGGTACACATCAATGTCGTTGCCGGGTTGCTTCGGACCTTGGATGAGCACTGGCATCATAATGAACTTCTGCTTCATGCACAACCAAGGAGGAAGGTTATAGATGCATAGAGTCACGGGCCAGGTGCTATGACTGGAGCTCTGCTCCCCAAAAGGATTGAAGCCATCTGTACTTAGACCAAACCGTATGTTCCTTGCGTCACCTGCAAAATCTTTAAACTTATTGTCGATCTTTCTCCATTGAGACCCATCAGCGGGGGGCAATGATCGAAGGATCTGCAAGAGATCTCGGTTAGCAACGGCGTCCTGCAGCAGATTTGGTAGGGCCGGGCAACGTGGCTCCTGGTCGATGGGGCACTTCTCCTTGGCACAGATCAGAACCCAACTAGGCCAGTTTTGGATTGAGCAGGCTCTGCTGTTTGGGTGATTTCGAGACCTCTTGATGGCTTGGGGGGGGGCATCTTAGTTGAGGAGTGGCTGCGACGTTGAATCTGGACCAAACGGGCCTAGATCAAGCGCCAAGAAAATATACGTTTAGCTTGACAGTGACCCTTACCGTCAATTTTACCAGGGTACTCGCGGGTACTGCATCCACATGGGTAGGGATGAGCACACTTTTATACCAGTGACTTATACTCATACCATATCCATTAAAACATTGGTAGGGCACGGCTATAGGGTTGCACCCGTGGGTATGTATCAATACACTATCCATTTATGCAGGCTTATGGACTAACGGCAGCCAATAGGGTTGGTCAATAATGGTGAAAGAAGTCACGTGTCCCGCGCCCTAACTATCCTTTTATTTAAGCCTTATCTGTAATCCCCACATCCTACGAACTAAAGAGATTGATATATCAAGTCCTAGATGTCTCACAGTGCTATGGATGAATCTAATAACGAATCACATGTGTACCATTTGATCTGCCCGGTAGTCAATGTGTACGGGTATCCACCAAATTAATACGAATGTGGGTACATTTTCAGACTCTTGGGTACGTGTACTCCTATATTATCAAATAAAAAACCAATTAAACAATACACGCCTCCAGGCGATGGCTGCATATATAGGCTGATAGATCTGATAAAGCGACGGCTAACATTGACTTGAGGTAACCTATACACCGACCGGTTGAAAGGAACCATGAATTCGTAATTCTGTTGAGGTTCACGACCCTGGTCGAGTCTGCGTTCAGTTTTGTAAGTATAGTCTGTTATACTGAGTGACAAGGGTATAGTTAATAGAACCCGTTAGTTGAGTATCCCTGCGGCCCGTTAAGCTAGGCCCAATTGTAATGATAGTCGAATACGAGTTCTTACCGTATGTCGATATTGTAATATGTATCGGACCCTACCCGATCCTCGAGACCTGGCCATCTATATATAGGGGCCAGGAGGGGACGGTGTAGGCCGGATTAAAAGCAAGCCAGGTTGAACACCCAAGTTTACTTTCGACACACACCTATTTCGACTAACTTTACCTTCGAGTTCATCCGACGCCCTATCTCCCCGATCCTAAGTCCTTCATCTAGGACATTTGTCGAGTTAACCCCTCGTCAATTGGCGCCGACCGTGGGGACTGGGCGTTGGAATCATGAATTCGACGGCTTTTTCGCTTTTAGCCAACAGCAGTTCAGAACTCGACGGAAGTCAAGAGATGGAGTTAACCATTGGAAGTTTGAGCATCATTGTTGGGCCATCGGGTTCATCCCGCCTCTCGGATTCGACGAAACCAGATCCGTCGGCAAACAAGCCCGAAACAGAAGAAACATTGGAATCATCAGAAGGCTCTTCCAGCGAGGCAAACTCGCCGGTCAGTTTCGACAAAACACCAATCATAGAAGGCGACAAAATTCAGGAAAATTTCGACTCAGAAGAAATAGCGTGTCAGACGCACAACAACGCAAAGGACTTCGCCGTGAGAAGCAGCGGCGTCTCCAAGGTACATCAGTTATGCGTTATTATCACTGAAGCAGAAGAAGAAAATAATAGCAAAGGAAATAAGAATGTCGACAGGCAAGTCGACAAAGTAAAAGATCACAACAAAAAGGAAAAGGAGAAAGTCCATGTCTCGGCTGGTGAATGGAGGATGATCAAGTCAGCTATCAACCACGGTACAGAAGTACCCGAAGGATCGAGAAGAGAAGTACTAATGGGATATCGGTACGCATTATACCAGCACATGAAGAAACTAAGGGAGGAAAGAGATATGGTTTTTCAAGATAATAACAGTATATCAAGGGAGGAATACTGGGAAGACTACAGTGAAGATTCAGAATACAACAAAGAATGGCGTGGAGACCCAAAACGCAACAGGGGGGCGACAGCATACGGCAGAGAAGAGGAGTACTCAAGGAGCCCCACCCCGCAGTTAGAAGAGGAGGAAGATGACTTCATACAAAAAACACCAGAAGCAGCACTAGTAGCAGCACAAGCATATTTATTAGCTACAAGACCAGAACCTGGAGACCCACGAGAAGACATGCACCGAGCCGCGGTACGAAGCCTCGGAATAGTAGAAGGAAAGATCAGGGAACAAGGTCCAGAAACGAAGTCGACAAACTGCAAGGGAAATCGAGAGGAGAAGTTCAGATACAATTTCAAAGATAACGAGTATAGCGAGTCGTCAGAAGAGAAAAAGCGACAGAAAAGGAAGGAGGACGCAAGAAGTATAATAGCACAAGCTCGATTAAATAAATCGCGTCACGCTTGGAGGGAAGAGAACTACGAGGACGACGATAAAGATATGGGTGCGTTATGCTTTACCCGCAGGGTTCGCAAAACACGGGTACCCAAAGGATTCAGATTACCACACGACCAGCCTAAGTATGATGGGTCGCAAGAACCTACCCTATGGTTATCGGATTATCTGCAGGCAGTGCAGATATTGGGGGGAACAAAGGCGACTGCAATGCAAAGTTTGCAGCTGCACCTCACCGGCGCCGCACGGTCCTGGTTAAATACCCTACCCAACGAATCCATCGGAAGCTGGGGGAACTCGAAAGTCAATTCGCAAGAAATTTTTATTCCACCTACAAGCGCCCAGCATCACTGGAGGAAGTTAAAACATGTGTGCAGAGGAAAGGCGAAACGTTACGTTCTTATATACAATGCTGGAGTATAATCAAAAACTCAGCAGAGGACGTCTCTGACGAACGAGCAATAGACGCCTTTTCGGCCGGACTTCGTCGCTCAGATCTCGTGGAAGAAATAGGAAGAACAAGACCGATGATAGTAGCCGAGCTAATGGAACAAGCCAACAAATTCGCTGATGGAGAGGACGCGTATAACAACAAAAGAGAACGTTCACCAGAAGTCGACAGAATAAGTAGACAGAGGAGACGACACCGCAGCAGGGATAACCAAGGAAGGCGAAATCAGGTAGCCGCGGGTTACGTACTAGAAGAAGAGGAAGGATATGAAAGCAGGAGGTTTCAGGCAAAAGGAGTAGAAAAATCGAGATACTCCGGTCCTTCGGCCGATGATATGCTATACGGACCTTGTCGAATCCACTACGCGTATCTCGACGGGAAAAGAGTCTCAAATCACCAGATGAAGGATTGCAGGACATTCCTAAGGTTACAAAACGCCATGGGATCAAAACAAGAAGGGAGGCAAGGAGGAAGACACAGAAGTCAAGGATATCAAATGCAAAAGATAGCAAGGCACTTAAAGTCAAAAGTATACATATCAGCCATGATTCAACCGGTGCCCAAGTCAAAGAAAGAGCGAAAGAGCATATCCAGGCAAGTCAACCTAGCAATATCATCACCATCAGCTACCACAGAGTACCTACGGTGGTCAGAACAACCAGTCAAGTTCAGCAGAGCAGACCACCCGAGGAAAGTTCCCAGGCCAGGTCACTCGCCTATGGTTTTAAAAGCACAAATAGGAGGGTACGACATCGGAAGAGTGTTCATGGATGCAGGAAGTGGCATAAACTTAATATATGCCAGAACCTTGAAGGCAATATGCATCTCGCCGACGAGTCTGAAGCCAACAGATTGCTCTTTCCACGGAATAGTACCAGGAGCCGCAAACTACCCTTTGGGGAGAATAGAACTCGACGTCTGCTTTGGCAATAGCGGAAACTACCGAAAAGAGAAGCTGGAATTTGAAGTAATGGATTGGCCGTCACAATATCATGCAATCTTGGGGCGCCCAGCATTTGCAAAATTCATGGCAGTACCACACTACGCGTATCTTACGTTAAAAATTCCAGGTCCCAATGGAATAATCACAGTACAAGGGAGCTTTGAAGTAGCCAATACATGCGACAGGGAATTCAACAGGATGGCGCAAACCTTCGGCATGATAGCGGAGTACGAGAGGTTAAAAGGAGAAACGGATCACAATGTACTACCTGACGTTGGACGATCCCTGCCAGATCAGGCTTTCGACACGTCTCAGGACTCGAAGAAAATCCAGGTCCATCCTACAGATTCAAACAAGACGACATCAATTGCGGTGAACTTGGATCCCGCATAGGAAAGCGCGCTCGTCGAGTTCCTCCGTGAGCGCTGGGAAATCTTCGCCTGGTGTCCATCAGACATGCCAGGGGTTCCCAGGGAACTCGTCGAGCATGCACTAAACGTAGATCCCAAGGCAAAGCCAGTCAAGCAGCCATTGCGACGATTCGATGAACCTAAGAGAAAGGCGATAGCATCAGAGTTGCACAGGCTAGAAAATGCCGGATTTATCAGAGAAATCAAAACTTCGAGTTGGGTGTCGAACCCAGTCATAGTACCCAAGAAGAACACAGACGTACAAAGAGTATGTGTCGACTACACATCTCTCAATAAGCATTGTCCAAAGGATCCCTTCCCTCTACCCCGCATCGATCAGATAATCGATTCAACAGCGGGATGCGCGAGGCTTTCATTTTTGGACGCATACTCTGGTTACAATCAGATCAAATTGAAGAAAGAAGATGAAGAAAAAATGGCCTTCATCACACCATATGGGGTGTTTTGCTACCAAGTAATGCCGTTCGGCCTAAAAAATGCAGGAGCAACGTATCAACGGATGATGCAAAGTTGCCTCGGAAGCCAAATAGGGCGCAACATACAAGTCTACATTGACGATGTAGTCATCACCATAAGAGAGGAGAAATCTCTAATCAGCGACTTGGCAGAAAGCTTCGACAACCTGAGCAGGTATAAGCTTAAGCTTAACCCGATAAAGTGCTCCTTCGGCGTATCAGCAGGACAACTTTTAGGGTTCCTGGTATCAGCACGAGGAATAGAGGCGAACCCAGAGAAGATTCAAGCAATTTTGACAATGGGGAAACCCACAAAACTACACGACGTACAGAAACTTGCAGGACGCGTCGCGGCACTAAGTCGAAGTGCGAGAGGGGGAAGTCTAGCTTTGAAGGGTTTTTTGTTTGTTTTGCTTTTGGGAATGACATTGGCGGGCATCTATATTAACCAGAAAGATGGCAATGGACATGGACCCGTATAGTCGGTGGCTACAAAATTTTACCCATACGCGCGTTAGCCGTCTCCTTTGACAATTGATCCGGCTATATGGAGCCATCGGACAGTTCGATGGGATTTTTCTTTGACATGTAGTAGCTTGCCTGTCGTGGTCCGGTTAGCTAGGCAACTCGGTGAGCCACTGGATTCATGGATCCGCATGCGGCGATGAATCGATCGGTACGCGGCGGGGCGCCTGAACCACACACGTATCGGTGAAGACGATAGCGCCACTCGTTGCTCATCTTCTTCGTGCCAAAGAATCTAGATTGGTATGCGGAGATAATTTACCACAGTACGTTGTACAGTACTCTTGATTGCATGTCGCCCTCGCACCGGGTCCATATATGAGCGGATCCACTCTCTTGGATAGATATCTTCCAATCAATCTAAAAATTCACAGACAAGATTTACAAAAAATATTACTCCATCCAATCACTATTAGATGTCTTAATATGGATATATCCAGACACATTTTAATATCGAGATACGTCTATATTAGAGGTAATATATAGTAGTCAGAGGGAGTATAAAGTTTTTCTACACCAGACATATATATCAGAGTGTGATCTAACATGGGGCTAAAGCAAAGGCGCGGGAACGTTCGAAAATAAGGATGCGGTGCGACATCCTCTAGATACATGCCAAAGCTGAGTCAGGAATTAGGGAACAGGAGGAAGTAAAATAAAGTTTGACTAGGTATATATTCCCTCTATCCCAGATTAATCGACTCAACTATATCAAGATACGCTAAAACGTGTCTAGATAGATGTGTCTAGATAAAGATAAGTCGATTAATTTGATATGGAGTATAAAAAATACCAAAGACTAATACTATATGGGTATGGTTTGAAAATATATTATATGCATCAATTGATATTGACATTGAACTCTATAATGATAGATAAACAAATTTATTGTAGGACTATCGTTTGGACAATTTTATTATGTGAGATCCTTGTTGCAATAAAGTTGGGTTTCTAAAAAAAAAAGAGAACTATTTGTATCAAAATCGAGTTGGTGTCAGTCTCGCGATTTCTCTTGATGTGAAACGACATGACGAAATAAAGGTAACCATGCTAAACCCAATCTAAGAAACAATTAAACCGTATAGTTTACTCATTTACATACTTTCCTTGTATAGAAAAATATTTTCAAAATTAGTTTGATTTTTCCTAGTGACGAGAAAGATGATACTCCCTCCGATCGGAAATAAGTGACAGTGACTTAGTATAAACTTTATACTAAGTTAGTCCAAAGTTACCGACAGTTATTTTGGATCAAAGGGAGTACAATTATTGGAGAGAGTTTTCTGGATTGAAACAATACATGTTCTACTGGACGAATAGTCCAAGTGTCCATGCATAGTCAAAAATCTGTGAGAAAAGTACCACCATGCACTGATGCAGCACATTACTCCAGTGTCCACTCAGACTCAGCAACACATCAGTCGACAGCTTATCACTCTAAGAAGATAAAGCTTCTAGAAGCACGGCCCCGACCTGATCATGCCCTTTGTGTGGCGAGACGTCGCATCACTCACTCCCTTCAGAATTCAGATCTAGTCGAGCTGCAGCGCGCCAAACTGGTCCGACATGATAAACAAAGGATGGTCTCCTGTTTGCCTGAACCAAAATGCTGTGGACGATTAACGGTGCCGTTCCATGATCAGTGCGCTTCCCCACTTCCAGCTCGAGACGATGGCGACTGGTCTCCCTCCGCGGCACATGATGAGCAGATAACCTGCACTTCACCTCTTCTTTATGTTTGTTTGGCTCCTTGCCCTCGATCCTATCCTGATGGAGTGGGGATTCCACCTCTTTACAATCAAATTCCAATTACTTTCCTTCATGATATAAAAAAGAATTGGCAATGAGACAAGTAAAGATCAAGGTTCATTGTCATGGACCAGGTAGGGGCTGTCTCTTTTTCTTTTCCTTGTGTGTGGAAAGTTGGGTTTTCTGATCCGACAGCAACATGCAACTTGGAAAAGAAAACGCAGGCAGCCATCTTGTCGAACAAGAGATAAGATTTACTACTGTTAGGCGCTCGCTCCGATCTGAATTACTGCACTGTTAGCTGCGCGCCGATACAACATTGGTGTTAGGCCCATCGGATGTTTCTGTTTCTTCAACCGACCGCTACATGTGGCCTCTTTGCTCTTATCCACAGAATAGATCGAGCTGTTGAAGGAATAAGCCTGGTGCTCCGCCGGCAACATGCTGCTGAACCGGAGTAAACAACGGTGGATGTCTACCGCCGGTTTCGCCGTAGCCGCCACCTCGCCCTCCTCCGTCGTTGCCGCGGCTATGTTCCCCACGATCCCGCTTCCCTGAAACCATCCCCAGCCGGCATGTCCAACGGCTTCTCCAGTTGACCCGCCGCCAGGTTTTATGGAGCTTCCAGCTCCAGCTCCGACGAGCCGCGGTTTGGCGCCATCTTATCCAACACGCCCATAGGTCATAACATGGCCACTGACATCTTCAGCCATTCGTCAAAGTGCGGAGCCTTTGTTTTAGTTTGCGGGGTTTTCTTTTGTTTGAACCGGATAGGCCAGAAGGTCCTAGAAGCTGCATCAAAATAACCAACGAGGACCTCAAAGAAAAAAGAAAATATAGCCAAGCCATCAGATCTTACATATATGACCTTAGAATAAAATTTAGAACGCAATTAGGTCCTTCAACTTCACTGCCGTTCTCTAACCTCTAGATCCGGAATCCACCGAGCACGCTACAATTTTGGGTGTAGATGCTGATGATTACCAAATCGAGATCCATGAAGATCCTCCGAAGTGGCTCAGAGGCTTAGAGGAAGAAGAAGCATGAGCTTGACACGAGAGTGGAGTGGCTCCATTCATCAAGAATAACAACGAAGAAAAGATGCCGTTGTTTGGAAGATCCGCCAAGAAAAGGTTATTGACGACATCTCCACCGACAACTCATCCAACCGTAGCACCACCCACCAGAGCAGCACTAGGAAGAAGAAGAAGGTCCGATAGCTCCGGATCTGGCCGTCAAAAGACCAGAAGCATATCGCGCAGACCACGTCATGACACCGAGACGTGACACGATGCCAAACCCTAGACAACTAGTATATACATACAACCAACTCCACCATCCCATTCCCTCTAGTCGGCGAGGCCACTAAAGAAGAGAGGTTGAGGAGCCAGAGACAAAGAAGAGACTCTCAAAGGGTTGAGCGAGCGAGAGTTGGGGAACTAGGAAATAGCTTGAGGGCTGTGCATAGATTTTTTAGATCCTTTTGGGTTCTTAGTTGTTCCGGATTTACACCTACCAAGGGAACTTTGACGTTTCTTGCAAAACAAGCTGCACATTTTTCGAGATAGAGGTTGCAACCCCTAGCCTCTGCATCAAAATGATGCATTATTTAGATTATTCAATAGAGTCTTCCAAAGAAAATACATGATCAACCCGAAGCCACCTCACTAGCGACTGTTGCCGCATCACTTACAAGCTTGATGAAGGGGTGGCCATGCTAGGATCGTGTGCCCTAACCTCAAGCATAGACACATCATCCTAAGCCTAGATGTCTCACCAGACCTACGAACAACGAGCCAGGTGCATCGATCGATCCAACAGACCATCAACATGTACTATTGCCCCTGTTTGAGAAGTCGCTGTAGCCATCTTCCATTGACCCATCTTCAGGACAGGGATCAAAGCATTAACCTTGTCAAGCCTATCGTTGAGACTGTCACGACGCGAGACAACGTCAACATCCTGCATGCATCCATAATTGCCGAGACCTCGTTACACCACACCTCTGAGACACACCATCGTCGACGCAGTTGATGAAACACCGCTTCACCAGCAGAACCTTCCAGGCATCACGTGTTCCAAGACGATGCCCCCAAGAGGGAGAGCCACACCAAAAGTGGCGCCATCATTCGACCTGGATGACCCATACCTAGGGTTTCCCTCGGAACTTTTTGGCCAGAGGCGGGAGATCGTAGCAATGACACCTCTAGCAAGGTAATGACCCTCGAGGACGTCACCATGGTGAGCTCCGAACGAATCGGAACCCGGCTTTCACCGGACTAACGCCTCCATCCTATGCATCATCCTCAGGGGCCACGCCATGATTGCAGCACCGCATCAAGTGTAAAATATTGGATCCGATTCGCTTTACATCTTCCTTACGAATCATGAGACATAGCTCTATATTGGATTCTTCAATTAAAATCCTGAAACAGAATTATTGCCCAAAACAAATGGGTTTTAGTTCTTCGACAACAATAGATATATCTTAGTTCTATTGGACCCCTCCCACTTTATAACAGCAAAAGAAAGACTTTGTTGTGAAACTGTTGAGTCTTCTATTTAGCCATAAAAAATAGGACACCAATGGTTTAGACTTCCTGTCAAAATCAACTTTGGTATCCAGGCTCAGAACACAGGATAAATTTTTTTTGCTACCAATCTCATAGTGGTTTTATGTGATAAAATTTGTCCAAATATTAAAAAGCCACTTGCAAATGCTTTATCGCTTTGGATCATGAAGTTGTTACATTTTCTATTTGCTTAGCTGTCACAGAGAGAACAAACAAACAATCAGTAGAACCGCAGGCCTTCCTCTTTCTATTTAAACCTAGAAAGGGGGGTGTGAGTGAGCCATCAGTAGAACAAGCAAAGCACCAATCTCCAAAGAAATGAAAATGAGGAACACAAACATGGTCGAGCACATCAACCTCATCCCGGGGATGCCGGACGACGTCGCCGTCGACTGCCTGGCGCGTGTCCCGCACGGCGCCTTCCGCACGATGCGCCGCGTCTGCCGAGGGTGGAACAGCGCCGTCGCCGCGCCAGAGTTCGCCTTGGCTCGCGCTGAGGCCGGCGCGAACGAGGATCTGGTGTACCTTCTGCAGTTCGGCAACCCGGCCACCGGGGACGGCGACGCGCCGGAGAAATCCTCGGCCTATGGCGTGGCCGTGTACAACGTCACCACCGGGGAGTGGAACCGCGAGCGCGCCGCGCCGCCGATGCCGATGTTCGCGCAGTGCGCGGCCGTGGGCACCCGCCTTGCGGTGATGGGCGGCTGGGACCCTGAGACCTTCGAGCCCGTGGCGGACGTCCACGTCCTGGACGCCGCCACCGGCGTGTGGCGCAAGGGCACGCCGATGCGGTCGGCGCGGTCGTTCTTCGCGTGCGCCGAGGCGGGGGGCAAGATCTACGTCGCCGGCGGCCACGACAAGCTCAAGAACGCGCTGAAGACGGCGGAGGCCTACGACGCGGAGGCCGACGGCTGGGACCGGCTCCCGGACATGTCGGAGGAGCGCGACGAGTGCGACGGCATGGCCACCGTCGCCGGCGACAAGTTCCTGGCCGTGAGCGGCTACCGCACAGGACGCCAGGGCGGGTTCGAGCGCGACGCGGAGTGGTTCGACCCGGCTACCAGCGAGTGGCGCCGCCTGGAGCGCGTCCGCGCCCCGCCGTCTGCGGCGCACGTGGTGGTGCGGGGCCGGGTGTGGTGCATCGAGGGCACGGCCACGATGGAGTGGCGCGGGGAGCGCCGAGGCTGGCTCGAGGTGGGGCCTTACCCGCCGGGGCTCAAGGCCGGCACAGCGCGCGCGGTCGCCGTCGGAGGCGGGGAGCGGGTGGTGGTCACAGGCGCCATCGAGTCCGGCGGGCACGCGCTGTGGGTGTTCGACGTGAAGTCCAAGAACTGGACCGTGGTGCAGCCGCCGGCGGAGTTCGCCGGCTTCGTCTTCTCCCTGGCTTCCGTCCGCGTGTGATACAATCCAAAGTTCCAAACAGTGGAGAGCTCTTCGGATGGATGAATCTGTCCATCCCTCCAACAACACCATCATCCAGAAGGCCAGACATGACATCACCTCGACCGCCACCATCGGGCCCGCGGCGACAACCGCCCTAGCCGGCAGCCGGACATGAGGAGGAAGGAGCAATGAGGAACATCAAGCAAGGTTGGGTGAACGGTGCATTCGGCAGCATCGCAGTCCGCGCACACACTGTGCTTATCGATTTTTGCTTGAAGTACACTTCAGTAAGCAAAAGCATAAGAAGATGCGCACCTACGCCATTGAATAGAATCCTCATGGATGAGCTATCACACCATCGTTTTTAGGGATAACACTTGGTTGTGCACAAACATGTTATCATGACAACATTTCAACAGATAAATCCCTTGTAATTGCAAAACAAAACCAGTTCGCCAATCTAAACAGACGATCCAGGTCGAATGTACTGAATATCAGAAGGCCGAACATGCTCCACGGGTCGAGTGCAATGCAAATGTTCTCGCTCCTCCTTACTGACGCACGATTTAGCTTTCCGATCTTACAGATCAATAATGTTTGAGAGAAGTTTTCTGTATCATAGACACTACTAATGTTTCTTGCCCACTCTCATAAAAAAAATCCCGAGTTAGCATTTTGCCTTACACCCATTGAAGAAGGCACCGCGCCGGCGCCGTCCATCCATGTGCTCCATATGGACAAACAGACATTGCGCATCATCAATTGGAATATGAATCCCGTCATTTTCAAGGGATGGGGAGATCGAAACTATGGTATACTGTGAGTGTAGTTAATGTGTTTGAGTTTTAGGGAGGGAGTGTACCGTACCGAAGCAGAAGTCTTTGCTTTCTGTATTCTGGGTTTTTATTTAGTTCGTATTTTGGGTTTAGTCAAAGTTTAATTTTGTAAACTTTGATTAAGAATTGAGAAAAAAGTATCAATATCGATAATGCCAAATAGACATAATATAAAAATATGCTTTGAGGAGATTCTAATGCAATAGTTTTTATATTGTAATTTTTGTTTTCATATATATTTGGTCAAAGTTCTGAAAGTTTGACTTTGACCAAACCCAGAACACAAAGTATTTGTGAATGGAGGGAGTAGACAAGTGCGATTACTCTAACCAACTTTTTTGATGCTTCTGTCGTCTTTGTCTACCTGGATTTGTACCATGTAGCCGTTGTACTGGAATATTCATCACAAATGCATATGTACGGAGCAAACGACAAACCAAGTAGACCCAAATACGAAAGACTTTGTTGTACCCAAACGTACTTTGAAATTAAACGCCGAGATTTTGGCACTACTTTGAATAGATCTAGTCGAGTTTGCTGAGCAATGCATCGTGACGTGACGTGCGTGACATTGGATCGTTGTGCATCTAGGAACCACTGGATTTTCATTCAGTTTTTTTGTCATTCATTACGCTTCTACAAGCAAAACTTGGCATCTCTACCTCGGTCGCTCTAGGCTTAGAGCTAAAGATGTCCACGGTTAGTCAAGAAAACAGAGAAAAGGCAGTTGCGATGTTATGATCAGATGGGCCGTCGTTGATCAGCTCGAACTTTTTCCAGTTGGAGCTCCTTGTTGTATGAACTTTGAGCAGTTGAAATGTTTCTAGAAGGCAAAACAGAATAAGGCATTGTCACGCTGGTGGCATGCAACCTGATTGTGAGTTTGTGACCTAGATTTACCAGCAGGTAGAGATCTGGATTCTCAAGGCTTGTTCTTTTTTGCTTTCCATCTCATCAATCAGTCATCTCCTTTTTTGATAAGTTGCTTTACATGCGCAGCATCTGAACTTTGTCTCGATATTTTGATATAGAAAGTGGAGGGAGACCCCCTGGTCTCTGAACTTTCTCCCTGGTTTTTAGTGGAAGTTCTGATTGATTCGTTCGTGGTGGGGTCTTTGGGTCTCTACCATTTAGAATGCGAATTTTTTGCTGATGTGTTGAAATGCTTCTAGAATCATGCATGCTAAACAGGATACTGATGGAGCCTTTTCTACCAGCTTGAGCACATGCAAGGGGAGTGAAGCTTAAGTAGTCTGGTGTTAAGATCAGACAATGTGGTCGTTAATTAGGGTTTATGAAGCAAAAGTATAAATTAGACATGTATCTTGCCAAAGACGGGCCGGTAGCCTAATCTCTGCGTGACAAACGGTGTCGTATTGAACTCTCCACTCTTGATGGAGACTTGGAACCTGATTGCTTTCTAGGGCACTTTACGTATCCTCATGTCCAAGTGTCCGAGTTGTCTTAGAGGCTGTCATACATTGAGATGTGGAGAAAAAAGTTGCATACATTGACACATATAAATGTTCATATATGTCTACGCCACCCGTTACAGTTTTCCACACATATGGTTACTTTTTAAGCTTAATATATTTATCAAAGGCCACTTGCTAGTTTTCTTGTTTGCTGGGCATAATTGATCGGTGGAGCCTTGTGTTCATCTGACGAGGATAAGCAACTTATCTAGTCATCTAGACCAGCCGACCGACAAGGAAGTACCGGATTGTCATGATGGAGATTCACTATCCAATTTGGCTTTGCAAGTCGTCTTGATCTTATCGCTTCGAGCTAGTTTAGCTATGATGCACGGGTAGAAGTAACAGATAATGAAGGGAAAAAACACATATATACTACATGCATATTAACTACTAGGTAGGAAAGCGTGGCTTGCCGCGCATTTGCCCGTCTAACAGTGGACAATGTAGAACAATAGAGGTAGAGAGATTGGCGGAATATTGTGGATGTATTATTGAGCCTCTCAGACAAGTATATATAGACGTACAGAGAGTAGACATGGAGTAGAAGACAAGTAATATCTCTACCTAACCTATCCTAGTATGTAATGTGTATATCTCTAACAGACAAGAAAGTATAAACATATAAACTTGCAATATATTGTCGACCAAATAGAAACTTGCAATATGATATCATGTAAGAAGCCCGCCCGCCTCGTACTCGCGGATCACCCGCGCGAGGTCAGAGGCTCGGTAGGGATCGAACTTCTCTGTCGGAGCCCTCGGCGGTGGAGGCACTGGTGGCCGAGGAGACGAAGAAGCCATCGTCGGGCGGCCGATGGATCGTGACCCTATGTTAGAGTGTAGAGTGAAAGAGGTCGAGAGTGAGAGATTGTGCGGTGACTCGAGCGGAGACCGAACCGATAAACCAAGTGCTCCCACTACAGGAATAAAGAGATACGCCGACGGCCAATTGCCCTCGGCGTAGACATGTTTTGCCGTCGGCGTAGTATACGCCGAGGGCTGCCCTCGGCGTAGCCCCTCGGCGTAGATGCCCCTCGGCGGAGCTCTGTTTTACCGTCGGCGTAGCATTTGCCCTCGGCGTAGCCTATGCCGAGGGCAAAGCCGTCGGCGTAGCCCCGTCGGCATATCCTATTTATATATTTTTTTAAAAAGTTTAAAAAAATTGATTTTTATTTTAATTTTTTTCTGAACTGTTTGCCTCACTAATCTCTCAATTAGAATATTTTTAACACTAATTATACTTAATCTTTGGTCAAATTTAAATCTTGGTCAAACTTCCCGGTCGGTCACCCATCCTCACACTACTCCACCTCCAGCACGCTTAACTTGTCTGTTCCATCCGGATGAGTGTCCACGAAGCAAATTATACCTTGTTGATAATACTACCATATCAATCCTATTAACCCTTATACCACTATGTCACACGTCATTGGTTTTAAGTTTCCAAACTATATATTAAGTAAACAACAATAAATAAGTAATAAATATATTGAATTTCAAACTATATAATAAGTAAATAACAATGAATAATTAATAAATATATTGAATAATTTATATCTTTAAATCTGTAAATCGGAATTCGACAAATTATATGTCTAAATCGATAAGAAAAATGAGAGGAATTCAAATATGACATCCATATGTAATGTTTTTATGTTTTATTTAATTTTGAATTTCTTATGCTCATTTTGAATATAATGTATCATCAGTGATATCTCGAACTAATGAGATTTACATTGAAAAAATCATAAAAAATTAAAAAAATCAAAAAAAAAGGAAAACCTTCACACCTAGTCTTCTTATGTCAAATACTAATGAGTCCACATGATAAACAATTTTTTCATAGTTTTTTTTATGTCAAACCCCCGCTTTACCCTGTTAACCCTCACTTTACCCCGTTGATAAACGGTGGGCATGAACCTTCTTAGCTAGGGGTCGAATTTCGCAAAACTCTTTGTGTATCTCTGATATAATAACATGTTGTGTATCTAAAAGTGATTTTTTTAAAAAAAATCATGAGGAAGCCATGATGGAGCTGTAGTTCAAATTTACCCCACTTCCTGCTGAATTGGGGAGAGTTTGTCTTTTTTGTGAAAGGTTAATGCAAAGCTTCACACACACAAACAATTGGTGATATATACATAAAATATGTCCTAATATTGTTTAAAATTTTGGTGGTCTAGTTTGGTAATGTATTTTCAGTACTTTCTTCACAAAAAAACCCAATTTTGACACTTAGAAAATGAAAATTGATTTTTTTATGCATAGAAAATGAAAACTCCCAATATGAACTTTGTTTTCTATCCCAATATGCACACATGTGCACAATATGGGGTCATTTGAACAAACTATTCTATGATTCAGGTCATGACCTAGCTCATCTAGCTTGAAAGCCATGAAACTTCGTACATGATAGGTTATTTCTGAGAAGGGGTTTCTACAATATTTGCAATAGTCCAAGTTTATTATTTTTCCTCACAACTAGGTAACATAAAATGACACAATACGAAGGCTTTACATTTTTTTGAATTTTTTTGAACTTCTTATGCTCGATTCAAAATGCGGTCAAAACGGCGGGCATGAACCTTCTTAGCTAGGGGTTTAATTTTGGAGAACTATTTATGGATCTATGATAAAACATCTACTTGTGAACCTAAAAATGATTTTTTGAAAAAAAAACATGGGCAAACTATGATACAGTTGTAGTGCAAATTTAACCCGCTTCCTGCTAAATCGGTAAGAGTTTGTCTTTTTTGTGAAAGGTTAATGCAAAGCTTCATACACACACAAAATTGGTGATATATACATAAAATGTTTCCTACTATTGTTGAAAATTAGGTTGGTATAATTTTGTAATGTATTTTCAGTACTTCCTTCACAAAAAACCCAATTTTGACACTTAGAAAATGAAAATTGATTTTTTTATGCATAGAAAATGATAACTCCCAATATGAACTTTGTTTCCCATCCCAATATGCATACATGTGCACAATATGGGGTCATTTGAACAAACTATTCTATGATTCAGGTCATGACCTAGCTCATCTGGCTTGAAAGCCATGAAACTTCGTACATGATAGGTCATTTCTGAGAAGGGGTTTCTACAATATTTGCAATAGTCCAAGTTTATTATTTTTCCTCACAACTAGGTAACATAAAATGACACAATACGAAGGCTTTACATTTTTTTGAATTTTTTTGAACTTCTTATGCTCGATTCAAAATGCGGTCGAAACGGCGGGCATGAACCTTCTTAGCTAGGGGTTGAATTTTACAGAACTATTTATGGATCTCTGATAAAACTTCTACTTATGAACATGAAAATGATTTTTTAGAAAAATTATGGGCAAACTATGATGCGGCTCTAGTTCAAATTTTCTCGACTTCCAACTGAATCAAAACCCTAAATCCCAAAACTTAAAGTCCTAACTAATTAAATTAATTAGTTCTAAATTTTTGAAGGTTTAGATGAATAGATCTTATTTTTCTGCAAATTTTGATATATTATTTGTATTTTTTTGAATTAGAATGATTTAGTTATGATTTTTCTAAGATTAATGTGGTAAAATAGAAAATAGCTATGCCGAGGGCATTGCCGTCGGCGTATAAAAGGCCGTCGGCGTAGCTATCTTACGCCGACGGTAATTCTACGCCGACGGCCAGCTTCGTGGGCTGCCTAAAATATAGCCTACATCGACGGCACCGACATTTGGCCGTCGGCGTAGACACTGGCCGTCGGCGTCTTTCACCATTCCTGTAGTCTCCGTCGGTAACATGCTATACACTGAATCGGAGTAAAGAATGTTGGATGTCTACCGCCTGTTGCGCCGTAGCTGCCACCGAGCCCTTCCTCCGTCGTTGCCGCAGCTCTGTTCCCCACGATCGCTGCCATGTGGCCTCTTTGCTCTTATCCACGGATCGAGCAGTTCATGGAAGATGAAGCTGGAACTTAGAAACCAGATGCTCCGTCGGTAACATGCTAGGTACGCTGAATCGGAGTAAACAATGTTGGATGTCTACCGCCGGTTGCGCCGTAGCCACCACCGAGCCCCTCCCCCGTCGTTGCCGTAGCTTGCCTCCAACGAGCCACGTGCTATCCTACCGCCGCCTCCGACGAGTACGTCAAAAGCCCAGGGCACATGCGAATCTCTAACTCTTTCGGAAAACATGGCTTTCCTGATTGATGTACTCCGTATAAGTAAATTGATTTGATCTAAACTGCATAGTGCTTATTCATATTTAGAGTTGGGAGCAACTTTCACATTTCAAAATTTTGACACGGGTTGAAAAGCTATGTGTTTTCTAGTTTCATTCTAAATATATAACAGAAACCCACCTACATTCCCCCTTTTCACGAAAATTGGTTAGTCGCTTCCTTCCTTCCTCCGGAACCTTTCTCGCCTGCTCTATTCATCCACCACATATCACCAAAATCTAGCAACCGAATGACGTGGAAGTGATGTGCCAAATTTGATATCACTTCTTCGCACGCCTTTTATGTTTGCTTCTATAAGTTTCATGATATCATGTTGACGTGCCAAGCCAGGCACCCCTTACAAACCGTTAGGCTTGGTTCCCTACAATTTAGGCAAAACAAGTGGAAATTTTCACGGACCTGTGGAGGGCACACAGAAAATCCAGAGTGGACCAGAAAGTACGAAGGGTGATTTGCTTGCCAGTGCCACGCGAAACTTGCACCAGTTTCCCTTGGAATGCATTAAAATCTTTGAATCCGTTAACTACATTATGTGAAAGTTATCATTGTGTGGCTACACATTAGTGTATAAAACCTAGCATATTGTACTGTCTTTTTTGAACAGTATATTGTACTATCGGTGCCCCTTACGAAGGGATCATGCATGGATGAATAACACTAATATTTTGAGTTGATGGCTTCACTGGCATGTGAACATCGAAGCATTTCTTCAAGTTTGGTTGTTTGCTTGCGCGCCAAACCTCGCTATGCCAATTTCATGCATTTGTATAGATGACAAGTATAGTGATAACAATAACTTCAACACACATTATAGTAGTAAAATCTTGCATCCGGTCCGCTTTACATGTTTCTTATGGATCAAGTAAAATCTTGTAATCACTGTCCAAAACAAATGGATTTTACTAGTTTTTCTACAAAAATTAATACTATGTTTTAGTTCTACATTGGATCCTTCCCACTTAATAACACCTTAAAAAAGTAAGACTTTGCAGGTGGCACCGTTGAGTCTTCTACTTATTAGCCATAAAAAAACAGGACGCCCATGGTTTACACTTCATGTCAATGTCAACTTTGATATGCAGGCTCAGAACACACAGGATAAATTTTTACTATCAATCCATAGTGGTTTTATTGTTATAGTCAGTCACATGTGATTCCTCTAGACACAAATAATTGATCCAACTATTAAAAAGCCACATGCAAATGCTTACGTGTCACAGAGAGAACAAACGAACAATCAGTAGAACCGCAGGCCTGCCTCTCTATTTAAGCCCAGGCAGGGGGTGCGAGTGAGCCATCTGTATCCAGAAGCAAAGCAAAGAAAATGGAAATGATGAACTCAAACAGCCGTGTGGAGGCGTGCATGGTCGAGCACATCGACCTCATCCCGGGGATGCCGGACGACGTCGCCGTCGACTGCCTGGCGCGCGTCCCGCTCGGTGCCTTCCGCTCTATGCGGCGCGTCTGCCGGGGGTGGAAGAGCGCCGCCGCGGCGCCGGAGTTCGCCTTGGCGCGCGCCGAGGCCGCCGCGAACGAGGATCTGGTGTACCTTCTGCTGTTCGGCAACCCGGCAGCCGGGGACGGCGACGGGCCGGAGAACTCCGCGTCCTACGGGGTGGCCATGTACAACGTCACCACCGGGGAGTGGAACCGCGAGCGCGCGGCGCCGCGGATGCCGATGTTCGCGCAGTGCGCCGCCGTGGGCACCCGCCTCGCGGTGATGGGCGGCTGGGACCCCGAGACCTTCGAGCCCGTCGCGGACGTCCACGTGCTGGACGCCGCGACCGGCGTGTGGCGGAAGGGAACGCCGATGCGGTCGGCGAGGTCGTTCTTCGCGTGCGCCGAGGCGGGCGGCAAGATATACGTGGCCGGCGGCCACGACAAGCTCAAGAACGCGCTGAAGACGGCGGAGACGTACGACGCGGAGGCCGACTGCTGGGACCCGATCCCGGACATGTCGGAGGAGCGCGACGAGTGCGACGGCATGGCCACCGTCGCCGGCGACCGGTTCCTGGCTGTGAGCGGCTACCGCACGGGCCGGCAGGGCGGGTTCGAGCGGGACGCGGAGTGGTTCGACCCGGCGACCCGCGAGTGGCGCCGCCTGGAGCGCGTGCGTGCCCCGCCATCGGCGGCGCACGTAGTGGTGCGGGGCCGGGTGTGGTGCATCGAGGGCACGGCTACGATGGAGTGGCGCGGGGAGCGCCGAGGCTGGCTCGAGGTGGGGCCTTACCCGCCGGGGCTCAAGGCCGGCACAGCGCGCGCGGTCGCCGTCGGAGGCGGGGAGCGGGTGGTGGTCACAGGCGCCATCGAGTCCGGCGGGCACGCGCTGTGGGTGTTCGATGTCAAGACGAAGAGCTGGACCGTGGTGCGCCCTCCGCCGGAGTTTGCCGGCTTCGTCTTCTCCCTGGCTTCTGTCCGCGTGTGATAGAAGCAGTGGAGAGCTCTGCGGATGGATGGATCTGTCCGACAACACCATCATCCTGAAGGCCAGACATGACATGACTTTGACCCCCAATCATCGGGCTCGCCCCGACAACCGCCCCAGCTGGCAGCCGGACATGAGGAGGAAGGAGCAATGAGGAAGAAGATGTGCACCTACGCCATTGAATATAATCCTCAGAGATGAGCTATCAAACAATCGTATTAGCCTCAAAAAAAAAAACAATCGTATTAATCCCGTCGTCTTTAGGGATAACGCTTTGTTGCGCACAAACAGGCTATAGGTTATCACGACAACATTTCAATCGTTCAATCTCTTGTAATATTTCGAGATATACATGAGAGAGGTGTTCGTCCGAGTGCAAAATAAAACGAGTTCGCCAGTCTAAACACAGCATCCAAGTCGAATGTAGTGAATATCAGAAGGCCGAAAATGCTCCACAAGTCGAGTGCAAAATTCTCTCGCTCCTCCTTTCTGAAGTCGATTGTAATGAATGCTTAAGAGGAGTTCTTTTTTAGAAAAATGTCAATTTAGCCTATGAAGTTACCGCAGACGTGCGATTTGGTCATGAACTTGCAAATCATAAATTCTTAATAATAAAGTTGTCACATGCGAGCGATTTGGTCACTCCGTGGCTGCGGCCGTTAGTTTGATAACGTGGTAGATTCTTTTTTTGCGAATATCCCTTAAATTGTGTTTCTTCCCTTATAAAACCTTATCTAGTTATCTCACTCCCTCCCTTACTCCCTGCAAATCCCCCAAAAAAGGTACGACCTAGGGATCGATCCAAGGTTGCTCGAGTAGAATAACGACATGGTAGCTACTGATCTTTCGTTCTGAATTTGGTTGAATAGGGGTTCGATTTCTTTTCACTAGCCAGAGGCGGAGGTCTCGCTCCTCATCTGCGTGTAGTGGGTCAAAGATGAAGCCGACACCAAAGACGAGAAAGAGAAAGAAGAACGCCACGACCGCATCACCGCCCCACCCAAGAAGCCATGCCCCCGCTGCTGGCACCGGCCTAACTGGCGACTGCCGCCACCCGCAACCAATGGCGCTCCCAGCCCTAAGAATTCTTGCTCACTCCGCCGCCTCCACCACGGCCAGCCACTCCGTTTGCTCACAGCTCCGCCTGGCCTTCTCGGGTTTTGTATTCCTGACAAGTATCTATCTTTTTCATAGATACTACCGAAGTGTCTTGCCCATTCTTCTAACAAAATTCCTGAGTTAGCAGTTTGCCTTAAACCCAGTGAAGAAAGCACCGTCCATCCATGAACAAACAGCCATTGCGCATCATCAATTCGAATATGAATCCCGTCATTTTCAAGGAACGCAGAGATCGAAACTATGGTATATTGTGAATGATCTCTGTAAGAGTCATAAACCTGTCCCGGCCTTTTCTTGGCACCATCGCCGTCATATTTGGCTTATATCTATATTGGCATTCTGTATTGCGGACAAAAGAAGAACCGATGCTAGGCAAGTCCGATTACTCTAACCAATTTTCTGATACTTTTGTCGGCCTACGCCCACGTGGAGTTGTTGTACCATGTAGCCGTTGTACTGAAATATTTATGAAAAATGCATATGCAATGTAGGAAACGACAAACCAAGTAGAGAGAGACATGAAAGACTTTGCTGTTCCCAAAACGTACCTTAAAATAAACGCCGAGAATTTGGCGCTCTAGGCTTGTAGCCCAAGACGTCGACGGTTATTAGAGCATGACTAACAGAACCCGTAAATAGAAGATCTGTATATCGTGAGTACAGGCTTCTGTACTCGTGATATACATGTTCTTCGACAGCGGCGGTGATCAGCACCTGCAAACGTAACCCGTAAAAACAGAAAATTCAAAAAACCCCGGGAGATTTATTCGCGCGAGATTTTCAGCGACGGATCGTAGTTCATATTAGGTTTTTTTACAGCAAAATTAAAGCTAAAAAAAGAAAAATAGTAGTGGCGAGCTCGCCGGAGGACGCCGCGTCCTCAGATGCCCAAAATGCGAGCTCGTAGTCACCACCGTCGACGAGGATCTAGTCGGAGTGGATGACGATCACATCGGCCTCCGCGTCGCCCTCGCCGGTGGCCGCCTCGCCGTCTCCCTCCGCCCAGGTGCCCACCTTCAGCTCCTCTTGCTGCTTGAAGAGCTCGACCGCGGCGACGACAGCGGCGGTTTTCTCCTCCTCCTCCCGCCGCTTCTTAGCCGCGGCCGTCGCCGCGGACTCTGCTAAGGCCGCAGCGAGCTGGGCCTCCTCCTCCTGGTCGCCGCGGCGCCGGCCGACGATGGGCTGGGACGAGGAGGCCGAGGAGGAGGCCTCCCCGACGTCCCATGTCGCCGGTGGAGGAGGGAGGCGGAGCACCGGCTCGCGAGCTCGCGCCGGTGCCATGCGCGCGCCGATGGCGTAGGGGGCGAGCGACGGTGGGGGGGGGGGTCCTCCCCCAGTTGGTCCACCGCCTGCTCGCCTGCTTTTTGGCCGCGACGGAGCAGATGCGGCGCCGCTCCTCCTCCTCGTCGCCGCCGGGTGCTCGCCGGTCACCCCCTCCTCCTCCTCTCCCACTAGCCCGGCCGCCGTCGTGGCCCGAGGCACCGCTCCTGCACGCCATCGATTGCTCACCGTAGGTGCGCTAATTGCTCGCCGAAGCTGCTCTAAGTATCGCGGCGGCGGCTAGGGTTCGCGGCGGAGGGAGTACGGGTTCGACCCGTCTCCGCCGCTCGAGCCGGTACTTGCACTGTTTAGAACGGGCCGAGTACGGGAGCCCGTGAAAAAATTTTACGGGCCAGGCCTTTCACGGGTTCCGCTAGCTCGCACACGCGGCCCATAACCCGTAAAATGGCCGAGATTTTATGGGTGTCAGAGTTTTAAAGGCTCTGTTAGACATGCTCTTAAGAAGATAAAAGAAAAACAATTCCAGATCGACCGTGGGTTGATTAGCTCGAACCTTTCTGGGAGTTCCTCTTCGTGTATGCACTTTGAGCCGTTGAAATGTTCACTAGTAGAAAAAGGGTCTTTGGTCCATCACCCAAATGTCATCTGTCCCGGTTCGGCTGGCCATTGGGGACCAATGACACTTATTGGTCCCGGTTCATGCCGCCTGGAGATTAGTCCCGGTTCATTTCGGGGTATCGGTCCCGGTTTGTGGCATTAACCGGGACCAAGGCCTCCCCAGCATGACACGTGCCTCTATGCGGGTCATCGGTCCCGGTTCATGGCATGAACCGGGATCAAAGACCCTCCTCTGGCTATAAATTGATAACCAGCCCTTTGCCCTTTGCCCTTTGCCACAAAAATTTGCTGGATTGTGTGTGTGGTGTGGGTGCTAGCTTTTTTTCCTTTGATTGCACACAAGGTGTTCGACGAAATGTCCATGCCACATTTAAGTTCGCACAACACGGTATCCTCCGCCGAGGTTAGCAACCTTATCTTCTTCATCTGTAACTGATATAAAAATCTTGCATATGTGTCCATGTGGGTGGTGATTTCACTATTCATGATGTTATTGTAATAGTTAATTATTATAACGCAGATCGATGCGCGGATGCGATGGATGTACGGCGACCGACGCGATTCTGATTTTATTGCAGGCCTGCATAAATTTATCGATGTGGCTAAGGCAAACAAAGTGGATAATTTTATGCCTTGTCCCTGCATCGACTGTCGAAATTTGACGGAGCACTCTGCCCCGAGAATCCTTCAAAGCCATCTGCTTCGGAGAGGTTTCATGCCCAGATATTATTGTTGGGCCATGCACGGAGAAAGAGGGGTTAGGCTGGAAGAAAATGAAGAAGAGGATGATGACAGCTATCCTGAAGAATACGGTGATACTGCAATGGAAGACAATGAAGAAGAGGGAGGCGGCAATGAAGAAGAACAACGGGCATCGGATGAGCCCGGTGATGGTCTTGGTCGGGTCATTTCTGATGCAAAGCAACAATGCGATACAGAAAGGGAGAAGCTGAAGTTGGAGGCCATGCAAAACGATCACAAAAAGTTATTATACCCAAATTGCGAAGATGGCAGTACAAAGCTCGGTACCACACTTGAAATGCTGAAATGGAAGGCAGAGGCTGGTTTATCTGACAAGGGATTTGAGAAGTTACTAAAAATAATGAAGCCAAAGCTTCCAAAGGATAATGAGCTGCCCGAGACAACGTACGAAGCAAAGAAGACTATCTGCCCTCTAGGATTAGATGTGGAGAAGATACATGCATGCATTAATGACTGTATCTTATACCGTGGTGAGAAGTATGAGAATATGGATAAATGTCCGGTATGCACTGCATGTCGGTACAAGATCAGACAAGATGACCCTGGTGATGTTGAGGGTGATGACGAGCCCCCCAGGAAGAAGGTTCCTGCTAAGGTTATGTGGTATGCTCCTATAATACCACGGTTGAAACGTCTGTTCAGAAACAAAGAGCATGCTAGGTTGTTGCGATGGCACAAAGAAGAGCGTAAGAAAGACGGGAAACTGAGACACCCCGCCGATGGGTCGCAGTGGAGAAACATCGAGAGAAAGTACTCAAACTTTGCAGGTGATGCGAGGAACTTATGGTTTGGTCTAAGTACAGACGGCATGAATCCTTTTGGGGAGCAGAGCTGCAGTCACAGCACCTGGCCCGTGACTCTATGTATCTACAACCTTCCTCCTTGGTTGTGCATGAAGCGGAAGTTCATTATGATGCCAGTGCTCATCCAAGGACCGAAGCAACCCGGCAACGACATTGATGTATATCTAAGGCCATTAGTCGATGAACTATTGCAGTTGTGGGCAGAACCAGGTGTAAAGGTGTGGGATGAGCACAAACAGGAGCCATTTGACCTACGAGCGTTGCTGTTCGTAACCATCAATGATTGGCCTGCTCTTAGTAATATTTCAGGACAGTCAAACAAGGGATACAATGCATGCACGCACTGTTTAGATAAGACTAAAGGTACATATTTGGATAAATGTAAGAAGGTTGTGTACCTGGAGTGTCGTAAATTTCTTCCGACCAATCATCAAGTAAGAAAACAAGGCAAGCATTTCAACGGTGAGGCAGATCACCGGAAGAAGCCTAAGCTCCCTAAAGGTGCTGATGTATTTGGTATGGTGAAGGACCTAGAAGTAATATTTGGAAAGGCTTCTGGCGGTCAATCTGTTCCGAAAGACCCCATTACCGGACACACGGCCATGTGGAAGAAGAAATCTATATTTTGGGAGCTTGAGTATTGGAAAGACCTAGAGGTCCGTTCTTCAATCGATGTGATGCACGTGACGAAGAATCTTTGCGTGAACCTGCTAGGCTTCCTAGGCGTGTATGGGAAGACAAAAGATACACCAGAAGCACGGGAGGACCAGCAACGTATCAAAGACCGATACAACAAGCATACTGATAAAGGCCGTCAATACTTAAGCAGCTACGCTCTTACCAAAGCAGAGAAGGAAATCTTTTTTGAATGCCTGAATAGTATCAAGGTCCCGGCTGGGTTCTCGTCTAATATAAAGGGAATAATAAATATGGCAGAGAAAAAATTCCAGAACCTGAAGTCTCATGATTGTCACGTGATTATGACGCAGTTGCTTCCGGTTGCATCGAGGGGGCTCCTACCGGAAAATGTTTGAGTACCCATTGTGAAGCTATGTGCATTCCTCAATGCAATATCTCAGAAGGTGATCGATCGAGAAAGTCTAGAAAGGCTACAAAAGGATGTGGTCCAATGTCTTGTCAGTTTTAAGTTGGTGTTCCCCCCGTCCTTCTTCAATATTATGACGCATCTCTTAGTTCACCTAGTTGATGAGATTTCCATTCTCGGTCCTGTATTTCTGCACAATATGTTCCCCTTCGAGAGGTTCATGGGAGTCTTAAAGAAATATGTTCGTAATCGTGCAAGGCCAGAAGGAAGCATCTCCAAGGGCTATGGAACAGAGGAGGTCATTGGGTTCTGTGTTGACTTTCTTCCTGACCTTAAGCCGATTGGTGTTCCTGAATCACGGTATGAGGAGAGACTGAGTGGAAAAGGCATGCTAGGAAAGAAAGCAATGATATTTAGGGACGGGCATTCTTTGAATCAAGCACACTACACAGTTCTACAAAGTTCTACCTTCGTGGCTCCGTATATCAAGGAACACATGAATGTTGTACGCTCTAAGTTCCCGGGGAAGGATGACTACTGGATTAAAGAAAATCACATGGAGACTTTTGGCACTTGGTTGCAATTACATCTCATAAATGACACCACTATTGGAGATCAGCTCTACTTGTTGGCCGCGACACCATCTGCGACTGTATTGACTTTCCAAGGGTACGAGATAAATGGGAATACATTTTACACGATCTCCCAAGATAAAAAGAGCACTAACCAAAATAGTGGTGTCCGCTTTGATGCAACATGTGACAATGGGAAAAAGGACACATACTATGGTTACATAGAGGAGATATGGGAACTTGACTATGGACCTACTTTTAAGGTCCCTTTGTTTTGGTGCAGTTGGGTCAACATGAATAGAGAAGGGGTAAAGGTGGACCAGCTGTACGGAATGACAACAGTGGATCTCAAGAATCTTGGTTACATAGACGAACCATTCGTCCTAGCCAATGATGTGGCTCAGGTTTTCTATATGAAGGACATGTCCTCCAGACCGAAAAAAAGGAAAAATAAGGAAACTAATACATCAGACGATGAGCCCAGGCGTCACATAGTTCTTTCAGGGAAAAGAAACATCGCGGGAGTTGAGGACAAGACAGACATGTCAGCAGATTATGATAAGTTTGAAGAAATTCCGCCCTTCACCGTGAAAACTGACCCTTGCATCCCGTTAAATAATGAAGATGCTCCATGGTTACGGCCTAAGAAGCGATCATAGGCAAGGGATCGACATACGCGACGAAGGAGAATTACCCTAAACCCTATGTAAATCTATGTAATGTATGAAAACTATGACACGTCATTTTGTGAATAATTTTTTATGATGTTTGCAATTATCCAAGTTCAATATTTTTCCATGCAGCTATGACACATAATATTGGAGTGATTCAGTCATAGTCATGCCTAGCCCTATAAACATTGCCACTGTAGTCGTTGTAGTCGTCGTAGTCGCGGTTGGGAATTGGTCCATCTAAGGTGGTCTAGTATTTTTGAAAAATGGGTTGGTGCCAATGCCAAACTTTAATTTGGTGGTTCCTTCATAGAACACCCCAATTTCGGCACCTCAAAAATGGAAATTGGCTATTTCGTGCGTCGAAAACGAAAACTTCCTCCTGCAACATCGTAAGCCATCCCAAGATGCACATGTGTGCACAATATGGGCACATTATCATAAACTATGCCCTGATTCTAGCCATAACATTGGTGGTTTGACCTAAATGCCATGAAACATCGAACATGATAGGTCATTTTGTGAAGGATTTTTATGATGTTTGCAATTTTCCAAGTTCAATATTTTTCCTTGCAACTATGGCACATAATATGACACCACGCGAAGGTTTCATATTGTTTGGATCATTTTTGAATTTGTTATGCCCGTTTTAAACGTGTTAGTGCATTTTTTATTAAAAATAGTAAAATTGTTTAGTTAGAATTAATAATTTTGAAAACAGAAAATGGTTTTGGATTAGTTATTTAAATTGAAACACTTTTCCTGTTGAAAGTTTTTTCAAATTTTAAATAGAAGAAAGTTTTTTCCTGTTAAAATGAAAACAGCAAGTTAAAACAGAAAAACAAATGGGCACGTGGCGGCTCAGCAGCGCCCCTCGCCCAGGACATTGGTCCCGGTTTGTGGCATCAACCGGGACCGTTAATGGGCACGTGGCGGCTCAGCAGCGCCCCTCGCCCAGGTCATTGGTCCCGGTTTGTGGCATGAACCGGGACCGTTGATCCATTGGTCCCGGTTGGTGCCACGAACCGGGACCAATGACCCCTCCAAATATAACTGGCCCTTCTTCCTCCCCCACTTCCCCCCAAATCGGCCGAAACTGCTAAGGACTTTTGCGCGCGGAGCGAAACCACGCCGGCAGGCTGTCCGAGTTTCGTGCCGCCGTCCTCGGAGAGCGCCGCCGCTGCCGCCGTCCTCGGTGAGCGCCGCCGCCGCCGCGACCTCTCCCTTTTCCCCCCGCGCCGCCGCTCATCACATTCTCTCTCTGCAGGTGGCCTGCGCCGCCGCCCCCCCAGCGTCGCCGCGACGCCCGGCCCCGTGCGCCCGCCCCCCTTCGACGGTGAGCTCCTCGGGAGGGAGCTTCCCGGCCCGGCCGGTCGGCCCTTTGGCCAATTTTTTCTTTTTTTAAATTTCGCATTTAAATTACCGTACGCAAATTTTTCATTACTTATATATATATAATACATAGAAATTAAAAAAAACATAGAAAATAAAAAATAAAAAATAAAAAATAAAAAGCCCTCGTCGGGGCGGGCACAGGGGCGTCGGCGTCGTCGTCCTCGCCGCGGCCTACTCGTCGTCCTCGTCGGGGAGGATGATGTAGGGCCCCTGCGGCCACGGCCAGTTGGCCGCAGGCGGTGGAGGAGGACCTGGTGGAGGAGGCGGCGGTGGAGTCGCCGCACGCGGTGGCGGCGGCGGCGGGCCTGGTGGAGGAGGCGGCGGTGGAGTCGCCGCACGCTGTGGAGGAGGCGACGGTGGCCGGCCGTGCTGCTGGTGCACGGACATGGCCAGCGCCGTGTCGATGCCGGCCCACCGCCTCTTCTCCTCCTCCTCGGAGACGAGGACGGTGACCCGGAGCTCCTCCTCCTCGGACATCGGTGGCGGGGGTGGCGGCGCCTCGCCGTGGTCCATCGCGTCGAGGATGCCGTAGGCGACGCTGCCGACGAAGTCGTCGGTGTCGTCCCTGGGCTCCTCGCCAGGGATGTCGTCGCCGCCCACCTCCGGCGGCGCCTCCTCGTCCTCCTCCATCTCCTCGATGAAGGGATCCGCCTGCGGCGGCTCTGGCCCCGGCTCCGGCATGTACACGCCGGCGTAGGGGTTGGGGGCGACCTCCCCTAGGAAGGCCGCCCGCCGCACCGGGTCGCGCTCCCGCGGCCCGAAGTTGTCCCACCATTGGCTATCGTAGCCAAAGGCGGGATCGGCGCGGAGGCGCGCCGGCATCAGTGCGCGCCGGCGGCGGATCTCGGCGACCCGCTCCGGGCCGAAGCGCGGCACCGGCGGGACCGGCACGCGCCGGTTGTTGAGGTGCCACCCGCCGGGGAGGCTGCAGTCCGGCCAGTCCACGCTCTGGCCGCACTGGTACAGCGCCTGGCAGTGACTCACCGGAATGTACCGGCGGTCACGCTGGCGCTGCGGCGAGGCCGTCCTGGCGCGGCGTGGAGGACACTGGCGGCGTGGAGGAGACTGGCGGCGTCCAGACCGGCGTGACCCGCCGGCCTCGTGGTCGTGGCTGCCCTTGCCCTTCTTCCAGAACCCCATGGCTGCTGTGGTGGCCGGGATGTGGTGGCTCTGGCGGCTGTGCTGGCTATGGCGATGGAGGCTGGTGGCCGCGGCTCCGTTGGCCTCCTTTTAAAGGGGCCAGCGGCCGGGCGTCCAGCGGCCGCAATGAATGCCACCGAGCGGCAGCCCAATCGGCACGCCGGCGTTGATGCCGCGGCAGGCATTGAAGGTGACGGCGGGGCGCCCAAAGCACTGACGCGGCGGGACTCGAGGCGACGGGAGACACACTGACGCGGGCGTCGCGTTGGAGAAGACGTACTGACGCACTGACGCGGGCCGACGCGTCGCGGTGCTGTTTTTTTTGGGCCTCTTTTGCCCGCTGGTGCTGTTTTTTCGGCCTCTTTTGTCCGCTGGGTGCAGTGGGCAATTCCTATTTGACGCGCACCCCCCACAGACGTTAAAATCTTAGTGGGCTGGCCCAATAGAAATAAAAATCTATTATTTTTGTCCGGTCAAGAACATGCCTTCAGGCGTCCACCCGTAACAGGCGCTTGAAGCGCCGAATAGGAATGCCCTTAGTACTTAGTTAGAAGTTAGTGTTAGTTTGTTAGTTAGAATTAGAATTAGTTAAAATTAGTTTTAGCGTGCATTTTGAATATATAGCGTGTATTCTAACTAACAAATGTCGGTATATTGCAGAAACTATGGATCCAGCACATAAAAAAAGTCAAGATGATGAATACTTCCTCCAAGGAATGATCCGAGAAAATGTAGATATTGATGTCACCAGGACATTTCTGAACGATTCCGGTGAGGGAGATGAATCTCTCAACCGAGGAGACGACTCCGGTGAGGTAGAAGCCTGGGACAGGGGAGAAGCCGGTGAGGGAGAAGCTGACAAGGGAGAAGGCGACGAGGGAGAAGCCGACGAGGGAGAAGACGACGGCTCCGGCCGAACCTTAAATCTCGGAAACTCCGGCGAGGTGTATATATGTTTTTTTGTAATGCCCGACTGTCTATATATATACATGCATATATTAACACTCTTTCTTATTTTAGCCCTCCGGATCGAGCACTTGTTCCGTCAGAACAAAACGAGGCCCAACCAAAAAGTTGGACAACAAAGTGAGTTATAGGATCGAAGTGGTTGGTGTAGACGGCCAACCGCTAGCTCCTGAAGATGTCGCAAAAAAATTTGTCAAGCAATGTGGAGTTCTTGTGAGGGACCACATCCCGATCATCGTTCAAGAATGGAATCGGCCAAGCAGCGGTGGAGTCCTGTTTGTCGGCGACGTCGCCAAAGATAAGCTTTTTGACAGGCTTATGCTTAATTTCCTCCTGCCGAGGCTAGATGTGAATCCAGATGAGGAGAAGGAAGCAAATGAGGAGCTACTTAAAAGAGTAAAGAAGTTTGCTCTGATCAAGATGGCCGAGGCATTCAAGAACTGGAAGAAGAAACTGTACCTTAAGTTTGTCAAGTTAGACAAGACTCCGGATTTTAATCAAGCCGGCTATGCTAAGTTAAGACACCAGTGGGCTGATTTTGTGAAGTACAAGACATCGGAGAAAGCTTTGGAAAGGTCGAGAATAAATAAAGAGAACGCTGCTAAGAAAGTGTACCACCATAATATGGGGTCTGCTGGCTACGCCGGTTGCATGCCTAAGTGGGATGCACTTGAGGTCAAGTATATTGCTGCCGGGATCAGACCAGAGCCCACAACATGGACACCACGGGCGAGAAACTGGTTTTACGGCCATGGGGGCACGTTGGACGAAGAAGGGAGGGCAATATATACCCAGAAACACAAAGATCATCCCCTACTGCCCATCGAAGATATTAGAAGTGCAGTACAAGATGTGGAAGCGGGACGGTTCGTTCCCGATAGAGAGAACGACGAGCTCACACGAGCCCTCAAAAATGATGAACACACCGGACGAGCACGAGGCACACCGGGCTCCAAGCCGTGGAAGGTTGCCTTCCCCGCGGAAATGAAGAGATATCCCGATAAAAGTCATCAGAGGAGAAAGGAAAGGGAGGCAGCTGAGAAAGCGGCAGCTGCAGACCGGCTGCGTAATGTAGAAGAAGCATTACAGCGGCAGCAGGATCAACTCGACAGACTTAGCCAGCAAGGTATCAGCAGCCAATCTCAGCGGCACATGGTAGAAGCTGCATTCGATGGTATCGACGCCCTATCAAATAAGAAAAGCAGCGTCGCTTCCACCCAGCTCCACGATGGTGATGATGATGCACTGACGATGGCTCCTCCTAAACGCTACCCAGTGGATGATATCACGGAGAGCACAGCTTGTGAGCTAAAGGTGCAAGTTATGAACTTAAGGGTGACAGCGGCGGTCGGCATGGCCGTACCAACTGCGCCTAACGGAACTTGGCATTGCAGACCGATTCCAAAAGGGTACGCTGTCGTCACGGTGGATGATGTCAAGCAAGATTTTGAGGAGCTGAAGCTGGACCACCCTGCAGGGGAAGATAGGGACCTGACTGAACTAGGAGAAGCCAAAGGGGGGACTATTGTATGGCTAAAGGAGCACATCGTGCTTCCAAATTATGTCCCGCCAAGGCCACCCACTCCTCAGAGCAGCAGTCCACCTTCGCCGCCACCTCACCATTCTCCAGCGCAACCGTCGCCTTCACCGCCTCACCACTCACCGCAGCTGTCTCCACCGCCGCCTCAGCCGTCTCCGCCGCCGCGTCAGCCGTCTCCGTCCCCTAAGCCTCAGAGACTAAAGCGGAAGTATACTAAGAGGGGCAGCACCACCAGCAGCAGCAAGAGCACGTTCCGATCACCGAAACGTAAGCTATCGCCCCTCCCAAGAGTACCTCATCAGAATATGAAGAAGCTTCCTTACGAGAAGACAGATGAGGAAATTGCTACGGCCGCAGATGCCTATTATCAACAGTGGAAGACTGACATGGCTAACAAGAAAAATCCAAAGCCGACGGAGCCATTGATCTTCCCGGTCACCGCAGAAGATAAAGCCAAAGCAGCCGCGCTTAAGATTCAGCTTCACCAACCCATAGCGCTCACACCTGACTATAATCGCTCTATTACCAAGTCGGCTGAGGCAAAAGAGCGGAGAGTCGGGAAAGAAGTTGCCCAGCTCGGACAACAGAAAAATCAATCGATCGAACCGCTCAAAGTGTACGATACCAATGAGTGGAGAGCCCAGGAGCGGCATGATCCGAACATTGATCCGGAGTTTATTCAACTCTACGGAGAAAAGGCCAAGTTATATGGACTGTCTATTGCTGAGTACATGAGCCGTCTGGATGAGTTCGAGGGGTACCAGCAAATAGCGTACAAATACCGGTACGGGAATCCTCTCGTCAAACCCGAGTTAGTCAAAGATCTACCAACAAAAATACGGAGATTGCATAACTGGTACATACAAGCCTGTGCTGAATCCACAAACTGGATCTATGCTGGATATAAACACCACCATTACGGTCATGGAGATGGCTTCTTACTGATGGAATTTCTAGAATTATTTCAGTTTTACCAACAAGACGCCCTCGACAAAACTATTGTCAGTGCCTATTGCCTGTAAGTATTATTAAGTCTTTCTAGCTCAGCTCATTCGTTGCTTGTATAATCTTACTCATCATTATACTAATTATATATGCAGAATGAAGATTCTCGAATGCGACCGAGGAGGAATCTTTGACCTTGGGTTCGTTGACTGCAATTTCGTTCATGAAGATACTCTCAAAAAAAAACCCAAAGAGACAGAGGATAACTTGGTACAATCGTTGAAGTATTTCAGCAACAGAAGGGAAATACTATTTCCTTACAACTTCGAGTGAGTGTTACTGTCTTGTACACATTTTGTTTTCGCTTTACTCGATGTTAAGCTATTTGACTCATTATGTCTATGCAGCTTCCACTTTATTCTGTTAATCATTAGTGTTGACGAAGGAGTAGTCAAAGTCATGGACTCAAAACGCACACCTTTAGGAAATTGGGCGAACATGCAGGAATGCCTCCAGAAGGCTTGGAAACGGTTCACCGCCAACACTAGGGGTGTTTGGAAGCCAGAGCTTACATTTAAACCATTGAATGTAAGTACTACTTGCTAGATCCACGTATCTCTTTTTTATTCTAGTTTCAATACAATTATCATGCTTGATTCTTATTTTGATTGAACTCCGTTCTCGTAAAGTGCTTGAGGCAAGAAGCTGGGAATAACTTATGTGGATACTATGTCTGCGAGTTCATTCGCCAGACGACCAAAGAGAAGGGTGCAGACCGAAACATCAAAAAACTTGAAGTACGATAAACAATAATCTCAACATTATTTTATTACCATCAACTGTGTTTAGTTTCATTCATATATATTGATCCCCTTCTTTAAATTAGATCGAACGGATGCGGGACGGTCTTCTACCACGGGAACGCGTGCAAGCAATTCAAGAGGAAATTGCCGGTTTCTTATTAGAACAAGTCATAGATCCGAAAGGAGAATACTATTACCCGGTTCATTTAGAAGGGTGAAGTGTAAAAAAGAAGATGTAAAATCACATTTGTGTGAGTTACCGATTGTAATAGCGACCAAGCACGACGGATGAGACGGTGAATAATATATTCGTGACCATGATGTGTAATATAGTGTGGTTCCTTCATTATTGCTGTATATATATAATACCATTAAATTGAATACAAAACACACCAAATAAAACCCTGAACCCTAAATGGGAAAAAAAAACCCTGGATCAACGATCCCGGCTCGTCCTACGAACCGGGACCAATGACTCAGGCCCCCTCGCGCCGCAGCGCGTCCACGTGGAGACCTATCGGTCCCGGTTCGTGCTGGAACCGGGACCGGCATTGGTCCCGAGTAATGGATCCCGGTTCGGCAACCGGGACCAATGGCCCAAATGAACCGGGACCATAGGCCCTTTTTTCCACCAGTGGTTTGTAGATGGCAAAACAGAGAAAGGCATTGTCACGCTTGTGGCATGCTACCTCCTACCTGGTTGTGACCTAGATTTACAGGCAGGTAGAGATCTGGATTCTCCAGGCTTGTTTTTTACTTTACATCTCATCGATCGGTCATCTCCTTTTTTTCCCCTTTTGAGTTTTGCTTTACACATGCGCAACATCGGCACTTTGTCCGAACATTTTTATATAGAAAGTGGAGGGAGACCCATGGTCTCTGAACTTTCTCCCTGGCTTTTAGTGAAAGTTTTGATTGATTCGTTCGTAGGTCTACCGTTTAGGATGTGATTTTTTGCTGATGTGTTGAAATGCTTCTAGAACCATGCATGCTAAATAGGACAGTGATGGAGCCTTTCTACCAGCTTCAGCACATGCAAGAGGAGTGAAGCTTAACTAGAGTTAGAACCATGTCCATATTCTTCTTTTAGGAATGTAACATGTGCATATTTGAACGAATTGTAAACGAATTGTTAAGGTTAGACAAATGTGGTCGTTAATTAGGGTTTATGAAGCGAATACTCCTATATAAATTACATATGCATCTTGGCAAATGACAAGGACGGGCAGGTAGCCTAATCTCTGCCTGACAGACGGTGTGGTATTGAACTCCTTGCACTCTTGATGGAGACCTGGAATCTAATTGCTTTCTCGGGCACTTTACGTATCCTGAGGTTGTCATACATCGATGTGGTCCGGAGAAAAAAGTTGCATACACTGACACATATATATGTATATGCCTACCCCCATCCGTTACACTTTTCCACACATGTGATCACTTTTAAGCTTAATATATGTGTCAAAGGCCAGTTGCTAGTTTTCTTGTTTGCTGGGTGTTCATCTGATGAAGATAAGCAACTTGTCTAGTCATCTCTAGATCAGCCGCCTGACAAGGAAGTACCGGATTGTGATGATGGAGAATTGGAGATTCACTATCCAATTTGGCTTTGCATGTCATCTTGATCTTATCGCTTCAAGCTACTTTAGCTGTGATGCACCGGTGGAAGTAACAAATAACGAAGGACAAAAACACATAGAAACTGATACGCATATAAACTGGAGTATTGCTGATGTGTATCCTCTTCCACACTAATGGTGGCATGGTGCCACGGTGGGGACTTTAACGTAGCTATGCAGTCATTGTAGGGGTCACCATTAAAGATGGGTGTGTACTGCTAAAGCAGAAATGTTTTCTAGTATCCACTTTTGATGCTGATGTTTCTAAGAGGAACAGTACATTATCTTGTACAATTAATATTTTTTCTTGAGACAAACTTTCCCCTCGATACAAGATGATGTGGGATTCTCCTATAAGAAATCAAAGTGAAAAGAAAAAGAAAAATAGGAGTATCCGCACCCTTCATGAGGCACCCGAGACTACCAACATGAGGTGGCTCTACGCTTCCTTGGAAAACTAGTGGATCCCGTCGCACTGCACCCACCAAGCTTTTGGCAGAGAGGGTTGTGTGCTCTCTCGCTGAGGCCCACGGAGTGTCGCTCCTGCCAACAGACAACAAGGCCCATGGGAGGTGCAACTAGGTCACATGTATAAGATAAGAGGCCACCGAGAACGCCCCACACCAATGTTGAAAGAGCTTTGAGATAAGATCCAAACTTGCCCGCCGATGACAATGAAATGGGACCAGAAGGCATCGGAGCTCCATGGTTACACCCCCAAGAGGGTGATGACGCAACACACCGTCGTCATTCAGACCAAGACGGATAAGGGTTTTCACGTAGAACCCTGACACGGAGAAGGTGACCCCAATGATGCCCGCAATATGGACATGACACTGCAGACACCGCCGGTGTTTGCTCAGATTTTGCCCAAAAAACCACCGCCATATGCTACTGTAACCCGACCCGCCTGCTGCCACCAAACCCTCCAGACGTGATCTGGATGTTGCCATTATCGAAGCATCACCAATACCGGTATCCCCTGCTGCCTGCTCCTCGCCAACTAAATTGACAAATAGGACGACCATCACCACTGCCACGCAGCTCGCCGGAGAGTCATTCACGCAGTCCACCTGCAAGGACAGCCTCCCTGGCAGCCACGATCTCAAAGCCACGAACAGGAAGGCATCATCACTTTATCCCAATGGCACAGACTAGGGAAGCCCGTGTAAAATCAAGGCCCGCATGGCCCCTATACAGCCAACACTCGGAGGTAGAAGTGTCCCAAGCAATAGAGACATGACACCTATGTTCCACTTGCAAGTCGCATCCCGTAGAACCGGACTGGGTCCCCGCCATGCCTTATCTAGCTCCCTATCATGTCTCACAAAGAGCGGGAAGATCCCAGCTTTTTTTGAGGATAATCAGCTAGGCTTTATTACTCAAGAATATTGTTTACACCAACGGGAGCCTCCGAACAGTCATACACGACCTTGGCCCGCCTTGCCCAGATCAGCCCTAGGTGGGCCTAGATCTAGGCGTGTTTGCACTCCACCACCTAGACGATGCACCGCACCCACCCACCGCCACATCCACCAATCCTCGCCCAATTCATGTGTAGGTCAGATGGCCGAGATCGAAAACCTAAACAGCGCATGAACACTGGACATTGGTGCCCTACACGGGATTCCACACAAGCTTCATCGGACGGCATCAACCTCAATGGCGAAGGAAGGGAAGGGGGGGCTAAGAGAAGGACGGTAGGGTTTGTCGCTCCGGTCGCTCGCTGGGAGCGACGATGAGCGAACTACTATTTTTCTCTATTAACTCTAGCATTTCTTATTTTTCTTACATATAAATGCCCTAGTAGTGGAAAAATCAAAATGGAGCGCGAGCTAGCTGTTGATTTGGCCGAGCTACACTTAGCCCTTTATTTTCAAACATTTAAACACTATATTTTAAAGTCTCAAAAAATTTAAAAAAATCCTCAAGGTATCCATTGATGTATATTATAAACATGCAAAATCTCAATACAAACTATTATTATTTGTACAAGAAAAATAAAAAATGCGACAAATTTTATAGTAAATAGTGCACATGTCAGTATTATATAATTTGTCTTTTGCGTGTAGCCTATAATCATAAATAGTTTGTGTTGACATTTTATACCTTTGTAGTGTACATCATTGCTCACTTCTAAATATAATATTGAAACCAGGTAATCCTTCGTATTTTTTGTCAAATTTAATTTTTAACAAAACTAATAACTCATTTTTTGACGAGGTTGGAGCCAAATTTGTATAGGTTGGCGTCACTAAAAAGGAGCAAGAAATCAAACTTGCTCGGCCAAGTGCAATGGCGCCAACCTCACTTCACTTTGATGTTGTTCTGCTTCGGCATTGTTTTGTTGGCGCCGACTTACACAACTTTGGCTCTATCCCTATTAACGCCTAACTCATCAGATTATAAAATAGTTTTATGGAGAGCATAATGTGCTATTTGTCTCCCCAAAAAATATGGCTGAACATACCAGATAAGCGTGCACGGAGAGACGGACCAATCAAACACCTCGACATCGTCCATGTCGTACATCCAGAATAGAAAAAAGTCTAAAACAAACTGAACTTATAGCCAAAAGCTAAATCTCTACTAATAATATTGCAATCGGACTGGTCCGTGTCCGTAAAATACGCTTTCGTCCAACCAAAATATGTTTTCATCTAAACATATTTTAGACCAAATTACCCTCCCACCAAATCACATAATACGCACTTATGCCACAATATGCCACCATACCGGTTCACAAAATAAAAACCAAACCTAACCGTTATGTATTATCTCCGGTCTCCATGTTGACCACCACGATTGGAAACGAGGCCATGTCGACCGTCGCCCGGCTGCTGGAAGAAGAAAAGGTGACCTCCGGCACGCGAAAGGAAGGCGAGAGGAAGGGAAGAGTACGAGCAGTTACTGGCACACTGGCGTTGTTCGACCTTCGACGGCCACCCGGATGGATCGGGCCTCTTCGACACCTCCTCGTGAGAGTCGTGAGCGTATTGGGAGACAGCGTTGCTACAGCCGGCGAGCGCACTCGCGAACCAGCGGGCGGCCGGTGTAGGGGCGGGCTCAACATTACTCTGCTCGACGACATGTAGACTCTAGAGCCCACGCGTAGCGAAAACATTTGTCTTCTCTGTCCGGCCGCCCAGATCGAGCTACATGCATGGCTTTCCGGCCGCCCGGGACACCCATGCTCGCACGCACAACACCAGGAGCTGAACCCTTTTGCAGCTCGATGGTAGTGTCGCCGCAGACGTACGTACATATCTCAGACATACAGACGAAGCTGAAATTTCTAACGGATGAGCAGATGGTGGCGATGGGCCCTAGCAATGCAAGAGCAGCGGCCACAGCAGTTCATGCCCCTGGAGTTATTGCAAGCTTGTGTGCATATTTCTATTGGCATGTGGGAGGTGCATATGATGCATGATTTTGTATAGATTCTCTATTTGGATGAATGTGATCTGGGTGTGGTTTGTCCAGACTGCTTGCTGCACTTTGAAATTTGTTTGGCTAGAGGGTTATGTCGATGAAGGATAAGAGCCTAGAGTTAACTTAGTTAGCACTAATTTATGTCACAAGAATGTTACCAAGCCAAAGCACCAAAAATCTTAAAACATGGGTTGTAAACTTCCGATGTTTTTATACTACAGTACTGTGCATATAACTTTGCTGAGCTTCACCAACGAATTTCTTGCCAATGATTTGTTAGGATATTATATGGTAGAACTATGGTGTAAATAGTTGCAATATTGGTGATGAATGGTGGATTAGCTCCAAATTTTTCCACGCAAGTAAGGAATTGATTTTGTCTTTTCCTCATGTGCTTTCATTCTTATTTGCCCTTAGAGCACCTGCATATTGATTAGAACATACTCCCTCCGTTTCAAAATATAAGATGTTTTAGATTTGTGAAGCAAATGTATCTAGACATTTTTTAGTGTGTGTATTCGAGTGAACCTACACACTAAAAGAGGTATAGATATATTTGATTCACAAAACTAAAACATCTTATATTTAAAAACAGAGGAAGTAGTTTGTATCTGATCCATAGTCAGTATAACTGAATGAAGGCCTGGATCATTTCATTGAGGCAATAGCTAGATATAATAGAAGGATCACATTAGCATTTTGCAGTCGTGATAACGAGACTAATATATCAACCGACTATGTGTTGGTGGAGTGGAGTAGAGAAATGAGGAAATACTCAAAGAGGAATACTGAAGGATATCCCAATTTATACTAGCATAGTCATGCTATTTGATTCGTAGCAACGCACGGGTATATATAGAGAGACCGCAACAACGCATGAGAATTTTATTAATATATAACCAAATATAGATCAAAAACTTATTCTCAATTAAAAGATTTTTCTGTGTATTTTAAAACTATTATGAATGATTATTGTGTGAATGTGGATAATTATGTTGTATCACTTAAGTAAGGGTAAAATTACACCATATAATCAATTTTGGGAAAAAATTTGGGATATGCCAAATAAAAAACAAGGGGTAAAAAAGAAATGAGGTGTGCGTATAGTATTATCATTATTCTTCTATGCATGTTTGATAAAATCACATATAATTTAATATCCCACATATGGTTTTCTTTTATAGATCATACACGAAACAAAATAGATATTCTGGATACTTCGAAAACATAGACACAAAACACTTGCTGTTGGAACTTATTAAATAAAAACTTATTGACAAAACTATTAAAGGCACACGACCAACGGTGTGGTCAGAAAAACTTAATAGCCCGTAGCAACGCACGGGCATTCAACTAGTCAAACCATAAACTTTGAATCCCTAAAATTGGCACACCAAACTTATCAATCCCGGTCTGTTTTGAACCTTGTACCTTTTTTCCACGATTAGAAAAAAAAAAACAAATACCAACTCCCATTGATAGCACTGGCCCACTTGTCATATCTATGTTCAACCTTCCTTCTTTTTGGGATTTTTTCTGTCCCGACACAGACCGCCGGGTAGAAGCACGAGCGGCGCCGGCCCTTACCCCCGCACGCAACACTCTACCAGATCTTCATCGCTCGCTGGAATACTAGCAGCCACCTCTGCAGCAGGTGGCGCCTCCTCGTCCCCAATTACCAAGTTCGTGGCGGCGTGCGGGCCAAGAACAACAACGCCATGGCGAGCTGATTAATTCAACTACTAATCTCGCACCAAATCGATCTTTAATTCCGGCGGGCCAATATTGACAATGGCAAGCAGCCGATTTACCCCGCCAGCCATAGTATTGGCCGCAGCAAGATTCATATTTAACTAGACCTGCTTGGCAGATCGATTCTGGTAATCAATTTCTTGTCCGCTAGCTTGCCAATTGATAGCTAGCTAGCTTGCTCTCTGGTATGCTTGCACGCGCGCATTGCTATATCGTTAGGTCAAGGCGCCCGCAGTCAAGGCGCTGGCCACCTCCCTTGTCCCGCGGGCAGCTTAAGCTTCATCTCTTGCTGCCCCGAGTCACGTGGATGCGCACATGCACAGTGTTGAATCTGTGATGTGCGGCCGGCGACGAACTGCAGGGTGACTGCTGAGGCATGGGCTGTGAGAGATTAGAAGGGGATGACTTGTTCAAATAAAAAAGGAAGGGAATGAATATGACATGCGGGCCTGAATCGTCAGTGATAGGAGCACCTTATCACGTCCGGGATTGTTGTATTTCCAGTGAGCCAAACAGGTCCAGGATGTGAAATAGACCGGGATTGCTAAGTTTACTGCCAATTTCTGAGATTTAAAGTTTAGAGTTTAATTTAGCTTTCGGCTATAAGTTCAAAGTTTATTTTAAACTTTTTTCTCCAGAATATCTGCCCATGCTGCATGTCGACACCGTCGAGGTGTGGGGCGCTATGACAGCAAAGCAAAGCGGGAAACGATCAAATCGTCATCTGATTGGAGCAGCATCGTGTAGGCCACGCGGCGTCGCGTGCCTCGCTTATCCTCAACCCCAGCGGTGACTGCCCACCGGCCACCGCCGAACATCCGCCCCAGCCGGCCGCCGCACATGGGGTCGGCCGCCGCGGGGAGAGGGAAGCATCCGCCGCGTCCCAGCGACGCTTTTCCGTCACTAGCAACCGGCGGTTTACGTTTCATCCGTGTGCAATCAGTGGGTCGGTAGACAGAAGCTGAAGAAAATCTATGGTCGGAGATGAGCTATCACCACGGAGATCCAATCCAACCGGCCGGCGGACGACGGACGCCGACGCAAGATGCGAGGCGAGAAACACGGGCGGCGTACATGTTCCCCGTGTCGCCCGAGAAATTTCAGCACAGCCTGGAACGGATTTTACTTTTCTGAAGTCGGACACTATCACATGACACTCGCCACTCGGAATCTTTGCAAGTCAAGCAAACATGTGACCCTTCGAATACTACTATCAACGCTTTTGCTAATTCTGGGTCCATCTAGAATTAATCAGAGTTAGCACAACTTCAAGTAATTCGTGCACCTAAGAATTGAATATGGGGTTGAAATTGCATCCAAATTTTTACAGTTGCAAGATTGCACTAAATATTTCATAATGTCGTCAGAACAGAGTTCTTAATATTTTCAGTATCTCGATGAAAACACGATTTATCTGTTACCACTGAAAAATGTACTACAAGACGGAATTTACAGGTATGTTGTAATTTGCTCAAATTTATAAATCGAAAAATTGAAGAGTATTTAGAAATCTATTCAAACCACCTTGGGCGGTATAATTGTTGTTGATTCCCGTATTACCAAAAACAGGTAATATTGATGAGAACCGGGATTTTTATTATAAAAATAAATACCTGCATCTAACAGAGAAGAAAATTAAGTCTAGGTCGACCAAGAATTAGTCGTGTCTTACTAGCAAACTCGCATGCCGCCCCAGGCAACTATGAAATTTGATCGTTCTAGGGTTAGCACTTGCACCACACTAACCATGTCGCTGACAGTCCATATAACAGTTGGCAACATCATATAAATTCCGTCAATTCGAGGGAGAAACAAGTTGCACACATTATCACAAAAAAATTAGGCAATGATTCATCTTGCTTCAACAAAACAAGAGAAGCGTCATAGCTTGGAGTGGAAATAGAACCAATTCACTAGTTTTGCAGATAAAGGTTAGCAAAAATCAGATGGCCAAAAACGTCTAAGATACTTAATGACAATTGGATACCTCAATTCCAACCTGGCTTGTTCAATACGGTGTCACCTATTCCTGCTATGGCTAGAGTGCATTGTCTGATGAACGATGATAGTCGAGGTTGGTGTTTTGAAACTGTCCATGCTTTTTTTTAGTCCAGATATGGCAAGCGAAAATTTTCAGATATCAATTGCCCGTCATGGCGTGGAGGACTTTGTCAGCTGGCCTTTCACCAAGCATGGCAATTATACTGTCCGCTCCGCCTACTACTTCGCCTGTTCGAACAAAAAATTTAAGCCCAAGGGACAGCAGGGAAGGGAAACACGCCAAATGCCAAGGATGTGGAGAAAGATTGGAAGGCTTTATGGCGTATCAAGGCGCCGGGCAAGATGATCATTCATCTAAGGCGGTTTGCGCATAATTGTCTCCTAGTGGTGTCGAACTGAGTAGGCAAAAATTCCCTGGTACTGGACCTTGCGTGTTATGTGGTCGGAGCAAAGACATTATGCATGCACTCCTTTCATGTCAGTTCGCGTGGATGGTTTGGTGAGAAGTTAAGCAGGCGATCAGCATGCAACTGAAGAGGAAGAACTTTATCTTTCATCAGCGATTGCTCTTTGACTTCCTCACCAAAGCCACTGAGTTACAAGCAACTACCCTAGATGTGGGATTTTGGCACATTTGGGAAGCCCGCAATGAGGCTCGTAATGATGATGCAAGGTCGAATCCTCAACAAACATGTGGGAAGATTCTTGCTTATATTGACTTGATCATATCACATTTATTCAAGCAAAAACCGGATCAAAGGTGTGTGTCTAGCCTAGGGTGGAGACGGATTGGATAGTTCTCTTTTGATATCCGTTTTCATATTTTCAATATGAATAATATGTGAATGCATATATTGTTGAATATGAATACAGAGCAGATGTTAATCGAATACGAATACGGATCAGATGTTTTATCAATACAGAATGGATACGAATAACAAAGTAATAGATATCTTATAGTGATTGAAGTGCATAATGATATAATACACTATAGTTTGAACTCCAATCAGAGAAAAAGATACTTTTGACCACTTTTCTATTTTTTAGTTACATAAATAGCTTATCGAGATAGAATTATTAATATTTGCTAACATAATTTTATTGGGATACGGATATTTCCATTTTCATATCCATATTTTCTTAAAATTTCAATACCACATTTGTATTTGTATTTGTAAAAACAAATTCGGATGTTTACCACTTCAATTTTCAAGTCGCCCAAATTTGAATATTACCACAGCCATTTTCAATTTCTCAAATACGACTGTCGGAATATGGACTATCCACTACCAGTTTCCATCCTTAGTATAGCCCTTCACCTACAAAATAGAAGCCACCGACGCTGGGTTTTGTTTTCCTTAACTTTGAGACAGCGATCTTCAAGGACCTTGGCGGAATGGAAGTGGGCGTTGTCGGCCGTGATCACCTTGGGGTGTGTATAGTTGCATACTTGCATGCCGCCAGTTCTACTCGATACTCCTGGAGCCTTGTGGAAGCTATGGCCCTCCGTCGAGCGACGATGCTAGCTTGGGACAAAGGAGTCGTCCATGTTATGTTTGCTTCGGACCGTCTTTGTTGATTCAACGTCTACACTCCAAGACAAAGGACCGGTCCCAAGTGGGTGTCTTAACTGAAAAAATCAGGTTTCTCATGAAGGATCTCACTTCGATCTTGTTTATCCATGCGAAACGAGAGTTGAACGGAGCAGCGAGCATTTGTTAGCAAAGTTTTCTAATAGTTTGAACTCTAGTGAGATTTTTATTTCTGCTCCGGATTGCATCCAGCGAACTCTTTGTATAAATGTTATTTAATCAATAAACCGCTACTTTCTGTTAAAAAAACTAGTGCAAATAGTCACAGCCCGCCCTGCTGCTAGCCAATGATTAAGGAAGTAGATGAGTACGTAGGCAGCCACCGCAGCATTTTACTTCCCTTATCCTGATATTATCCGACAATGACTTGTACGCCACACAACGCATATGCGGGGCGCACATGGCCAAGGCACGTGGGCATGAATCCGTCTGCCGGGCCGCCGGAGAACACCCGAGCTGCTGCCACTTGCAGTATTCTCTTCTTCCATGGTTTGTTTTGTGCTGGCCGGAGAAAGATGACCAATGAAGGAAGCCACGACCTGCACGTACCACACGGCTGATAATGATTCAGTTGTTGATTGGATATCCTTTCCCTTTAGTTTGTTGCTCGGAAAGTTTAAGCCGCCCTCCTCTCACTCGTGGGAAAAACTCCTATGATCCCGGTTTGTGTGGGCCATTGATCCCGGGAACCGGGATCAATTACTCGGGACCAATGTCGGTCCCGGTTTCAGCACGAATCGGGACTGGTGGGTCTCCACGTGGGCGCGCGTGCAGCGAGGGGGGTGGCTCATTGGTCCCGGTTCGTGGCACAAAGCGCGATCGTTGGTCTTTGCATTTCAGGCTATTTTTGTACAGCGGCAGGGTTTTGTGTTTTTTTTTTCTATTTAATTATTTGGTGTTTTGTATTCAATTTAATGGTACTACATATATACAAAAATAATGAAGGAACCACACTATATATATATATATTACGCATCATGGTCACGAATATATTATACACCGTCTCATCCGTCGTGCTTGGTCAAAACATATTACAAACGGTACTCACACGAATTTGATCTAATTTACATCTTCTTTTTTATACTTCACCCTTCTAAATGAACCGGGTAATAGTATTCTCCTTTCGGATCTATGACATGTTCTAATAAGAATCCGGCAATTTACTCATGAATTGCTTGCACGCGTTCTTGTGGTAGAAGACCGTCCCGCATCCGTTCGATCTAATTTAAAGAAGGAGATCAATATATATGAATGAAACTAAACACAATTGATGGTAATAAAATAAAGTTGTGATTATTGTTTATCATACTTCAATTTTTTTGAAGTTCCGGTCTGCGCCCTTCTCTTTGGTCGTCTGGCGAATGAACTCGCAGACATAGTATCCACATAAGTTATTCCCGGCTTCCCGCCTCAAGCACTTTACGAGAACGAAGTTCAATCAAAATAATAATCAAGCATGATAATGGTATTGAAACTAGAATCAAAGAGATGCGCGGATCTAGCAAGTAGTACTTACATTCAATGGTTGAAATGTAAGCTCTGACTTCCAAACACCCCTATTGTTGGCGGTGAACCATTTCCAAGCCTTCTAGAGGCATTTCTGCATGTTCGCCCACTTTTCTAAAGGTGTGCGTTTTGAGTCCACGACTTTGACTACTTCTTCGTCAACAATAATGATTAACAGAATAAAGTAGAAGCTGCACACACATAACGAGTCAATTATACGCTTAACATCGAGTAAGCGAAAACAGAATGTGTACAAGACAATAACACTCACTCGAAGTTGTAAGGAAATAGTATTTCCCTTCTGTTGCTGAAATACGTCAACGATTGTAACAAGTTATCCTCTGTGTCTTTGGATTTTTTTTTAGAGTTGTTTCATGAACGAAATTGCAGTCAACGAACCCAAGGTCATAGATTCCTTCTTTGTTGCATTCGAGAATCTTCATTCTGCATATATAATTAGTATAGTGATGAGTAAGATTATACAAGCAAGGAATGAGTTGAGCTAGAAAGACTTAATAATACTTACAGACACTAGGCACTGACGATAGTTTTGTCAAGGGCGTCTTATTGGTAAAACTAAAATAATTCTTGAAATTCAATCAGTAAGAAGCCATCTCCATGACCGTAATGGTGGTGTTTATATCCAGCGTAGATCCAGTTTTTGGATTCAGCAGAGGCTTGCATGTACCACTTATGCAATCTCCGCATTTTTGTTGGTAGATCTTTGACTAACTCGGGTTTGACGAGAGGAGCCCCATGCCAGTATATGTATGCTATTTGTTGGTACCCCTCGAACTCATCCAGACGGCTCATGTACTCAGCAATAGACAGTCCATATAATTTGGCCTTTTTTCCATACAGTTGAATAAACTCTGGATCAATGTTTGGATCATGCCGCTCATAAGCTCTCCACTCATTGGTATCGTACACTTTGAGCGGTTCGATCGATTGATTTTTCTGTTGTCCGAGCTGGGCAACTTCTTTCCCGACTCTCCGCTCGTTTGCCTCAGCCGACTTGGTAATAGAGCGATTATAGTCTGGTGTGAGAGCAATGGGTTGGTGAAGCTGAATCTTAAGCGCGGCTGCTTTGGCTTTATCTTCTGCGGTGACCGGGAAGAATGGCTCTGTTGACTTTGGCTTTTTCTTGTTAGCCATGTCAATCTTCCACTTTTCATAATGGGCATCTGCGTCCGCAGCAATTTCCTCATATGTCTTCTCGCAAGGTAGCTTCTTCATATTCTGATGAGGTACTCTTGGGAGGGGCGATAGCTTACGTTTCGGTGATCGGAACGTGCTCTTGCTGCTGCTGGTGGTGCTGCCCCTCTTAGTATACTTTCGCTTTAGTCTCTGAGGCTCAGGGGACAGAGACGGCTGATGCGGCGGAAGAGACGGCTGAGGCGGCGGTGGAGACGGCTGCGCTGAGTGGTGAGGCGGTGAAGGCGACAATTGCGCTGGAGAATGGTGAGGTGGCGGCGAAGGTGGATTGCTGCTCTGAGGAGTGGGTGGCCTTGGCAGCACATAATTTGGAAGCACGGTGTGCTCCTGTGGCCATACAATAGTCCCCCCTTTGGCTTCTCCTAGTTTAGTCAGCTCCCTATCTTCCCCTGCAGGGTGGTCCAGCTTCAGCTCCTCAAAATCTTGCTTCACATCATCCACCGTGACGATAGCGTACCCTTTTGGAATCGTTCTGCAATGCCAAGTTGGGTTAGGCGCAATTGGTATGGCCATGCCGACCACCGCCGTCACCCTTAAATTTATAACTTGCACCTTTAGCTCACAAGCTATGCTCTCCGTGATATCATCTACTGGGTAGCGTTTAGGAGGAGCCGTCGTCAGTGCATCATCATCACCATCCTAGAGCTGGGTGGAAGCGACGCTGCTTTTCTTATTCGATAGGGTGGAAGCAACCCAATTTTCAGGTTTTTTCCAAACTTTTTGTCTTCCCGCCCTTTTCAAATTTGTTTTCTTCTTTAATTAATTAGGTGTTTCAATTTGAAATGATTATTTATTAGGAATTTGAAAAAACTTTTAACAGAAAAAGTGCTTCCATTTAAATAACTAATCCAAAACCATTTTCTGTTTTCAAAAATATTTATTGTAACTAAACAAATTTACTATTTTTAATTAAAAATGTATTAACATATATTTATTGCATAATTTGGAATTTGAAAAAACTTTCAACAGGAAAAGTGCTTCAATTTAAATAACTAATCGAAAATCATTTTCTGTTTTCAAAAATATTTATTGTAACTAAACATTTTTACTATTTTTAATTAAAAATGCATTAACATATATTTATTGCATAATTTGGAATTTGAAAAAACTTTCAACAGGAAAAGTGCTTCAATTTAAATAACTAATCCAAAACCATTTTGTGTTTTCAAAATTATTTATTCTAACTATACAAACTGTTAACAATTTTACCATTTTCAATTAAAAATGCACTAACGCGTTTGAAACGGGCATAAGAAATTCAAAAATGATCCAAACAATGTGAAACCTTCGCGTTGTGTCATATTATGTGTCATAGTTGCAAGGAAAAATATTGAACTTGGAAATTTGCAAACACCATAAAAAATCCTTCAAAAAATGACCTATCATGTTCGAGGTTTCATGGCATTTAGGTCAAACCACCAATGTTATGGCTAGAATCAGGGCATAGTTTGTGATAATGTGCCCATATTGTGCACACATGTGCATCTTGGGATGTCTTACAATGTTGCAGGAGGAAGTTTTCCTTTTCGACGCACGAAATAGCCAATTTCCATTTTTGAGGTGCCGAAATCGGGGTGTTCTGTGAAGGAACCACCAAATTAAAGTTTGGCATTGGTACCAACCCATTTTTCAAAAATATTAGACCACCTTAGATGTACAAATTCCCAACCGGTGTATCAGGAACCTTTTCGTCCATCCCTCATGAAAAAGAGAAATTCCTGCCGAATCGGTAGGAGGGTGCCCAGATTTGAACTATAAGTACAGGATATAATGCTTGTGATTTTTTTTAAAAAAAATCATTTATAGGTTCACAACATGCTATTTCATCAGAGATCCACTTCAAGTTTAGCGAGGCTCAGCCCCGGGCTAAGAAGCTTCATGCCCGCTGTTTTGAATATAGTTTGAAACAGGCATAAGAAATTCAAAAATGATCCAAACAATGTGAAACCTTCGCGTGGTGTCATATTATGTGTCATAGTTGCAAGGAAAAATATTGAACTTGGAAAATCGCAAACATCATAAAAATTTCTTCACAAAATGACGTGTCATAGTTTTCATACATTACATAGATTTACATAGGGTTTAGGGTTTAGGGTATGAATCCTTTGTCATGTATGTCAATCCCTTGCCTATGATCGCTTCTTAGGCCGTAACCATGGAGCATCTTCATTATTTAACGGGATGCTTGGGTCAGTTTTCACGGTGAAGGGCGGAATTTCTTCAAACTTATCATAATCTGCTGACATGTCTGTCTTGTCCTCGACTCCCGCGATATTTCTTTTTCCTGAAAGAACTATGTGACGCCTGGGCTCATCGTCTGATGTATTCGTTGCCTTATTTTTTTTCTTTTTTTTCGGTCTGGAGGACATGTCCTTCATATAGAAAACCTGAGCCACATCATTGGCTAGGACGAATGGTTCGTCTCTGTAACCAAGATTCTTGAGATCCACTGTTGTCATTCCGTACAGCTGGTCTACCTTTACCCCTTCTCCATTCATGTTGACCCAACTGCACCGAAACAAAGGGACCTTAAAAGTAGGTCCATAGTCAAGTTCCCATATCTCCTCTATGTAACCATAGTATGTGTCCTTTTTCCCATTCTCGCATGTTGCATCAAAGCGGACACCACTGTTTTGGTTGGTGAACTTTTCTTTAGATATAAAAAACAGACTGCTATTTGAGGGAATGAAGCATGGGCCCTAGAACTTGCTTTTCGATTTCCAACCAAAGCTTGAAGAGCAGCGCGTCTATCCTGAGTTTTCGTGTCTAGCTTGCTTGCTCACTTCCTATAACGGCAATCAAAGAAAATATCGCTCCGATCCTATAACTTAACTAAACTGAACTAAGTAGTAAAGAGAAGATTAGGATGAGTAAGCCCTGACTTCAAGTCTATGTATAGCAACTAGCTATATTACTACTTATTAGTCATACTTTATCTCGATTGACCTATTGCCACCTATTCGAATAATAATAAAGTCTTCTATAGTTACTGGCATATTACTCCCATCAGTGAGAATTGTATATGTAGGAGAGAACCTTGGGCGATCGTGTAAAATGTATTCCCATTTATCTCGTACCCTTGGAAAGTCAATACAGTCGTAGATGGTGTCGCGGCCAACAAGTAGAGCTGATCTCCAATAGTGGTGTCATTCATGAGATGTAATTGCAACCAAGTGCCGAAAGTCTCCATGTGATTTTCTTTAATCCAGTAGTCATCCTTTCCCGGGAACTTGGAGCGTACAACATTCATGTGTTCCTCGATATACGGAGCCACGAAGGTAGAACTTTGTAGAACTGTGTAGTGTGCTTGATTCAAAGAATGCCCGTCCCTAAATATCATTGCTTTCTTTCCTAGCGTGCCTTTTCCACTCAGTCTCCCCATACCGTGATTCAGGAACACCAATCGGCTTAAGGTCAGGAAGAAAGTCAACACAGAACCCAATGACCTCCTCTGTTCCATAGCCCTTGGAGATGCTTCCTTCTGGCCTAGCACGGTTACGAACATATTTCTTTAAGACTCCCATAAACTTCTCAAAGGGGAACATATTGTGCAGAAATACAGGACCGAGAATGGAAATCTCTTCGACTAGGTGAACTAAGAGATGCGTCATAATATTGAAGAAGGACGGGGGGAACTGAAAGGAATATGCCCGAGAGGCAATAATAAAGTTGTTATTATATTATTCCGTGTTCATAATAGATGTTTATTTTTCATGCTAGAATTGTATTAATCGGAAACATTAATACTTGTGTGATTAATAAACTAAAAGGGTTCCTAGTAAAGCCTCTCTTTTATACTAGCTCGTTGATTAACTGATGATCAAGGTTTCCTGATCATGAACATTGGATGTTGTTAATAACGGGGTCATATCATTAGAAGAATGATGTGATGAACACTCACACCCATAGTACGAATAGCAATACGATCAAGTCATCAAGTTCATTGCTATATCAAACTCATGCGAAGTAGTTCTAATCCTTAGACCATGAGATCATGTTAATCACTGATACCGGAAGGGTACTTTGATGATATCAAATGTCACACCGTAATAGGGTGATTATAAAGGTTGATTTGGGTACTCTAAAAGTATTAGTTGAGGCTCATGGATCAAGAGTGGGATTTGTCCATCCGGATGACGGAAAGATATTCTCTGGGCCCTTCTCGGTGATATTGCATTGGAATCGCTTGCAAGCATGTGACTAGGTTACAGGAATGCATTATCACGGAACGAGTAAAGAGACTTGTTGGGAACGAGATCGAACTAGGTATGGTTGATACCAAATGATCAGATCTCGGACAAGTAATAATATCGTGAGACAAAAGGAATTAACTATGTTCGTTACCGGTTCACACGATCACTAGTTCATCGTTGAGTAAGTGGGAGTCATCATGGATTTCCAGATCCCGCTGTTGATTATTGATCGGAGAGGAGTCTCGATCATGTCCACGTTATTCACGAACCGTAGGGTGACACACTTAAGGCTCGTCGTCGTTTTTGAGTGGATACGATACTCCGATCAGATTACAGGACAGCATAAGGGTTGTTTCAGAAAAGCACCGAAACTGTTTCGGGATATCGAAATAACTCAAGGGTGTATTTGTTAATGTTTGTTAATTGAATGAATTAACAAATATTAAAGAAATAAAAATGTTTTATTAAATCAATAAGTGTGAATTTTAATTGGCATGAATGTCATGCATTAAAATGGGGGTTACCTCATGTTGATGAGGGAGTAATCACCATAAAAGGGAATGAAGAAGGGGGCAATGAAGAGAGGGGGAGACCCTTGGCCGGCCACCCCTTGGCTGCCCTCCTCCTCTATATAAACCCCCCCTTCTCTCCCTTGTGACACACTTCTTGATCCTCCCTCCCTTGCATAGTTGCTGCCCACTTTCCGTCTTGGCTTAGCGAAGCTCTGCTGGAATTGTAGTTCGTAGTTCACACACTTGGAGAAGTGTGTGGAGAAGTGTCCGGCGGATCCCTTCTTCCGCTGCCCCGCTGGACCGAGGGCGTGGTGGAGTCGACGTCGAGCTGCACGTGTGTGCGAGTACGGGGGCGCTGCCACTTGTGGCGTCGGGTACACGATCTTGTGATCGTCAAGTGAACCACGACATCGACTACGTCAAGTGAACAACTACGTCGACTATGTGCGTCTTCACCAACTCTCCATCGTCAACGTTTGTGCGGGAACGTAATCCCCGCTTACGGTCGTCGAGGGTGAGTATCCGTTGCTACCACCTCGTAGAGTATCTTGGCCAGTTTATGCGTTTTTGCGTAGGAAAATTTTTGTTTTCTATGCTACGAACCCATCAGTGGTATCAGAGCCATCTCTATGCGTTGTTGGTATGCACGGTTAGAACACATGTGGATGTGGGCGTTGATGATCATGTTATTGCAATTTTTTGGTATTTTTGATCATAGTGGCATAGTGGGATTGAAGCTGCCCGAGACTAACCTTACGTGACCGCGTTCACGAGACTTGTCCCACACTTGACATGCTTCGGCATATGTTGCTTTGCGGGTGTACGTTTCTCCCACTATAGTTATGATCTATTTTACAAAGAGTTGTTGATAATATTTTTATCACCGTTGTGGTTCTTGTTCGTAGGTAAGGACGGTTCTTCCTAGAAAGCCCCAAACCACGTAAAATATGCAAGACAAATTAGAAACGTCTAACTTGTTTTTGCAGGGCATGTGATGTGATATGGTCAAATTGTTTATGTTACAAATTGTATGCGATGATCCTTTTTGTAAGTTATAAACAACCGGCAGGAGCCATATGGTTGTCTTTACATTTAAATGGCTTGCGTGCCGTATATATATATCCAAGTGATATATTGTAATGGAGGAAGACAATCAAGGTGGCGCGCCATGGACCTTGGTGCTACGCCGGTGGAATGATGGAGATCATGCCATGATGCACAAGATGGAGATCGAGTGCATGAAGGACCATATCATATCACATTATATATGCATGTGATGTTTATCCTTTTATGCATCTTATTATGCTTAGATTTGATCGCGCGGTAGCATTATAAGATGATCCCTCTCACATAAATATCAAGATAAAATGTGTTCTCCCATAACATGCACCGTCACGAAAGTTCGTCGTTTTGAGACACCTCGTGATGATCGGGTGTGATAGACTCTACGTTCACATATGACGGGTGTAAGACAGTTTTACACACGCAAATGTTATGGTTCTACTTGGCGAGCCTAGCATGTACAGACATGGCCTCGGAACACGAACCGAAAGGTTAAGCATGAGTCATATGGTTGATATGATGAACATGGTGATGTTCGCCTTTGAAACTATGCCGTTGCACGTGATGATCGGTTGCGGTATAGTGAATTTGGTTCGTGTAATCACTTAAGAAAACTAAGAGGGATGTTGTTTTTAAGTGGGAGTTCTTTTAGTAATTTTGAATTATAGAACTCAATTTATCATGAACTAAATTAAAGTGAATTTGCATAGTTTGTTGTAGTTATTGGCATCCGTTTACTACCTTGCGATTAGCTATAATTGAGATAATAGAACTATAGAATTCTGGATGTTAACTTTACGAACTGGTATCGTATTGTTTGAATGTCAATCTAAAGTTTAAAGTCCTATTGCAAACTTTTAGCAAACCCTTGTTACTCGATAAAATTTAATAAGTAGTATTAAATCAAGAGTAACAATTCCAGTGTTAGTATCTAAGTATCACACTTGCCTCCATCATCCTTGATATTCAAAAGTTGTTTTTTGTATCAAGGTTATCTAGGAATTGAAAGAATTGTTTCATAAACTATCATGTGTGGAAGATATTGTGATATCTGAAACAATGTTTGGTTGCAAAGTGATAGAGTATAATTTAGTAAGACACATGTTCTCGTATTGTATGAGAATTTGCGCAGATTAGAGACGCCAGGCGTCCAGATCTCCTAAAAGGTTTAGGAACTAATATTATACTCGCAATTCGTCCTCATGAGCTATAGTAGCTTGATCATGAAAGTTGTCATGATAGGATGAATGGAAGATGTAGGTAAAATGTTTACTACACTAAAAGATTACTAAAGAATGGAATTTGGAAGAACGCCAAATATTTGATAATGGTGATCTACTTCAAAGTGTGATTCCAAGGGTATTAGTGTTTGACTAATCATACCTTGAACTATGTGCCATGTGTATGGCGCCACTATTGATGTTGATAGATTCTTCTAGACGAAAAAGAATTGCTAAAAGAGAATCCAAAATTTATTCTGGCGGAAAAGAAAAGACTGGAAATGTCCAGCTCAGGTATATAGAAGATATATATGTTATGGTTGTATTCGTTGCTTGTTAAAACAATGTGGTTCTTGGGTATTTGATACTAAATTGGTTGGTATGAACTGTCATACAACGCAATACAAGAACTACAATGGCCTAATTAACTAGCAAATGAATATCGGATGATTCTCATCGAAAACAAATAAAGTGTTATTGTGTTTCGTTGGAATTAAACCTAGCCTTCAAGATTTATTTGAATAATTGTTATTTTGTTCTGGTATTATGAGAACAATGGTTGTTCAAATTATTACCGCATTCATAAAAGATGAATGAACGCTTATCTTGTTGGAGAAATCACATCCATAACACTGATGCTAAAAATGTCTTAAGACAAATGATTAGAAGATCACTTATGAGTGACACCACCATTTAAATCATATTGGAAAGTGAACATGAAGAAACTCCATGTTGATGGGATTTTGGAGTCTTTTGATTTTGAATCAATTGACGCTTGTGAAAATTTCCTAGAGATGATTAAAACTCCGTTTGTAGGCCAAAGAAGAACGGACGACTAACTTATTGGATATTGTACATGTTGATGTATATAGTCCATTATGTGTAGCCGTGTATGGTGAATTCTTGAACTTCATTTACTTTAACCAATGATTTGAGTAGATATATGTGTATATTTACTTGATAAGGAAGAAGCATGAAATATTTGAATATTGTTCAAAGTATTTCTAGTTGAAGTTGAAAATCATTGTAACAAGAGAATAAAGAATTTATGATTTGATCATAAAGGAAGATATTTGAGTTACAAGTTTAGCAAACACCTAAAAGTTGAGGAATCGTTCCATAGACTTGTATTTCCTGAAACACCATAGGAGTATGGAGTGTTCGAGAGATGAAATCAAACTTTGTTTGACATCGTTGGATCAAAGGTGTCATATATAAAACTGCCATTATATTTTAAAGATAAAGCTTTAGAGACTACCGCTTTTACACTGAAAAGAGCGCCATCATGATCCGTTGAAATGACACCATATGAGTTATGGCATGGGATAAAACCCAAGTTGTCTTTTCTAAAATTTTGGTATGCTAGGCATATGTAAAATGTTTACAACCAAAGTCGGATAAATACGTCTTTGTAGGTTATCCCAAAGTAACTGTTGGGTATTCCTCCAGAACACTGAAGACAAAAGTGTTTGTCGCTGAAAACGTCAAGTTTCTTGAGAAGGAATTTTTCGCAAAAAGTCAAGTGGGAGGACAATAGAACTTTGATTGGGTTATTGAACCTAAGCTATATGTGCTGAGTAGCGCAGCGCTGGGAAGTGTCCCGGAGGCGGCCACAATGCGCATGGCTGTCGTACCTCAAAGGTTGTGGTCACATAGATCAAAGTTCCTATTGAACCGCCTGAGTCGGGTAACAATCAAATAGTTAGATTTGAGAATGAATCATTATTGTTTGACAATGATGAACCGATTGCATGCAAAGAAGCAATGATGGGCCCTGACTCCGTCAAATGGCTAGAAGCCATAAAATCCATGATAGTTCCATACACGAGAAACTAAGTTTATGAACTTGGAAGACCCTCAAAAGGCATGAAGCCTAATGAACGTGTTAGGATCTATAAAGACATACATGGATGTTTAACATCTATGAAATAGTCGACACATCGTTAAAAGAGTTTACGATTGTGTTCAAGGAGTTGACTGTGACAAGATTTGATCTTTCATAGTGATATTTTGTCTGGACGGATTACTGTAGCAACCACTACATATGCCAAGTTTGGTATATGTTAGTTGAACAAACAAGACAACATTCTTCTAATAGAATGGTTACCTAGGACATGTACATGACATGGTCCAATGGGTTTTGTAAATTCAAAGGATGCTAAAAAGGCATGCAAACTTCAATGGTTGAAGTAAGCATCGCGGAGTTGGAATATTCACCGTGATGAAATAATTAAAAGGTTTAGTTTCATCAGATACGATGAATATGCTTGCATTTGCAAGAAATTAAGTGGGAGCGCTGAGACATATTTCTAGTACATTATGTAGAAGACATATTGTTAATTGGAAATAATGTATCTTTTATTGGCATAGGTTAAGGATTTCATTAAAATTAGATTTCAATGAAAGACTTAGGCAAAACCAAAATATTGGGTCTCGATGTCTATATAGATAGATCGAGGTACCAATATGGTTGTGCCAAAGTACATAGATGAAATATTGAATGAAGTTCAATATGGAAACAACAAGAAAAGTTCTTGTCGCATGGAAGAGGTTGAAACAAGATTCAGGTGTTTTTGACACTTGATGAGTGAAGCCACATGAATGATTTGATCGATCATGTATACCATGATATGTACATATCCAGATATGTCCTATGCTCTAAATGTTATGAGCATATACCAGAGTGATAAAAGTCATAAGATGATCACTGGAAAATAGTAGAGATATCCTTATGTGCTTTGGAAGGACTAAGGATATATATTATGTATGACAAAGTGACACATAATTCATTGTAAAGTGTTACATTGATACTAGGTTTGTCACAAGATACAAATTAAGTTTATCTCAATTTTAGCTGTATGTTTAGGTGGCACAATGTAATGGAAGGAAGTTCCATGATGGATTTGGATGAGTTCCAAAGTTAAGACATTGTGATGGATTCTACAACAAAGGTTGAGTATATGGCTACTTTAGAAGTAGCAAAAGAGGGCATTTGTGTCAAGAAGTTTGTTATCAAACTAGGTGTAGTTCCAAGCTGGCTATTACTGTGAAGATCTATTGTGCGACAATAGTGACAACATGATTTTAGCTAAAGGAACTAAGGTCTCACCAAAGGACCAAATTTATACCCAACTATCTCATTTGAGAATGAGTGATGCGTAGAGACGCAAAGACATGCAAATACACACAGAACTGAAAGTGTCAGATCTGGAGATCAGATTAACCACTGCAACGCATTCGGATAACACATGAAAGCCATAAGTGTTATATACGCAAGTATCAACTAGATTATTGACTCTAGTGCAAGTGGGAGACTGAAAGGAATATGCCCGAGAGGCAATAATAAAGTTGTTATTATATTATTCCGTGTTCATAATAGATGTTTATTTTTCATGCTAGAATTGTATTAATCGGAAACATTAATACTTGTGTGATTAATAAACTAAAAGGGTTCCTAGTAAAGCCTCTCTTTTATACTAGCTCGTTGATTAACTGATGATCAAGGTTTCCTGATCATGAACATTGGATGTTGTTAATAACGGGGTCATATCATTAGAAGAATGATGTGATGAACACTCACACCCATAGTACGAATAGCAATACGATCAAGTCATCAAGTTCATTGCTATATCAAACTCATGCGAAGTAGTTCTAATCCTTAGACCATGAGATCATGTTAATCACTGATACCGGAAGGGTACTTTGATGATATCAAACGTCACACCGTAATAGGGTGATTATAAAGGTTGATTTGGGTACTCTAAAAGTATTAGTTGAGGCTCATGGATCAAGAGTGGGATTTGTCCATCCGGATGACGGAAAGATATTCTCTGGGCCCTTCTCGGTGATATTGCATTGGAATCGCTTGCAAGCATGTGACTAGGTCACAGGAATGCATTATCACGGAACGAGTAAAGAGACTTGTTGGGAACGAGATCGAACTAGGTATGGTTGATACCAAATGATCGGATCTCGGACAAGTAATAATATCGTGAGACAAAAGGAATTAACTATGTTCGTTACCGGTTCACACGATCACTAGTTCATCGTTGAGTAAGTGGGAGTCATCATGGATTTCCAGATCCCACTGTTGATTATTGATCGGAGAGGAGTCTCGATCATGTCCACGTTATTCACGAACCGTAGGGTGACACACTTAAGGCTCGTCGTCGTTTTTGAGTGGATACGATACTCCGATCAGATTACAGGACAGCATAAGGGTTGTTTCAGAAAAGCACCGAAACTGTTTCGGGATATCGAAATAACTCAAGGGTGTATTTGTTAATGTTTGTTAATTGAATGAATTAACAAATATTAAAGAAATAAAAATGTTTTATTAAATCAATAAGTGTGAATTTTAATTGGCATGAATGTCATGCATTAAAATGGGGGTTACCTCATGTTGATGAGGGAGTAATCACCATAAAAGGGAATGAAGAAGGGGGCAATGAAGAGAGGGGGAGACCCTTGGCCGGCCACCCCTTGGCTGCCCTCCTCCTCTATATAAACCCCCCCTTCTCTCCCTTGTGACACACTTCTTGATCCTCCCTCCCTTGCATAGTTGCTGCCCACTTTCCGTCTTGGCTTAGCGAAGCTCTGCCGGAATTGTAGTTCGTAGTTCACACACTTGGAGAAGTGTGTGGAGGAGTGTCCGGCGGATCCCTTCTTCCACTGCCCCGCTGGACCGAGGGCGTCGTGGAGTCGACGTCGAGCTGCACGTGTGTGCGAGTACGGGGGCGCTGCCACTTGTGGCGTCGGGTACACGATCTTGTGATCGTCAAGTGAACCACGACATCGACTACGTCAAGTGAACAACTACGTCGACTACGTGCGTCTTCACCAACTCTCCATCGTCAACATTTGTGCGGGAACGTAATCCCCGCTTACGGTCGTCGAGGGTGAGTATCCGTTGCTACCACCTCGTAGAGTATCTTGGCCAGTTTATGCGTTTTTGCGTAGGAAAATTTTTGTTTTCTATGCTACGAACCCATCAGGAACACCAACTCAAAACCGACAAGACATTGGACCACATCCTTTTGTAGCCTTTTCAGACTTTCTCGATCGATTACCTTCTGAGATATTGCATTGAGGAATGCACATAGCTTCACAATGGGCACTCGAACATTTTCCGGTAGAAGCCCCCTCAATACAACCGGAAGCAACTGCGTCATAATCACGTGACAATCATGAGACTTCAGGTTCTAGAATTTTTTCTCTGCCATATTTATTATTCCCTTTATATTTGACGAGAATCCAGCCGGGACCTTGATACTGCTCAGGCATTCAAAAAAGATTTCCTTCTCTGCTTTGGTAAGAGCGTAGCTGCTTAAGTATTGACGGCCTTTATCAGTATGCTTGTTGTATGGGTCTTTGATACGTTGCTGGTCCTTCCGTGCTTCTGGTGTATCTTTTGTCTTCCCATACACGCCTAGGAAGCCTAGTAGGTTCACGCAAAGATTCTTCGTCACGTGCATCACGTCAATTGAAGAACGGACCTCTAGGTATTTCCAATACTCAAGCTCCCAAAATATAGATTTCTTCTCCACATGGCCGTGTGTCCGGTAATGGGGTCTTTCGGAACAGATTGACCACCAGGACCCTTTCTAAAGATTACTTCTAGGTCCTTCACCATACCAAATACATCAGCACCTTTAGGGAGCTTAGGCTTTTTTCGGTGATCTGCCTCACCGTTGAAATGCTTGCCTTTCTTTCTTACTTGATGATTGGTTGGAAGAAATTTATGACACCCCAGGTACACAACCTTCTTACATTTATCCAAATATGTACCTTTAGTCTTAGCTAAACAGTGTGTGCATGCATTGTATCCCTTGTTTGACTGTCCTGAAATGTTACTAAGAGCAGGCCAATCATTGATGGTTACGAACAGCAACACTTGTAGGTCAAATGGCTCCTGTTTGTGCTCATCCCGCACCTTACACCTGGTTCTGCCCACAACTGCAAAAGTTCATCGACTAATGGCCTTAGGTACACATCAATGTCGTTGCCGGGTTGCTTCGGTCTTTGGATGAGCACTGGCATCATAATGAACTTCCGCTTCATGCACAACCAAGGAGGAAGGTTGTAGATACATATAGTCACAGGCCAGGTGCTGTGACTGCAGCTCTGCTCCCCAAAAGGATTTATACCGTCTATACTTAGACCAAACCATAAGTTCCTCGCGTCACCTGCAAAGTTCGAGTACTTTCTCTCGATGTTTCTCCACTGCGACCCATCGGCGGGGTGTCTTAGTTTCCCGTCTTTCTTATGCTCTTCTTTGTGCCATCGCAACAACCTGACATGCTCTTTGTTTCTGAACAAACGTTTCAACCGTGGTATTATAGGAGCATACTGATACGTCTCAAACGTAACTATAATTTTTGATGCTCCATGCTTGTTTTTACACCATTTGTTTAGTGTTTTGTTACACTTCGTGGTGTTTTTATGCATTTTCCGGAACTAACCTATTAACGAGATGCCACAGTGCCAGTTCCCTGTTTTCTGCTGTTTTTGTGTTTTAGAAAAGTTACACAGAAAATATTCTTGGAATTAGACGAAACAAAAGCCGAACATCCAGAAATTTACCGAAGCTCCTAGAGAACCGAAGAGGAGACGGAACCGAGCCAAAGGGTGGCCTCACCACCAGGGGGTGCGGCCAGGGGCCTGGCCGCGCCGCCCTATGGTGAGCCCCCCTGGTCCACTTGTGACGCTGCCCCTTCGCCTATGAAGACCCCCCGACGGAAAAAACCTAAAGACCCGATCACTTTTCCAGAAACACATCGCGATCCGCCGCCGTCGTCGACCGAAGATCGGGATGGTCCAGAAGCTCTTCCCGGCAGCCTGCCAGAGAGGGGAATCGCCACCGGAGGTCTTCTTCATCGCCATGCTTGCCTCCGGCGCGATGAGTGAGTAGTCTACCTTGGACTATGGGTCCATAGCAGTAGCTAGATGGTTGTCTTCTCCACAATGCGCTTCATGTTTAGATCTCGTGAGCTGCCTTACATGATCGAGATCACCATTATGTAATTCTACATGTTGTGTTTGTTGGGATCTGATGAATATTGGTGTTATGATTGAGTTGATGTGTTGAATATTATCTTATGTTATCTCTATGTTGTTTATGATCTTGCATGCTCTCCATTGTTAGTAGCTATCTGGGCCGAGTAGATACTAGTGACTCCAAGAGGGGGTATTTATGCTCGATAGTTGGGTTCATGCCTCTATTTAATCTGGGGGAGTGACAGAAACCTCTAAGGTTGTAGATGTGCTGTTGCCACTAGGGGGAAAACAACATTCATATGTCCAAGGGCATATGCTTTGTTTACATTACACACTTTGCTTAATGCAGTTATCTGTTGTTCGCAACTTAATACTTGTGGAGTTCTCGGATTGATTCGCCACAAGTGGATTATTAGTCATAGATGCAGTTGGATGGCGGTCTATGTATCTTGTTGTAATGCCCAGAGTAAATCTCATAGTGATCCTCTCGACATATGCACATTGTCTTTATTCTATCAATTGTCCAACTGTAATTTGTTTACCCAGCATGTGTTATTTTATCTTATGGAGAGACACCACTAGTGAACTGTGGACCTCGGTCCTATTTCCTTTACATTGCTATCACCTGTTTACTTTACTCGCACCGTTTACTTTACTCGCATACTACTATTCCTTTCCACTCGATACGCTCATTCCTTTGTTTACAGCATACCGGTGAGATTGACAACCTCATCGTAAGTTGGGAGCAAAGTATTTGGTTGTGTTGTGTGCAGGTTCTGCGTTTAGCTGGCAAAGCAAAGCACTGGACGAGGCGCCCTATAAATTGTCCGAAGCCGTCGCAAAGCTAGCAAGCATCACCTTCTGGAGTATTGGCTTTTTCCTACTGGATTGACATACCTTGGTTTCGTACTGAGGGAAAACTTGCTGCTATATTCATCAAAACCTTCTCTTGGGGTTCCCAACTGGCCGGTCATTTACTTCATCAACTACACGCCAACAAGTTCTCTGGCACTATTCATTACCACGCCATCAACAAGTTTTCTGGCGCCGTTGGCGGGGAGGAAAAAGAAGACTTCTGCAAGGGGAGTTTCACACGCACATCCTTTACTTTGTTTTAAGTTTTGCTTTACTTTATTTTTACTTGTTTCGTTTTATTAAAAACATAAAAAAATTAGTTTCCTTTATAGTTGCTTTTATTTACTTGCTTTTAGTTTTGTTAGAATGAGTAATCCTGAAGTTGAAGTTCGTACCTTTAAGCAACAAGGGGGAGAGAGTTTGAAAGATGCTTGGTACCGTATTAGCAATTCTCATCATAGGTGTACAAAGAAGCATTCTACCATGATCCTCCTTAGAAATTTTTATGTTGGTATAACTAGTTGGAATAGGTATGTTCTTGATACTCTTGCAGGAGGTAATTTTCTGGGTACTCCCGCTCTTGAAACATGCACTTTAATTGAAAGTTTAGTGGGAGTACCACCTATTCATGTTGTTAAAACTGAGGTCACTTTGGAGAAAGTTTTAGAAAAGCTTAGCTCTTTAGAAAAAAGTTTGCCAAATATCCTTGATAATGCTAGCCGTGTTAATAAATTGATAGAAAGTATCGGTAAGAGAATCACCGTTTTAGAGGCTAGCATTACTCTTGATAATCAAAACCTTAGGATTGGGAAACTTGAGGAATCTATGGAAACTTTAAGTTCAATTTTCTCTTCTCTTAAGTTTAAGAAGGAGAAAGCTTTTGTTGGAAAAGAGCAAAAATTTATGTATGTTCCCAATGTGTCTGTGCCTAAACCGCAGCATGTTTTTAAGATTGGTAAGACTTTTAGTTCAACTAAGAGTGACTTGCAGGTTGAATCATCTTCGGGAACCTCTAAAGTGCCTATTGTGATAAGTGGTGATCTTGAGGAAACAGTTGATCTTAATTCCTCTTTTGATATTACTTGATTCGCACTTTCTGCGCCTAGCTCATAGGCGTTAAAGAAAAGCACTCTTGGGAGATAACCCAATGTTTACTTTCAGTTCTTTTTCTTTTATTTGAGTCTTGGAAGTTATTACTACTGTAATGACCTCTCCTTATCATTTTAATTTCATTTTTGTACCAAGAGAAGCCTCTAATTTGAGTGAGGTAAGATTTGGAGATGTTGCTGTCCTGAAACAGTTTTCGGTGCTGCACCGTAAAAATTCGTGAAAATTCTCAGTTTATATTTTGGACCTGCGATTTCTTGTGCATATGCCCCAGGTTATTTCAAAACTTTCATTAGTTTAACACTTTTTTATTTGAGCAACAGAAAACCCTCTAAAAATTCGACCTTTGTCAGCTGTTCTGTTTTGACAGATTTCTGCCAATATTTGTGTTTGCCGCTCGATCGCTTTCTTTTTGAGTTCTTTTGATCACGAAACTTTTGGGGAAGTTGCTACAGTAGTATATTCTTTATATGTGGTGGTTTTGAGTTGAAACCTGAAGAAAAAAAGGGTTTATTCAATGTTATGCTTACACTAATGTTGCTAATAGAATTGTGTTGAGTTTTGTATGAAGGAAGTTTTCAAGTGTAGCGATCGGAGAATGATGAGATGAGTTGAAGAATAGACAAAAGCTCAAGCTTGGTAATGCCCACGCACCCCAAGAAATATCCAAGAGGTACAAGCATCAAAGCTTGGGGATGCCCCCGAGGCACCCCTTCTTCATCGGCAAAAATCAAGTCACCTTTCAACACACTATATTTTTATTGCTTCATGCACTATGCGTTTTTCTTGGAGCGTCAGTTATTTTAGTTTTCAGTTTTGTTTAATTTTTTTTGCTGCAATAAATGGTTGGACCACAATAAATTTCTTTTGGAGAAGTTGCCTTGCTTTTCATTTGCCAAGAACACTCCGTTTTTTACTCTTATCGTTTCAACGAGTGTTCTCTTTTTCTGCTACTGCGTTTAGCTTTCGATTTTCGCCTTGATTTGTGTTCAGATCTTGTTATATCTTTGCATCTAGGTGTATTTTGACCTTTGGTCCATGTTGGTTTTCATCAAAAGAGTTTTTTAAAAAAGTTCGAATGGTGTTGGAAAAGAGAAAAAGCTTTATGCAAAAAAGTGGTACAAAAAGGAGCTTGTGTAGACTGCGGCCTAGGCTTTTGCATGTCGTGCTTGATGTCTTTCTGATAGTATGCTTAGTGGTTTTGCTGTAGCATGACTTGTCTCAAATGACTGAGATTGCTTAATGAGCCTTTGAAAAAATCATGCGTTGTTTTAATTATTTGGAAGCATTATTTTGGTTTTCTCCTTGATGCTTTATTTGGGTTGACTTGGCGCATGCTCACACATGTTAGACTCATACAAAGTCGCCATAAGCCTCTATGATCATTTAGTTTTTGACTTTTGATGCCATCTTATGCTTCTTTTAATGTTGCTTTGTCGCTTTGCATGATTATGGCCGTTGTTGCTCTCTTATTTGGTCGCTCCCAGTCTTTTGCTAGCCCTCATTTTGTACTGAGTATGAGCTATACTCGTGCATCCAACTCCTAAAAACCAAGTTGTTCCATTGTGTCCACTATAAATTCCTATGCATGGTATTTTTAAGCCATTCCAAGTAAATTTTTATGTGCTACCTTTGAAAAAAACCTTCAAAACACTTCTCATTTTGTGACACTGTTTTCAGCTCATGGGGACGTAGTGGTCGGATTTGCTATCTTCCATATTGTCTTATTCCAAAAAGAAAAAAAAAAAGAAAAAAGGCACTCCTCCATGGTATGTGAATGTTGGTGGGCACCCGATGAATCGGTTAGCCATGGTTTGTGAAAGAAAAAAAGGTGGGAAGGAGTGCCAAGCTTTATAAAAGAGCATAAAAAGTTCCAATCTCTCTCAAAAACTTGCTTCATTTTTGTATGGAAGATAGTAAGAACCCCATTGCCAGTCGTTGACAAAAGTAACCACCTCTCAAAACCCAAGTTTTATCTCTCTGTTTTACAAATGAAAAGCTCTAGCACATGTTTAATCACTGCTTCCCTCCGCGAAGGGCCTATCTTTTACTTTTATGTTGAGTCTCCACCTTCTATCTTTATGCACCATCTAAGAGAGCATAGCTGTCATTCTGAGTATAATGTGCATTGTCCCAAAGTTTTCATTGATTGATTCATGATGTTGGTTTCACTTGTTCTTAAATTAATTGTATCTAATCGCCCTCTTAAACTTGAAGGTGTCCTGTGCATTTATGTTTTGCTCTCTCATGAAGGACAAGCTGAAAACCATTTGTATGTTTTTCCTTATGATTTGAACACACGTTTGACTTTCATTGTTTCATTTTCATGATCTTTTGTTTGTGTTCATTTTCATGTTATAACATGGTTGCTAAGTTTTTATCGTCAAGATTATATCTTTCATGCCCATGTTTTAAGTTCTTTTGATCCCAGCTCACAAATGCTTACATACATGATACGGAACCGAGCCAGAGGGTGGCCTCACCACCAGGGGGCGCGGCCTAGGGCCTGGCCGCGCCGCCCTATGGTGAGCCCCCCTGGTCCACTTCTGACGCTGCCCCTTCGCCTATAAAGACCCCCCGACGGGAAAAACCTAAAGACCCGATCACTTTTCCAGAAACACATCGCGATCCGCCGCCGTCGTTGACCCGATATCGGGAGGGTCCAGAAGCTCTTCCCGGCACCCTGCCGGAGAGGGGAATCGCCACCGGAGGTCTTCTTCATCGCCATGCTTGCCTCCGGCGCGATGAGTGAGTAGTCTACCTTGGACTATGGGTCCATAGCAGTAGCTAGATGGTTGTCTTCTCCACCATGTGCTTCATGTTTAGATCTCGTGAGCTACCTTACATGATCGAGATCACCGTTATGTAATTCTACATGTTGTGTTTGTTGGGATCCGATGAATATTGGTGTTATGATTGAGTTGATGTGCTGAATATTATCTTATGTTATCTCTATGTTGTTTATGATCTTGCATGCTCTCCGTTGTTAGTAGCTATCTTGGCCGAGTAGATACTAGTGACTCCAAGAGGGGGTATTTATGCTCGATAGTTGGGTTCATGCCTCTATTTAATCTGGGGGAGTGACAAAAACCTCTAAGGTTGTAGATGTGCTGTTGCCACTAGGGGGAAAACAACATTCATATGTCCAAGGGCATATGCTTTGTTTACATTACACACTTTTCTTAATGCAGTTATCTATTGTTCGCAACTTAATACTTGTGGAGTTCTCGGATTGATTCGCCACAAGTGGATTATTAGTCAAGCATATGCATCATAATTGTTCTCGCATTAACTTTAACCATTCAAGATGCTTATGATGGGGGCAATGAGAGCTCAAAGCCGGTAAGTACCATAATTTTTGAAGGTCTATAAAACTTGCAATCACTGCTTCCATCCGCGAAGGGCCTTTCTTTTACTTTTATGTTGAGTCACCACCTTCTATCTTTATGCACCATTAAGAGAGCATAGTTGTCATTCTTAGTATAATGTGCATTGTCCCAAAGTTTTCATTGATTGATTCATATTGTTGGTTTCACTTGTTCTTAAATTATTTGTATCTAGTCGCCCTCTTAAACTTGAAGGTGTCCTATGAATTTATGTTTTGCTCTCCATGAAGGACAAGCTGAAAACCATTTGTATGTTTTTCCTTATGATTTGAACACACGTTTGACTTTCATTGTTTCATTTTCATGATCTTTTGTTTGTGTTCATTTTCATGTTATAACATGGTTGCTAAGTTTTTATCGTAAAGATTATATCTTTCATGCCCATGTTTTAAGTTCTTTTGATCCCAGCTCACAAATGCTTACATACATGATCAAGTCTATGTAGGTGCATGTCACCTCAAAAATTATTTCTTTTGTTATCACTTACCTACTCGAGGACGAGCAGGAGTTAAGCTTGGGGATGCTTGATATGTCTCCAACGTATCTATAATTTTTGATGCTCCATGCTTGTTTTTACACCATTTGCCTAATGTTTCGTTACACTTCGTGGCACTTTTATGCATTTTCCGGAACTAACCTACTAACAAGTCGCCACAGTGCTAGTTCCTTGTTTTCTGCTGTTTTTGTGTTTCAGAAAAGCTACACAGGAAATATTCTCGGAATTGGACGAAACAAGTTTTTGAAGTCTTATTTTTCCCGGAATCTTCCAGAGATCCGAAGAGGAGACAGAGTGGGGCCACGAGGGCCCCACACACCAGGGCGGCGCGGCCTAGCCCCTGGCCGCGCCCCCTATGTGTGAGGGCGCCTCGGTCCACTACTGACGATGCCCCTTCGCCTATAAAGACCCCCCGACGGGAAAAACCTAAGTACCCGATCAATTTTCCAGAACACATCGCGATCCGCCGCCGCCGTCGACCCAAAGATCGGGAGGGTCCAGAAGCTCTTCCCGGCACCCTGCCAGAGAGGGGAATCGCCACCGGAGGTCTTCTTCATCGCCATGCTTGCCTCCGGAGCGATGAGTGAGTAGTCTACCTTGGACTATGGGTCCATAACAGTAGCTAGATGGTTGTCTCCTCCACCATGTGCTTCATGTTTAGATCTCATGAGCTGCCCTATATGATTGAGATCACCGTTATGTAATTCTACATGTTTGGTTTGTTGGGTTCCGATGAATATTGGTGTTATGATTGAGTTGCCATACTAAAATATATCTTATGTTATCTCTATGTTGTTTATGATCTTGCATGCTCTCAGTTGTTAGTAGCTATCTTGGCCGAGTAGTTGCTAGTGACTCCAAGAGGGGGTATTTATGCTCGATAGTGGGTTCATGCCTCTATTTAACCTGGGGGAGTGACAGAAACCTCTAAGGTTGTAGATGTGCTGTTGCTACTAGGGAGAAAACAACATTCATATGCTCGATGGCATATGCTTTGTTTACATTACACACATTGCTTAATGCAATTATCTGTTGTTCGCAACTTAATACTCATGGGGTGTTCGGATGATATCCCCGTGAGTGGATTATTAGTCATAGATGCAGTTGGATGGCGGTCTATGTATTTTGTTGTAATGCCCAGAGTAAATCGCATAGTGATCTTCTTGACATATCACGTTATCTTTATTCTATCAATTGCCCAACTGTAATTTGTTTACCCAGCATGTGTTATTTATCTTATGGAGAGACACCACTAGTGAACTGTGGACCCCGGTCCTTTTTCCATCATATTGCTATCACCTGTTTACTTTACTCGCACTGTTTACTTTACTCGCATATTACTATTGTTTTCCACTCGATACGCTCATACCCTTTGTTTCAAGCAAACCGGTGAGATTGACAACCTCATCGCAAGTTGGGAACAAAGTATTTGGTTGTGTGTGTGCAGGTTCCGCGTTGCAGCTAGCAAAGCAAAGCTTGGACGAGGCGCCCTATAAATTGTCCGAAGCTGTCGCAAGCTAGCAGCATCACCTTCAGTCGTTTGTTTGCTCCTCTCCTAATCGATAAACCTTGGTTTCTAACTGAGGGAAAAGCCTTGCTGCTGTGCTCATCACACCTTCCGCTTGGGGTTCCCCAACTGACTAGTTATTATCATCATCATCAACTACACGCCAGCCATTAGCCGTCGCAAAGCTAGCAAGCATCACCTTCTGGAGTATTGGCTTTTTCCTACTGGATTGACATACCTTGGTTTCGTACTGAGGGAAAAAACTTGCTGCTATATTCATCAAACCCTTCTCCTGGGGTTCCCAACTGGCCGGTCATTTACTTCATCAACTACACGCCAACAAGTTCTCTGGCACTATTCATTACCGCACCATCACATACCACATAACCTTAGCAGGAACCCTCTTTCTGGGGGGCTCGTCATCGACCTCAACATCACTAGGGTCATCTTGTCTGATCTTGTACCGACATGCAGTGCATACCGGGCATTTATCCATATTCTCGTACTTCTCACCGCGGTACAGGATGCAGTCATTAATGCATGCATGTATCATCTCCACATCTAATCCTAGATGGCATATAGTCTTCTTTGCTTCGTATGTTGTCTCGGGCAGCTCGTTATCCTTTGGAAGCTTGGGCTTCATTATTTTCAGTAACTTCTCAAATCCCTTATCAGATAAACCAGCCTCTGCCTTCCATTTCAGCAGTTTAAGTGTGGTACCGAGCTTTGTGCTGCCATCTCCGCAATTTGAGTACAACAACTTTTTTGTGATCCTTTTGCATGGCCTCCAACTTCAGCTTCTCCCTTTCTATATCGCATTGTTTCTTTGCATCAGAAATGACCCGACCAAGACCATCAGCGGGCTCATCCGATGCCCGTTGTTCTTCTTCATTATCGCCTCCCTCTTCTTCATTGTCTTCTATTGTAGTATCACCGTATTCTTCAGGGGACATAGGATAGCTGTCATCATCCTCTTCTTCTTCATTTTCTTCCAGCCTAACCCCTCTTTCTCCGTGCATAGCCCAACAATAATATCCGGGCATGAAACCTCTCCGAAGCAGATGGCTTTGAAGGATTCTCGGGGCAGAGTGCTCCGCCATGTTCCGACAGTCGACGTAGGGACAAGGCATAAAATTATCCACTTTATTTTCCTTAGCCACATCGATAAATTTATGCAGGCCTGCAATAAAATTGGAATCGCGTCGGTCGCCGTACATCCATCGCATCCGCGCATCGATCTGCGATATAATAATTAACCATTACAATAACATCGTGAATAGTGAAATGACCACCCTATATGGACACATGCAATATTTTTGTATCAGTTACAGATGAAGAAGATAAGGTTGCTAACCTCGGCCGAGGATACCGTGTTGTGCGAACTTAAGTGTGGCTCAGACATTTCGTCGAACACCTTGTATGAAGTCAAAGGAAAAAAAAAGCTAGCACCCACACCTCACACATAATCCAGCAAAATTTGGTGGCAAAGGGCAAAGGGCTGGGCTTATTTATAGCCAGGGGAGGGTCTTTGATCCCGGTTCGTGGCATGAACCGGGACCAATGCTCCGCAGAGCGCCACGTGCCACATGGGGGGGGGGCATTGGTCCCGGTTGATGCCACAAACCGGGACCGATGCTCCGAAATGAACCGAGACCGACCTCCAGGCGGCACGAACCGGGACCGAGGCCTGTCATTGGTCCCCATTGACAAACCGAACCGGGACAGATGGCATTTGGGTGCTGGATCAAAGACCCATTTTCTACTAGTGTCTACACGTCAACTCGACGACCCGGATCCGCCGTTTCATCGCCGCTGCGAACTGATTGCGGTTTCATTTAGCTTGTTTTTCGTCCCTGTGTTACATTTCTTTTTTCAAAGAAAGTCTTTCAGTTACATATGGATCTCCCAACCGAAGGTGTTTTTTTATAAAAGAGATGGCGGTTGAGTTGGTTAGATTTCCATCTATAATTAGCAAGGTACTAGTTTTATACCACCATTTTCATTACGTACGTGTCAAGGTCGATGTGGTGCGTAGCTTGTCGACGGAACATCCATTGAGTGCAAGCATCACATAGTTCGTTACTCCACTAGCTAGATCCAAGAGACCACTCGCGCTAATCAAGCTTCTTGCGTTCTAGTTGTGGTCCTAATTAATAATGAATCTATCGGTAGTTAGATTCCAGGATACTCTCCTCGTCCTTAGCAGAGTGTATTTCCAGCTTTCTCCTAATGAAATCTTCCTTAAAATACCACTGTGCACTATGCGGTCATCTCTAGTTAGCTATGCTCGTTAGGTGTTGAACTGCTGATTAAGGTCGTTAGCTGTCATGTGTTCTTCTTCTTCTTCTTTTTTTGAACAGAAGAGCTTATATATTGAAAACATCAAGGTACAACAAAGCTCATACAAGCACTGCTCAAAAGATTTGAGAGTGAAAAGATAAAATACTGCAAAAACAAAATGTCGTCAACGAAAAACACAGTCAAAGCCTGCCAGGAGGTTAAAAACACAAACGATATAAACCTACAGGTGTGAACTTTAAGAGTCACCAATAATCTCGCCAACCGCAGAGCAAACGGGTGAGCCCGCAATCGAGAACTCTTGCTAGGTGTTGCCGTGGATGAGAATTAATCCGACTGGCCAGTAACACACAAAGCAAAGCAAGATGTTTTAAGCGGTGCCCACTGACCTCTCTCACAGTGCTGCATGTTTCGTGTCAGCCATGCATGCACGAGAACCGACGTACGGTTCTCCTGCCTCTGGTGCCTGACCAGCCGATCGTAAGAAGCCTAGTTTTCTCTTAAAATTTATCAAAGCATTGAAATTTGAAAAACATTATGAATATTTTCTGCATAAATGCATACTACTAAAATAAATGAATGTTTTTTTTACAAAATGCTAATTATTTCGGTATCCGCTGCAATCACCGAACAAAACTCATAGAAAGTGATTTCCATGCTAGAAACTGCTATCACGATATTTTTTTAATATACTTTTTACAAATATTTTCCTGGAAATAATGAAAATACACAAGAACACACACACATAAACATATATATAATATAGTTTATGCGACAGCCATCAATTAATCCACGAGGCATGATATCAGTCTTGGTTTTGTCGAATCCTACATGATCTTTAAAGTGGTATTGTCTATAGGAAAAGAAAAAACTTCTTCTACAATGCATGGTTTAATTAGTTTGTCGTGCTATTTTCTAGTGATACATGTTAAAATGTATAACAAATAATACTCAAATAATATTTTAATATAAATGAATAATTGTCATAGTAGGGGCCTTCCCTACTACAATTTGCATAAAAGAATACCCGGATTAATATTTAAAAGTATCTTTATGCACTCAACTACAATAGCATATTGCTTAAGTTTGTACTTATACAAAAATAGCTATAATGACGTGTAAAAGTCTAGTATAAATATTATTTAGTTTATGTGCCCCGTTGCCAAAAGTGTAGCCACCTCCTAAAAATAGTTGTCATAATGTAGTGAAGATATGAACTCTATCCAAGCTTGAGATCGCATGAGTCTAGGCATGTTCATTGCCGGTTCTCGGCCATACCTCTGTCAACGGTCACTAGTAGAAAATAGGGCTTTCGTTTTGAGCTCCAAACGGCATTTGTACCGGTTGGCTTACGAACCCAGACTAAAGGGGTTCTTTAGTACCGGTTCGAGCTGCCAGAGAGCTAAATTGAGCCCGTGGAGCTCTAGCACCGATTTGTTAGGAACCATTAGCACCGGTTCGTGCCACAAACCGGTGCTAAAGGTGTGGCGTCTGCCGCGTGGCAGACGCCACACCTTTCGAACCGGTTCGTGGCACGAACCGGTGCTAATGGCCACCCTTTTGCACCGGTTGGGGATACGGACCGGTTCTAGAGGTCCTGCCTATAAATACAGCCGCCCACCAGCCTTCTCCTCTGTTTTTTTCCTTTGGAAGGTGTGAGAGGGGGTGTGCTAGTTTGGTTTTTTCCCCTATGCACAAGAGGTGTTTGATGAAATGCCTAAGAGCATGAACCAACTTAAGCTCACACAAAATAAAAATGATAGGAGGTGCCCGAGCGATACTTAGGTCTTCTCCTCGTTCTTTCCTCCTCGATCGAGGTTAGCAACTCTATTCTTTTATTTGTCATTGATACAAATGCATGTTTCGTCATTTTACTATTTATGATGTTCGGTAATAGTATTAGTAAACCTAATTATATGACGCAGATGAACGAACGACAATGGATGTACGGTGACCGACGCACTTCCGAGTTCATTGAAGGTCTTCGTAATTTTGGCGATGTGGCTCGGGCAAATATTCAGAATGGTTTTATGTGTTGTCCATGTGTTCACTGTGGGAACAAGAAGGAGTACTCTTCCTGGAAAATCATTCACGCCCACCTGCTTCGGAAAGGTTTCATGCCTAGCTATAATTGTTGGACCAAGCACGGAGAAAGAGGGGTTATAATGGAAGACAATGAAGAAGAAGTGGATGATGATATGTACCCTGAATATGGTGATACTGCAACGTGGGAAGCTGAAGCTGAAGGGACAGGAGAAGCTGAAGATATAGAGGCATCAGATGAGCCTGATGATGATCTTCGTCGGGCCATCGTAGATGCACACAGAGAAGCAGAAAGTGTGAATGAGAAGCGGAAGTTAAAAGGTATGTTAGAGGATCACAAAAAGAAGTTGTACCCAGAGTGTGAAGATGGGAACACAAAGCTCGGTACCACACTGGAGTTGCTGCAATGGAAGGCAGAGACTGGTTTATCTGATAAGGGATTTGAGAAATTACTAAAAATAATGAAGAAGAAGCTTCCAAAGGATAATGAATTGCCTGACAGTACGTACGAAGCAAAGAAGGTTCTCTGCCCTCTAGGATTAGAGGTTCAGAAGATTCATGCATGCATTAATGACTGCATCCTCTACCGCGGTGAGGAGTACGAGAATTTGGAAGCATGCCCAGTATGCACTGCGCTGCGATATAAGATCAGACGAGATGACCCTGGTGATGTTGATGGCGAGCCCCCCAGAAAGAGGGTTCCTGCCAAGGTCATGTGGTATGCTCCTATAATACCACGGTTGAAACGTCTGTTTAGAAACAAAGAGCATGCCAGGTTGTTACGATGGCACAAAGAAGACCGTAAGAAAGACGCGATGTTGAGACACCCCGCTGATGGGTCGCAGTGGAGAAAAATTGAGAGAGACTACCCGGACTTTGCAGGCGACGCAAGGAACTTAAGGTTTGGTCTGAGTACAGATGGCATGAATCCTTTTGGGGAGCAGAGCTGCAGTCATAGCACCTGGCCTGTAACTCTATGTATCTATAACCTTCCTCCTTGGTTGTGCATGAAGCGGAAGTTCATTATGATGCCAGTGCTCATCCAAGGTCCGAAGCAACCCGGCAATGACATTGATGTGTATCTAAGACCATTAGTTGATGAACTCTTACAGTTATGGACCAAACCAGGTGTACGTGCATGGGATGAGCACAAACAGGAGCCCTTTGACCTACGAGCGTTGCTTTTCGTAACCATCAATGATTGGCCTGCTCTTAGTAACCTTTCAGGACAAACAAACAAGGGATACAATGCATGCACGCACTGTTTAAATAAGACTGACGCTATATATTTGGAAAAATGCAAGAAGATTGTGTACTTGGGGGCATCGTCGATTTCTTAAGACCACGCATTCCGTAAGAAAGAAAGGAAAGCATTTTAGAGGTGTGGCAGATCACCGGCAAAAACCTGATCTCCGTACTGGTGATGATTTATTTGATATGGTTAGGGACCTAGAAGTAATCTTTGGAAAGGGTCCTGGCGGTCAATCTGTTCCAAATGACGTCGCTACCGGACACGCACCCATGTGGAAGAAGAAATCTATATTTTGGGAGCTTGAGTATTGGAAACACCTAGAGGTTCGCTCTTCAATCGACGTGATGCACGTTACAAAGAATGTTTGCGTGAACCTGCTAGGCTTTCTGGGCGTGTATGGAAAAACAAAAGATACACCAGAAGCACGGGAGGATCAACAACCTATGAAAGACCCAAACAACATGCATCCACAGAGCAAGACGGATAGAGGGCGTCACTTAAGTCCTGCCAGCTACGCTCTTACAAAAGCAGAGAAGGAAATCTTTTTTGATGTCCTTTCAAGTATTAAAGTGCCGTCTGGCTTCTCGTCAAATATAAAGGGAATAATAAATATGACAGAGAAAAAAATTCCAAAACCTGAAGTCTCATGACTGTCACGTGATTATGACGCAGTTGCTTCCAGTTGCATTAAGGGGGCTTCTACCGGAAAATGTTTGCGTACCCATTGTTAAGCTATGTGCATTCCTCAATGCAATATCTCAGAAGGTAATCAATCCAGATATGCTACCAAGGTTACAGAAGGATGTGGCCCAATGTCTTGTTAGTTTTGAGTTGGTGTTCCCGCCATCCTTCTTTAATATTATGACGCATCTCCTGGTTCACCTTGTCGAAGAGATTGCCATTCTCGGTCCTGTATTTCTACACAACATGTTCCCCTTCGAGAGATTCATGGGAGTCTTAAAGAAATATGTTCATAACCGTGCTAGGCCAGAAGGAAGCATCTCCAAGGGCTACGGAACAGAGGAGGTCATTGAGTTCTGTGTTGACTTTATCCCTGACATTAAGTCAATTGGTGTTCCTGAATCGCGGCATGAAGGGAGACTACGTGGAAAAGGCACGCTAGGAAAGAAATCAATGTATTGTATGGATGGGATTTCTTTCACTCAAGCACACTACACAGTTCTACAAAGTTCCGCCTTGGTGGCCCCGTATATCATTGAACACAAGAATATTGTACGCTCCCAACACCCGGCTCAGTCTGACTCCTGGATTACACATAAACATATGGCGACTTTCGGCGGTTGGTTCCGGACACTTCTCATAAATGACAACATTGTTGGAGATCAGCTATACTTGTTGGCCGGGTCACCATCTTCGACTATATTGACTTTCCAAGGGTACGAGATCAATGGGAACACATTCTACACGATCGCCCAAGATAAAAAGAGCACCAACCAAAATAGTGGTGTCCGCATTGATGCAACAAACAACAACGAGCAAAAGGACACCTATTATGGTTACATAGAGGAGATATGGGAACTTGACTATGGACCTTCTTTTAAAGTCCCTTTGTTTCGGTGCAAATGGGTCAAGCTAGATGGAGTAGGGGTAAAGGTTGACCAGCTGTATGGAATGACAACAGTGGATCTCAACAATCTTGGTTATAGAGACGAACCATTCGTCCTAGCCAATGATGCGGCTCAAGTTTTCTATGTGAAAGACATGTCCTCCAAACCAAAAAAAAAAGAAAAGATAAGACAACGAATACATCATACGACGAGCCAAAGCGTCACATAGTTCTTTCAGGGAAAAGAAACATCGTGGGAGTTGAGGATAAGACAGACATGTCAGAAGATTATAATAAGTTTGATGAAATTCTGCCCTTCAGAGTGAATATTGACCCAATCATCGCGTTAAATGGTGAACATACTCCATGGTTACGACCAAAGCGATCCTAATCAAGGGAGATACGCGAAGGGAGGTTCATGGCCTCCAAGACGAAAAATCAGAAGAAAGGGAAACACAAGAAGAAAACTCAGAAGACTAGATAGGGATCATAACTTGTGTATCTCAATATGGAAATCACTTTCCCATTTATTTTTTGTGTAATGATGTTATTGTATGAGGGAAATTTTTCCGAGGCGGAGCTCTGCCACGGGAGATTTCCCAACCCTTTACTCAACATTGTTAGAGGAGATGGAGTCTTTCACTCTCCCTACCTTCTAGGTTGGCTTGTTGAGCTGCTTGCCATGGCGTATCGATGCTCCTTTTATAGGCACGGCACCGCTTCTACTTTGTCTTGTTCCTCCGACGGGGGCATCGTGCGTCCACCCACGCGTCCTTATCTCATCGAGCAGTGCATCCACCCACGCATCCTTATCCTGCCGATATCTTTAGTCTCGGTTGCACCCACCAACCGGGACTAAAGGTTACCCACACGTCCTTATCCCACCGACAGTTTTCTTAGATGACACAAAAACACCTTTAGTCCCGGTTGTACCCACCAGCCGGGACTAAAGGTTAGATGGTTCCCCGCGCCACTATGTTCCCGCCTATTTTCTTCCCGCGCTTTCGACCACTTCCCGCCTCCGTCTTCCCGCCATTTTTCACTATATATATGTAGGCTTGGCCTCCATTTACATATCACATCTAGACTCATATCTGCAAACCTCATCACTCTCTTCCATGGCTTCCATCGTATCTCTAACCCCCCAGGAGGCGGAGGCGCTTTGCGCCTCAAACTACCCCTGCCCGCCGGGCTACCGCGTCCCCACCGGCTGGATGCTGAGCGTCGGAGGCGTACCGGTCCCTCCTGTCCCTGTAGGTGTGGCGCGCCAGATGGCCATCACGAACCACTACTACTTCGAGCTCACGCCAGAGCAGCGGAGGAATCCTCAGTGGCATCCCGACTACAGCCCGACTTGGGACGCCTTCTTCATCAATCGGCGTGAGAGTGCGCTTGCCAGGCACGAGGAGGACGGCTCACCTCGTTCGAACTTCAACGAGGCCGGCCGTCGGCTATGGTGGCGCAGCCGGACTCTCCAGAGCGTCATGGCCTACCGTGGCCCCCTCCTGCGCTACCCTCACTCTCAGCCCACGCGTGCTCACCAGTCGAGGTTCGACTACCGCGACCCCGATGCCAGCGACGATGACACCGGCGACTACGACGACTACAGTGGCGAGGTTTATAGGGCTAGGCACGACTATGACTGAATCATCCAACATTCGAAAACAAGCTCGGCCGATTGTGACTTAATCTGGCCATGTATCTTAATTTTCAGTTGAGATATGTACTTCTTTTCCTGTTCAATCGTTTTCCCGCCCTTTTTCTTTCCGCCCTATTCTTCCCGCCCTTTTCCTCTCACGGAAATATAACTAATCAAAAGAAAATAGAAAATCAAATATAACTAATCAAAAGAAAATAGAAAATCAAATATAACTAATCAAAAGAAAATAGAAAATCTAATATAACTAATCAAAAGAAAATAGAAAATCAAATATAACTAATCAAAAGAAAATAGAAAATCAAATATATCTAATCAAAAGAAAATAGAAAATCAAATATAACTAATCAAAAGAAAATAGAAAATCAAATATAACTAATCAAAAGAAAATAGAAAATCAAATATAACTAATCAAAAGAAAATAGAAAATCAAATATAACTAATCAAAAGAAAATAGAAAATCAAATATATCTAATCAAAAGAAAATAGAAAATCAAATATAACTAATCAAAAGAAAATAGAAAATCAAATATAACTAATCAAAAGAAAATAGAAAATCAAATATAACTAATCAAAAGAAAATAGAAAATCAAATATAACTAATCAAAAGAAAATAGAAAATCAAATATACCTAATCAAATATAACTAATCAAAAATAAAATCAAATATTGAATTTGGCGGGAACAACTGAAAATTTTAAAACACCCTTTAGCACCGGTTCGTGGCTCAAACCGGTGCTAAAGGGGGTGGCGCCCTTTAGCAGCGGTTGAAGCCACCAACCGGTGCTAAAGGTCTGACCTTTAGCACCGGTTGGTGGCTTCAACCGGTGCTAAAGGGTCTTTAGCACCGGTTGAAGCCACCAACCGGTGCTAAAGGCCTCACCTTTATAACCGCCCGTCTCTTCTTCCCTGCATCGCCAAATCGACTAAGTCCCGTGCCCTAGGAGCAGAACGACGCCGGCAGGCTGCCGAAATTTTCCGCGCCACCGTCGCCGCACCGCGCCGCCGTCGCCCGCTCGCCGCTCCCATCCGCGTCACGCCCGCTCGCCGCTCCCGTCCGCGTCGCGCCCGCTCACCGAATCCCGCCGCGCCGCGCCCGCTCGCTGCTCCCGCGCCCGCGCCGCGCCCGCCCGTTGCTGCCGGCTGTCGCCCGCACGCGCCCGCCCATCGGCGCCGGCCGTCGACCCAGTCCGTCGCCCGCACGCGCCCGCGCCCGTGGCCGCTGGCCCGTCGCTCGCTGTAAGTCCCTGCATTTAATTTGTTAATTTTTTTTAGTTATTTTAGGATTTTAGTTATTTGTTAGTTAATTAGTATATTTTAGGTATTTGTTAGTTAATTAGTATATTTTAGGTATTTTAGTTATTTTAGGTTTTTTAATTACTTTAGTTATTTTTAGGATTTGTTAGTTAATTAGTTAGTTAGTAGCATTTGTTATAAAATAATATCATTTTGTTAGTTCTAGCATATTTTAGGTATTTTAGTTATTTTAGGTATTTAATTACTTTAGTTATTTTTAGGATTTGTTAGTTAATTAGTTAGTTAGTAGCATTTGTTATAAAATAATATCATTTTGTTAGTTATTAGCATATTTTAGGTATTTTAGTTATTTTAGGTATTTTATTACTTTAATTATTTTAGGATTAGTTAATTAATTAGTTAGTTATTTTAGGTTTAATTAGTTAGGTTTTTAGAAGTTAGGGTTAGGGTTCCGTTATTAATTTAGTTAGGGTTAGGATTCCGTTATAAATTGGGGGTGTTGGCCGGGCGCCAGCGCGGTAGGGAGGGAAGACCTACTCTTCCCCCACCGCGCCGGCGACCGGCAAATGCCCCCATTTTTTTTGGTCTCCGTATCATTATAATAAGTTGTAATAATTCTTTGCAGAAACTATGGATCTCGGAAGAGACGAATTCCAGGAAAATATTATCGAGGACATCATCTGCGATAATGATGACGATGTCACCTCGTTGTTTCTAAACAACTCCGGTGAGGGAGACGAACAAAATCGTAGAGATGGCTTCGATGAGGGAGAAGGTGCCGGAGAGGATGGAGGCACCGGTGAAGTAGAAGGTGCCAGAGAGGGAGAAGGTGCCGGAGTGGATGGAGGCACCGGTGAAGGAGAAGGTGCCGGAGAGGGAGAAGGTGCCGGAGATGAGGGAGAAGGCACCGGCGAGGTAGATGTGTATTAATAATAAATTAAGCATTTGTTGTATAGTTGGATTATTTGATTTGTGTATATACATATATTAACGCTCCTTCTTCTTTTAGCCCTCTGGATCGAGCCACTCTTCTGTAAATAGAAGAGGTCCGGCCAGAAGGTTGGAAGAACATGAAAGGTACCGAATAGAAGAAATCGGTGAAGATGGTGAACCGATTGCTCCCGCGGCTCACGCAAGTAAATTTATAAGACAATGCGAAGTTCTTGTTAGGGACAACATTCCAATCACCATTCGAGAATGGAAGAAGACAAAGACGGAACCAGTTAAATATGTCCGCAGATAGAAGCCGGATATGATGCTACCGGCCCACCATCTCAGCGGAAAAGCAGCGTGGCTTCCACGGACCTCCCAGCGGATGATGATGAACCGGCGATCCGCTACCCAGTGGATGATATCACGGAGTCGACATCTTGCGAGCTACATGTGAAGGTCGTGAACATAACCATGAAGGTGGCGATCGGCTATGCCTTACCCATTGGACCTGATTCAACTTATCATTGCCGTCCGATTCCACCTGGCTATGCTGTTGCCGGGGTGGATGAAGTTATGGGCGGATTTGAGCAGCTGAAGCTTGACCACCCTGCGGGTGAAGGGGATTTGTACGAGCTGGGAGAAGCCAAGAAGACCACCGTTCTATGGCTAAAGGAATTAATCGTGCTTCCAAATTGGACGCCAAGGTCTCCAGCACGTCACCCTTCTCCACCGCCACATCAGCCTTCTCCGCCATCTCCGCGTCAGCCTTCTCCGCCATCTCCGCGTCAGCCTTCTCCAGCATACCAGCCTTCGCCAGCTAGTGAGCCGTCTCCGCCACCTCCACCCACTGAGGCTCAGAGCCAAAAGCAGAAGCGTACCATCGCCGCTCCCAAGAGTAACCGATCACCGATCCGTCGACAGGAGCCCCTTCCAAGAGTACCTAAGGTTCCTCCAAAGAGACCTTACGACTATACTCCGGAGGAAAATGCGGCGAAGGTACAAGAGAAATCAAAGAACTTCTTTGAAAATTTGAAGAGAAAGAAGACCGAGCAGTCCGCCGAGCAGCCTCCTCTAGATCCAAAAGTGTTAAAAATGTTGAAGAACCTTCAGCAACCCGAGCCAAGGCTTGCATCAGATTATGACCGCACTATTCTCAAGTCAGATGCAGCAAAGCGGTCGAAAGGTAAATCAGTTCCTCAGCTCGGAGTACAGATGAACTCTTGCCCCCCGCTCCAAGTGTTTCCCGATGTCCAGTATGATCCAGAGATCATAGCACTGTACAAAGAGGAGGCCGAAGCTGCAGGTATGTCTGTTGCTCAATACTTAAGCAGGTGTGATTTCCCCACGGCTGAAGTAGTAGCATACAAATACCGGCATGGGAGCCCTCTCATCAGACCCGAGGAGATTCCGAATCTACCAACAAGAATGCGAAAATTGCATAAGTGGTACTTGGAAGCCTCACAGCGTGGGCAGAATTGGATCGTAATAGGAATTAATGATGAGCATTACTTTCGTGGAACCGACGACATAAACATCAAATTTGCTGAATTATTTCAGTTATACAATCATGATGCCCTCGACAAATCGATGATCAGTGCCTATTGTTTGTAAGTATTATTTTTCCTTGTAACTATAAGTCTTTATCTCATCTCGTTTATTGCATGCATAATTTTACTCACTATATTATGCAGATTGAAGAAACTCGAATGCAAAAGAGGACAAATCTATGATATTGGGTTCATTGACCCATATACCGTGAACGAGGTAACTCTCCATAACCATATCAAGGACACGGAGGATAACTTGGTACGGGCGTTAAGGAAACAAGAAACCATGACGAAAATAATATTTCCTTACAATTTCAAGTGAGTGTGTTAACTGTCTTATACACATTACTATATATTTTGGTTACTCGATGTTAAGTGTGTGTTATGTGTGTGCGCAGCTATCATTTTATTCTACTAGTTATTGAACTTGATAGAGGACGAGTACTAGTCATGGACTCGAAAAAAATAATCCCTTGAGACATTCGGGGACATGATTGATACACTCCAGCGGTAATTTCAATCATTATGCATGGCACTATATCAGCTACTTTCGTTCATTTCCCGATATCAAGTAATTACTAACTTCTTTATTCATTTTCTTTGTCGGGCAGTGCTTGCAAACGGTTCACGGCTAAGGCACCGGGTCCCTGGAGAAATGAGCTTGAATTTAAACAAGTACCGGTAAGTACTACTAGCTAGGTCCGCGCATCTCGTTGGTTCTAGTTTCAATACCATTATCATCCTTGATTATTATTTTGATTGAACTCTATTCTCGTAAAGTGCTTGAAGCAAGAAGACGGGAATAATTTATGTGGATTCTATGTCTGCGAGTTCATGCGAGAGACTTGTCGTGAGAAGAGAAGACTAGAACAACTAGATGTACGTAAACAATATTCACAATTTTATTTTATTACCATCATTTATGTTGAGTTTCTTCATTCATATATATTGATCCCCTTCTTTACATTAGATCGAACTGAAGCGGGATCGTCTTCTAGCAACTGAGCGTATACGAGCAATTCAAGAGGAACTGGCGGGATTCTTACTTGATGAGGTCATAGCACCAACCGGTGAATACCATCGGCATTACGATTTTGGAAAATCGTAGCTGAAATTATATTGTATATATTCATGAACGTGTACAATGTTCCATTATGTAATATGTTCGACCAAACACGATAAAAGATAACACATACTAGCTTCGATCTCTATATGTATGACGATATTGTGTAATATATATGATGGTTTCTTTTATATGTGCATCAACATTTTTCAAATACCCGAAAAAACCGTATTTCAAAAGGCTAGGGATTAGGGTTTTAGCCAAACACTGCAGGGGCTGCCACGTCGCCATCCTCTAGCACCGGTTCATATTACAAACCGGTGCTAAAGGTCCATCGGCCGGAGCTGGTCTACACGGCCACGTGGATACCCTTTAGCATCGGTTCGTAACGCAACCGGTGCTAAAGGGGGAGGGCTTTAGTCCCGGATGCGTTGCACCGGTTGCAAAACCGGTGCTAATCGGGGTTATGAACCGGTGCTATTTCTCTGTTTTCCACTAGTGGGTGTGAGCGCCGCCTCCTGGAGGAGTGCGCAACAGCCAAGACCGTACGAGGAGACTGAATCCCACCCAATCCATATCAAGCTCGTATGGGCCCAGATCAAGGTCGTGTCATCCAGCCGCACCGCACTACGCAGCTGCCTGTCAAACACCTCCGCAGTCTCGCCTCGCCGCCCGAAGTCACTTCATCGGCAGACCTCGCCGCTTATTTTGATGCATGCCAACAAAAAGAAGAAGGATGAACCTAGACCTAAGTAAGAATTATAATTTCCTTTTAACCGGTCTTTTGGTTAGCTTGCGTCAATATAAATGCTGTGTTTTGTTTAACGATATTTTTCTTTGACAAGTAGTTGGCCTCTCTTTTTCTTTTGAAAACTTATAGCTAGCCTCTCGTGATCGGGTTAGCTAGGCTGTTTATCGTGCCGCGTCAACGTTCATGGATGGGTTGACTACGTTGCGGGCCGCTTGAACCACACCTAGGTACACACGTACAGTAGTGATATTTTTGTCTTGGCACCTCTAGGTATTTGTAAGAAGAATTATCGCTCATTTTGAAATATTCTATTGTCTTAGAAACACTTCATGGATACATGACATGTCATAGTTAACATGCACTGCGTAAGAAAAGGAAAACAAGTTGATAGTACATACCGTTGGAAACATGCCTTGCTAGAATGTCGTTAACTCAGTGGCTACATGCATTGTATCTTACGTAACCAACTAGTGCAAATAGTCAGAGGTTGAGAGCCCGGCCACTTGGCCACCTTGGAACCTTGCCGGAATCCGTCTGCCCGATCGAGCTGCTGCGACTTGCAGTATTCTTCCATTGTTTGAATTTTGCTCGAGAAACATATAGCCAAGGAAGCCGATAAGGCGATAATAATTCAGTTGCTGGTTGGAAATTGGTTCTATATGCGGACCTCTTGGACCAAGAGTAGAAGTCGGAAATATGGTTGATTTTATATAGCTGGAGTCGGAAAGTTTAAGCCGCTCCTCTGCACGTCAACCCGACGACCCGGATGCGCCGCTGTACCGTCGTTGCCAACTGAATGTAGCATGCAAGCTGGCTCCTGTCTGCCTGTGGTTTCAGCCGGACTGGATACTCTGTTTCTTTCCAGTCAACCGGCAGGCCAGCTCCATAACGTGCTACTGGGAGAATATCATTTACAGTAGTATGTTTGCGACCTTCTGTTTACACACTAGTAGAAAATAGGGCTTTCGTTTTTTGCTCCAAACGGTATTTGCACCGGTTGGCTTTCGAACCCAGACTAAAGGGGTGCTTTAGCACCGGTTCGAGCTGCCAGAGAGCTAAATTGAGCCCGTGGAGCTCTAGAACCGGTTCGTTAGGAACCATTAGCACCGGTTCGTACCACGAACCGGTGCTAAAGGTGTCGCGTCTGCCGCGTGGCAGACGCCACACCTTTAGCACCGGTTCGTGGCACGAACCGGTGCTAATGGACACCCTTTTGCACCGGTTCTGGACACGGACCGGTGCTAGAGGCCCTGCCTATAAATACAGCCGCCCACCAGCCTTCTCCTCTGTTTTTTTTTCCTTTGGAAGGTGTGAGAGGGGGTGTGCTAGTTTGGTTTTTTCCCCTATGCACAAGAGGTGTTTGATGAAATGCCTAAAAGCATGAACCAACTTAAGCTCACACAAAATAAAGATGATATGAGGTGCCCGAGCGATACTTAGGTCTTCTCCTCGTTCTTTCCTCCTCGATCGAGGTTAGCAACTCTATTCTTTTATTTGTCATTGATACAAATGCATGTTTTGTCATTTTACTATTTATGATGTTCGGTAATAGTATTAGTAAACCTAATTATATGACGCAGATGAACCAACGACAATGGATGTACGGTGACCGACGCACTTCCGAGTTCATTGAAGGTCTTCGTAATTTTGGCGATGTGGCTCGGGCAAATATTCAGAATGGTTTTATGTGTTGTCCATGTGTTGACTGTGGGAACAAGAAGGAGTACTCTTCCTGGAAAATCATTCACACCCACCTGCTTCGGAAAGGTTTCATGCCTAGCTATAATTGTTGGACCAAGCACGGAGAAAGAGGGGTTATAATGGAAGACAATGAAGAAGAAGAGGATGATGATATGTACCCTGAATATGGTGATACTGCAACGGGGGAAGCTGAAGCTGAAGGGACAGGAGAAGCTGAAGATGTAGAGGCATCAGATGAGCCTGATGATGATCTTCGTCGGGCCATCGTAGATGCACACAGAGAAGCAGAAAGTGTGAATGAGAAGCGGAAGTTAAAAGGTATGTTAGAGGATCATAAAAAGAAGTTGTACCCAGACTGTGAAGATGGAAACACAAAGCTCGGTACCACACTGGAGTTGCTGCAATGGAAGGCAGAGACTGGTTTATCTGATAAGGGATTTGAGAAATTACTGAAAATAATGAAGAAGAAGCTTCCAAAGGATAATGAATTGCCTGACAGTACGTACGAAGCAAAGAAGGTTCTCTGCCCTCTAGGATTAGAGGTTCAGAAGATTCATGCATGCATTAATGACTGCATCCTCTACCGCGGTGAGGAGTACGAGAATTTGGAAGCATGCCCGGTATGCACTGCACTGCGATATACGATCAGACGAGATGACCCTGGTGATGTTGATGGCGAGCCCCCCGGAAAGAGGGTTCCTGCCAAGGTCATGTGGTATGCTCCTATAATACCACGGTTGAAACGTCTGTTTAGAAACAAAGAGCATGCCAGGTTGTTACGATGGCACAAAGAAGACCGTAAGAAAGACGCGATGTTGAGACACCCCGCTGATGGGTCGCAGTGGAGAAAAATTGAGAGAGACTACCCAGACTTTGCAGGCGACGCAAGGAACTTAAGGTTTGGTCTGAGTACAGATGGCATGAATCCTTTTGGGGAGCAGAGCTGCAGTCATAGCACCTGGCCTGTAACTCTATGTATCTATAACCTTCCTCCTTGGTTGTGCATGAAGCGGAAGTTCATTATGATGCCAGTGCTCATCCAAGGTCCGAAGCAACCTGGCAATGACATTGATGTGTATCTAAGACCATTAGTTGATGAACTCTTACAGTTATGGACCAAACCAGGTGTACGTGCATGGGATGAGCACAAACAGGAGCCGTTTGACCTACGAGCGTTGCTTTTCGTAACCATCAATGATTGGCCTGCTCTTAGTAACCTTTCAGGACAAACAAACAAGGGATACAATGCATGCACGCACTGTTTAGATAAGACTGACGCTATATATTTGGAAAAATGCAAGAAGATTGTGTACTTGGGGCATCGTCGATTTCTTACGACCACGCATTCCGTAAGAAAGAAAGGCAAGCATTTTAGAGGTGTGGCAGATCACCGGCAAAAGCCTAATCTCCGTACTGGTGATGATTTATTTGATATGGTCAGGGACCTAGAAGTAATCTTTGGAAAGGGTCCTGGCGGTCAATCTGTTCCAAATGACGTCGCTACCGGACACGCACCCATGTGGAAGAAGAAATCTATATTTTGGGAGCTTGAGTATTGGAAACACCTAGAGGTTCGCTCTTCAATCGACGTGATGCACGTTACGAAGAATGTTTGCGTGAACCTGCTAGGCTTTCTGGGCGTGTATGGAAAAACAAAAGATACATCAGAAGCACGGGAGGATCAACAACGTATGAAAGACCCAAACAACATGCATCCACAGAGCAAGACGGATAAAGGGCGTCACTTAAGTCCTGCCAGCTACGCTCTTACAAAAGCAGAGAAGGAAATCTTTTTTGATGTCCTTTCAAGTATTAAAGTGCCGTCTGGCTTCTCATCAAATATAAAGGGAATAATAAATATGACAGAGAAAAAATTCCAAAACCTGAAATCTCATGACTGTCATGTGATTATGACGCAGTTGCTTCCAGTTGCATTAAGGGGGCTTCTACCGGAAAATGTTCGTGTACCCATTGTTAAGCTATGTGCATTCCTCAATGCAATATCTCAGAAGGTAATCAATCCAGATATGCTACCAAGGTTACAGAAGGATGTGGCCCAATGTCTTGTTAGTTTTGAGTTGGTGTTCCCGCCATCCTTCTTTAATATTATGACGCATCTCCTGGTTCACCTTGTCGAAGAGATTGCCATTCTCGGTCCTGTATTTCTACACAACATGTTCCCCTTCGAGAGATTCATGGAAGTCTTAAAGAAATATGTTCATAACCGTGCTAGGCCAGAAGGAAGCATCTCCAAGGGCTACGGAACAGAGGAGGTCATTGAGTTCTGTGTTGACTTTATCCCTGACATTAAGTCGATTGGTGTTCCTGAATCGCGGCATGAAGGGAGACTACGTGGAAAAGGCACGGTAGGAAAGAAATCAATGTATTGTATGGACGGGATTTCTTTCACTCAAGCACACTACACAGTTCTACAAAGTTCCGCCTTGGTGGCCCCGTATATCATTGAACACAAGAATATTGTACGCTCCCAACACCCGGCTCAGTCTGACTCCTGGATTACACATAAACATATGGCGACTTTCGGCGGTTGGTTCCGGACACATCTCATAAATGACAACATTGTTGGAGATCAGCTATACTTGTTGGCCGGGTCACCATCTTCGACTATATTGACTTTCCAAGGGTACGAGATCAATGGGAACACATTCTACACGATCGCCCAAGATAAAAAGAGCACCAACCAAAACAGTGGTGTCCGCATTGATGCAACAAACAACAACGAGCAAAAGGACACCTATTATGGTTACATAGAGGAGATATGGGAACTTGACTATGGACCTTCTTTTAAAGTCCCTTTGTTTCGGTGCAAATGGGTCAAGCTAGATGGACTAGGGGTAAAGGTTGACCAGCTGTATGGAATGACAACAGTGGATCTCAACAATCTTGGTTACAGAGACGAACCATTCGTCCTAGCCAATGATGTGGCTCAAGTTTTCTATGTGAAAGACATGTCCTCCAAACCAAAAAAAAGAAAAGATAAGACAACGAATACATCATACGACGAGCCAAAGCGTCACATAGTTCTTTCAGGGAAAAGAAACATCGTGGGAGTTGAGGATAAGACAGACATGTCAGAAGATTATAATAAGTTTGATGAAATTCCGCCATTTAGAGTGAATATTGACCCAATCATCGCGTTAAATGGTGAACATACTCCATGGTTACGACCGAAGCGATCCTAATCAAGGGAGATACGCGAAGGGAGGTTCATGGCCTACAAGACAAAAAATTAAAAGAAAGGGAAACACAAGAATAAAACTCAGAAGACTAGATAGGGATCATAACTTGTGTATCTCAATATGGAAATCACTTTCCCATTTATTTTTTGTGTAATGATGTTATTGTATGAGGGAAATTTTTCCGAGGCGGAGCTTCCCAATAATTTACCCAACATTCTTAGAGGAGATGGAGTCTTTCACTCTCCCTACCTTCTATGCTGTTATTGTATCGATGCTCCTTTCATAGGCACGACACCGCTTCTACTTTGTCTTGTTCCTCCGACAGGGGCATCGTGCGTCCACCCACGCGTCCTTATCTCATCGAGCAGTGCATCCACCCATGCGTCCTTATCCTGCCGATATCTTTAGTCTCGGTTGCACCCACCAACCGGGACTAAAGGTTACCCACACGTCCTTATCCCACCGACAGTTTTGTTAGATGACACAAAAACCACCTTTAGTCCCGGTTGTACCCACCAGCCGGGACTAAAGGTTAGATGGTTCCCCGCGCCACTGTGTTCCCGCCTATTTTCTTCCCGCGCTTTCGACCACTTCCCGCCTCTGTCTTCCCGCCATTTTCTTCCCGCGCTTTCGACCACTTCCCGCCTCCGTCTTCCCGCCATTTTTCACTATATATATGTAGGCTTGGCCTCCATTTACATATCACATCTAGACTCATATCTGCAAACCTCATCACTCTCTTCCATGGCTTCCATCGTATCTCTAACCCCCCAGGAGGCGGAGGCGCTTTGCGCCTCAAACTACCCCTGCCCGCCGTGCTACCGCGTCCCCACCGGCTGGATGCTGAGCGTCGGAGGCGTACCGGTCCCTCCTGTCCCTGTAGGTGTGGCGCGCCAGATGGCCATCACGAACCACTACTACTTCGAGCTCACGCCAGAGCAGCGGAGGAATCCTCAGTGGCATCCCAACTACAGCCCGACTTGGGACGCCTTCTTCATCAATTGGCGTGAGAGTGCGCTTGCCAGACACGAGGAGGACGGCTCGCCTCGTTCGAACTTCAACGAGGCCGGCCGTCGGCTATGGTGGCGCGGCCGGACTCTCCAGAGCGTCATGGCCTACCGTGGCCCCCGCCTGCGCTACCCTCACTCTCAGCCCACGCGTGCTCACCAGTCGAGGTTCGACTACCGCGACCCCGATGCCAGCGACGATGACACCGGCGACTACGACGACTACAGTGGCGATGTTTATAGGCTAGGCACGACTATGACTGAATCATCCAACATTCGAAAACAAGCTCGGCCGATTGTGACTTAATCTGGCCATGTATCTTAATTTTCAGTTGAGATATGTACTTCTTTTCCTGTTCAATCGTTTTCCCGCCCTTTTTCTTTCCGCCCTTTTCTTCCCGCCCTTTTCCTGTCACGGAAATATAACTAATCAAAATAAAATAGAAAATCAAATATAACTAATCAAAAGAAAAAAGAAAATCAAATATAACTAATCAAAAGAAAAAAGAAAATCAAATATAACTAATCAAAAGAAAAAAGAAAATCAAATATAACTAATCAAAAGAAAAAAGAAAATCAAATATAACTAATCAAAAGAAAAAAGAAAATCAAATATAACTAATCAAAAGAAAAAAGAAAATCAAATATAACTAATCAAAAGAAAAAGAAAATCAAATATAACTAATCAAAAGAAAATAGAAAATCAAATATAACTAATCAAAAGAAAATAGAAAATCAAATATAACTAATCAAAAGAAAATAGAAAATCAAATATAACTAATCAAAAGAAAATAGGAAATCAAATATAACTAATCAAAAGAAAAAAGAAAATCAAATATAACTAATCAAAAGAAAATAGAAAATCAAATATAACTAATCAAAAAGAAAATCAAATATATCTAATCAAAAGAAAATAGAAAATCAAATATAACTAATCAATATCGAATTTGGCGGGAACAACTGAAAATTTTAAAACACCCTTTAGCACCGGTTCGTGGCTCAAACCGGTGCTAAAGGGGGTGGCGGTGCAGTTCCCAGAAAGCAGCCTTTAGCACCGGTTGAAGCCACCAACCGGTGCTAAAGGTGCCTGTCTTTATAACTGCTTCTTCCTCCTCTGCCCCGCACCGCAAAACGCCTAAGGACCTGCGCGTAGGAGCTCGAGGACGCCGTCAGGCTGCCGGATTTTTCCACGCCGCCGCCGTCGTCGCCGCCGCCGCTGCGCCCGTTCGCCCGCGCCGCGCCGCGCCCGCCACCGACGCGCCCGCTCGCCCGCGCCCACTCGCCCCCGCGCCGCTCGCCACCGCGCCCTCGCCCGCGCGCCCGCTCGCCCCCGCGCCGCTCGCCACCGACGACGCCGCCGGACCCGCGCCGCCACCGACGACGCCGCCGGACCCGCGCCGCTCGCCCGCCGACGACGACGCCGCACCCGGCCGCGCCGCCCGCTCGCCCACGCGCCAAGCCCGGCCACCTTCCTGCAAGGTTTTGAGCACATTTTTTTTTAGTTATTTTAGGTTTTTTTTACTTTAATTATTTTAGGGTTTTGTTATTTTAATTACTTTAATTATTTTAGTTATTTTAGGTTTTTAGTTACTAGTAAATGTGCACGTGCAAAGAGGAAAAACACATATTTAGTTAGTTATTTAGTTAGTTATTTAGTTAGTTATTTAGTTAGTTATTTTAGTTATTTTAGGTTTTTGTTATTTTAATTACTTTGTTTATTTTAGTTAGATAACACATATTAAAAACACATAATGGTTTAATAAGGTCTAATAATGTACAGTACTTCATAAACAATCACATGACTTGAGCTGGCATTGATTTTGTTTTAGTTGCATGTAATAGTCAAAGAGGAAAATGCTCGTCGGCATCAAGATATATTACTAAATTCAATAGACTCTCAATATTACAGAATTAAGTAGAATTTCACCCTAGTTGTTCGATCGTTGAATATATATATAATCAACACTATCAGTAGAATTTTTTTAGGTCTTTTATTACTTTAGTTATTTTAGGTTATAAAATGGGGGCGTTGGCCGGGCGCCGGCGTGGTGGGGAGGGAAGACCTAATCTTCCCCCACCGCTCCGGCGCTCGGCCAACGCCCCCTTTTTTTTGGTCTCCGTATCATTATAATAATTTGTAATAATTCTTTGCAGAAACTATGGATCTCGGAAGAGACGACTTCCAGGAAAATATTATCGAGGATATCATCCGCGATAATAATGATGACGATGTCACCTCCTTGTTTCTAAACAACTCCGGTGAGGGAGACGAACAAAATCGTAGAGATGGCTTCGATGAGGGAGAAGGTGCCGGAGAGGATGGCACCGGTGAAGTAGAAGGTGCCAGAGAGGGAGAAGGTGCCGGAGTGGATGGAGGCACCGGTGAAGGAGAAGGTGCCGGAGAGGGAGAAGGTGCCGAAGATGAGGGAGAAGGCGCCGGCGAGGTAGATGTGTATTAATAATAAATTAAGCATTTGTTGTATAGTTGGATTATTAGATTTGTGTATATACATATATTAACGCTCCTTCTTCTTTTAGCCCTCTGGATCGAGCCACTCTTCTGCAAATAGAAGAGGTCCGGCCAGAAGGTTGGAAGAACATGAAAGGTACCGAATAGAAGAAATCGGTGAAGATGGCGAACCGATTGCTCCCGCGGCTCACGCAAGTAAATTTATAAGACAATGCGGAGTTCTTGTTAGGGACAACATTCCGATCACCATTCGAGAATGGAAGAAGACAAAGACGGAACCAGTTAAATATGTCCGCAACAGATTGAAGAATATTCTTTGGAAGAAGCTCATGGTTAATTTTACCCTACCAGAGGCGCCAGAGGTGGATCGAACTGAGGTGGATCGAAATGAGGAGGATTCAAATGAGGAGGATTCAGATGACGATGATCGTCATCTGAATATCATAGAGCGGAAAGTCAAGAAGTGGACTCTTTCGAGGATGGCAATACAATTCAACACCTGGAAGAAAAGATTGTACAAGGATTTTGTCGACCAAAAAAAGACTCCGGTGTTCACTGGACAATATGAGAAGATAAAAGATCACTGGGACGCATTCGTGGAGTACAAGACTTCAGAGGCAGCTAAGCGAAGGTCAGAAATAAATAAGAAAAATGCTGCTAAAAAGAAGTATCACCATACTATGGGGCAAGGAGGCTACAAGACTGGCAAGCCTAAGTGGAAGAAGATGGAGGACAATCTAATTGCCAAAGGGATCATTCCGGAGACATTGAAATGGAATGATCGGTCAAGGGATTGGTTTTACGGGCATGGAGGGAAGTTGGACTCGGAAGGGAAGTGTGTATATACAAAAAAGCATGACGAAGACCCTCTTCCCATTGATGCCCTTAGAAGCGCATCAAAGGATGTTGAAGAGGGAAGGTTCCATCCCGAAAGAGAGAAGGACGAGCTCACGCGCGCCCTTGGGAATGATGAACACCCAGGACGAACACGAACCACTCCGGGCTCCAAACCGTGGAAACTCGGGTTTCCCGTGGAAATGAAGAAATTTCCCGATAGAAGCCGTCAGAGAAGAAAGGAAAGGGAAGCAGACCGCATGTCTCAGATAGAACAAGAGCTGAAGCGGCAATCAGACTTGTTAAATTGGATAAGCCAGCAAGGAACCGCCGCATCTCAGCCACAGATAGAAGCCGGATATGATGCTACCGGCCCACCATCTCAGCGGAAAAGCAGCGTGGCTTCCACGGACCTCCCAGCGGATGATGATGAACCGGCGATCCGCTATCCAGTGGATGATATCACGGAGTCGACATCTTGCGAGCTACATGTGAAGGTCGTGAACATAACCATGAAGGTGGCGGTCGGCTATGCCTTACCCATTGGACCTGATTCAACTTATCATTGCCGTCCGATTCCACCTGGCTATGCTGTTGCCGGGGTGGATGAAGTTATGGGCGGATTTGAGCAGCTGAAGCTTGACCACCCTGCGGGTGAAGGGGATTTGTACGAGCTGGGAGAAGCCAAGAAGACCACCGTTCTATGGCTAAAGGAATTAATCGTGCTTCCAAATTGGACGCCAAGGTCTCCAGCCCGTCACCCTTCTCCACCGCCACATCAGCCATCTCCGCCATCTCCGCGTCAGCCTTCTCCGCCATCTCCGCATCAGCCTTCTCCAGCATACCAGCCTTCCCCAGCTAGTGAGCCGTCTCCGCCACCTCCACCCACTGAGGCTCAGAGCCAAAGGCAAAAGCGTACCATCGCCGCTCCCAAGAGTAACCGATCACCGATCCGTCGACAGGAGCCCCTTCCAAGAGTACCTAAGGTTCCTCCAAAGAGACCTTACGACTATACTCCGGAGGAAACCGCGACGAAGGTACAAGAGAAATCATCAAAGAACTTCTTTGAAAATTTGAAGAGAAAGAAGACCGAGCAGTCCGCCGAGCAGCCTCCTCTAGATCCAAAAGTGTTAAAAATGTTGAAGAACCTTCACCAACCCGAGCCAAGGCTTGCATCAGATTATGACCGCACTATTCTCAAGTCAGATGCAGCAAAGCGGTCGAAAGGTAAATCAGTTCCTCAGCTCGGAGAACAGATGAACTCTTGCCCCCCGCTCCAAGTGTTTCCCGATGTCCAGTATGATCCAGAGATCATAGCACTGTACAAAGAGGAGGCCAAAGCTGCAGGTATGTCTGTTGCTCAATACTTAAGCAGGTGTGATTTCCCCACGGCTGAAGTAGTAGCATACAAATACCGGTATGGGAGCCCTCTCGTCAGACCCGAGGAGATTCCTAATCTACCAACAAGAATGCGAAAATTGCATAACTGGTACTTGGAAGCCTCACAGCGTGGGCAGAATTGGATCGTAATAGGAATTAATGATGAGCATTTCTTTCGTGGAAACGACGACATAAACATCGAAGTTGCTGAATTATTTCAGTTATACAATCATGACGCCCTCGACAAATCGATGATCAGTGCCTATTGTTTGTAAGTATTATTTTTCCTTGTAACTATAAGTCTTTATCTCATCTCGTTTATTGCATGCATAATTTTACTCACTATATTATGCAGATTGAAGAAACTCGAATGCAAAAGAGGACAAATCTATGATATTGGGTTCATTGACCCATATACCGTGAACGAGGTAACTCTCCATAACCATATCAAGGACACGGAGGATAACTTGGTACGGGCGTTAAGGAAACAAGAAACCATGACGAAAATACTATTTCCTTACAATTTCAAGTGAGTGTGTTAACTGTCTTATACACATTACTATATATTTTGGTTACTCGATGTTAAGTGTGTGTTATGTGTGTGCGCAGCTATCATTTTATTCTGCTAGTTATTGAACTTGATAGAGGACGAGTACTAGTCATGGACTCGAAAAAAAAATCCCTTGAGACATTCGGGGACATGATTGATACACTCCAGCGGTAATATCAATCATTATGCATGGCACTATATCAGCTACTTTCGTTCATTTCCCGATATCAAGTAATTACTAACTTCTTTATTCATTTTCTTTGCGGGGCAGTGCTTGGAAACGGTTCACGGCTAAGGCACCGGGTCCCTAGAGAAATGAGCTTGAATTTAAACAAGTACCGGTAAGTACTACTAGCTAGGTCCGCGCATCTCGTTGGTTCTAGTTTCAATACCATTATCATCCTTGATTATTATTTTGATTGAACTCTATTCTCGTAAAGTGCTTGAAGCAAGAAGACGGGAATAATTTATGTGGATTCTATGTCTGCGAGTTCATGCGAGAGACTTGTCGTGAGAAGAGAAGACTAGAACAAATAGATGTACGTAAACAATATTCACAATTTTATTTTATTACCATCATTTATGTTGAGTTTCTTCATTCATATATATTGATCCTCTTCTTTACATTAGATCGAACTGAAGCGGGATCGTCTTCTAGCAACTGAGCGTATACGAGCAATTCAAGAGGAACTGGCGGGATTCCTACTTGATGAGGTCATAGCACCAACCGGTGAATACCATCGGCATTACGATTTTGGAAAATCGTAGCTGAAATTATATTGTATATATTCATGAACGCGTACAATGTTCCATTATGTAATATGTTCGACCAAACACGATAAAAGATAACACATACTAGCTTCGATCTCTATATGTATGACGATATTGTGTACTATATATGATGGTTTCTTTTATATGTGCATCAACATTTTTCAAATACCCGAAAAAACCGTATTTCAAAAGGCTAGGGATTAGGGTTTTAGCCAAACACTGCAGGGGCTGCCACGTCGCCATCCTCTAGCACCGGTTCATATTACAAACCGGTGCTAAAGGTCCTCCGACGGGGGCCCGTGTGGGAGGCCACGTGGAGGGCCTTTAGCACCGGTTCGTAACGCAACCGGTGCTAAAGGTTAAGACTTTTAGTCCCGGATGCGTTGCACCGGTTCCAAAACCGGTGCAAAAGGTAGTTACAAACCGGTGCAAATTCCCCGATTTCCACCAGTGACATTCCCTTTTGTTAAAAGAAAATCTTTCGATCGTCTAGCTGTCTTGTCGAGTTTCCCATCCGAAGGTGGACGTTTATAAAGGAAACAAAGGTTGAATCGTTGATGTCCTTCGTTAATTAGCATGGTAGTTGCTTATACCGCCATTTTCATTCCGTGTCAAGGTCGACGTGCTTCGGTTGCCAAAACCAAGACTAAAGAAATTGATTAATTGAATACTCCCTCTGTTTCAAATTAGCAGACATTTTAGCGTTTCTTAGAATATTGTGGTTGTCATCAATCGTTTCTTCTATATTGTGCCGTGCAGTTGAGTAGTGTGCATACATCAACCGCGCACCGTTATACATTGTGGACAAGTGGATGTCTTATGAGTCATGATAAAGCAATCGACACATAGCATACGGACGTATATAGGGGCGTGGATAAATATATCTAGACACATCTAAATTTAGAAAAAGTTCAGACATCCTTTTATTGATGAAGGGAGTATTTCTTAGAAAAAATAAAAACTGCATTTTGTATAGATAAAAGACTTCAAGAAATACCTCGATGTAGACATTGTTATACTTACCAACATGTAAAATCTCAACACAAAATATCTTATATTTGGGTCTATACAAAAATGAGGACACCTCAAGTAGTGAACAGTGCGAAATTTGAAACATCTTGAATTTGATGGATTCTATAATTTTTACGTAGTCCCGAATATAACGTTCTACGGTTCAGTCTCATCTCTAGTTAGCAATGGTTACTTGCTAAGCTTGGTCGTTAGGTGCCGTCGGCCAACTTCTTCTTTGTAGTGCCCTTGAGCAGTCTTGTTATTAGTAGCTGTATATAGGATCGTGTGTGCCGTACCCCGTACGTGGAGGAGAATCCGACTCTCTTTACACCGCATGCATGTTTGTTGATGCTTGCCCGACAAGGAAGCGGTGCCGGTGCCCACTGCCCTCTAGCGGTTGCATTGCATGGGGTTCCCCTATAAACCAACGGAATTCCCAATCGTTTTCGTGTGAGCCGAGCTAGCTGTTGTCCCGCCGATCTAGCTAACATGTGCATCATGGACGCGGCTTTCTCTGGATGCTATATATTCCCGGTACAGTGAGGCACGCCGCTTACTTTTAAGCCAACAAATACGACTAATCAACAATTAAGCACACCAAACATATATTATCAGCCCCAACTGAAATCATTGTATTTCAGTGAATTCGGTTTTCATTTCGACCGATCAATGAAATCTCTTTAAATCGTTAGAATATTAAATAATTTGAAAAAACATTTGAATATTTTATGGATACATGTGTACAAGTGAAATGTATGAAATATTTTGACCTAAATGAAATTATTTTGGTATCAACAAAATCTGCAAAATGCGGCGATGAAAACTCACTTAAAGTGGTTTTCTGTGCTAGAAACTACTATCAAGATGTATTTGTAACCGTACTTTTTATAAATACTTTCATCGATATTTAAAAGTAAGAAAGAGTACACAAGCACATATATACACCACAACTTATGTTAATAACATAAATTAATCCTCTAGGTATGATATCATGTATTTTTTTCTTGTTCGACGCCTAATTTATCTTTAAGGTTGTATTGTCTACAAGAAAATATGAAAACCTCTTCTACAGTACACAGTTTAAGCTTATATGTTGTGCATATTTTTCAATGCTACACATTAAAATGTTTAACAAAGAAAATGCCCAGGTTAATTTTTAAAAATATTGATATGTACTCAAATACAAAATATATTACTTAAATTGTAATTATACAAACAACAAGCTATAAACATGTATAAGAGCTTGCTATAAATAATATTTGTTTTAACTAGCCCTGTAGCCAAAATGAGCGACACCGATGTTGACGCTATGCTTTGAGGGAGAGAGGGCAAGGTTGGGGTACGGGACACATAGAAATGAGATCGAAAGATCCAACCTTGCTGAGGTAGATCAACAACGTGATGACCTACCCCGCCAGGAGTGGTCGCCGACTAGACACAGCAAGCAAAGTTTACCCGGACTAACACATGCCAATCTAGCCCCATCGCCGCAATGCAGCTCCATGGCCCAAAATAGGTGCCTAGGTGACACCTTGGACAGCGGTTGTGAGCATCGCCTCCCGAAGAGTCCTGGATGGCATAGACTATAGCCAACGGCTGAAGCCCACCTAGAAATGATTTGAGACCATATGTCCCAAATCTGGGACGTGTCGTCCTCCCACATGATGCCACGCAGCCGCCCATCAACCACGTGTGTTACCCTGCCTCGCCGCTCGAATTCACTATGCATCTGTCTCCTGAGATGGACCTCGATGTTGCGAGTTGGACCTCCAGCCGGTGGGATGGAATCGGACCACAGCAGCGCACCACCCCTGCGCGCGGTGCCCCGCACAGCCGACACTACGAGCGGGTACGGGAAGGCCGATGCCACCGGCATGGTCAGCTTAACCAGGTGTCTATTGGGTACATGTTTAATGTCTCTAAAAAATTTGTGACCAAAATTCCATCACCATAGAACTAAATCTCGTGCGATAAGAAAATACTTATTTTGAGTGCGAACAGATGGCCCTTAGCTAAGAGACTAGATCATGGTGGCGCGTGTTGCCGCGCCCGTCTATTTTAAGAATAGAATGGCAGAAATTTTCACATTATGCGTTAATAATAAAAGAGAGCACTGAAAGAGTTAAATATGAGGCTCTGAAGGTAGAACATGATTTTCCATGACAATAGACAACTGCTGCCAACTTCAATTGCTGCAGAAAGCAATGAGTAGCTAAACCAAATTACACGGTGTCCATTCTACTTCATTTATCGACTTAATACATAATCAAACAGAGATAGGTATCATAGTTGGGGTCTGCCCTAAGGGGCCATAGTGTTGGGATGCTCAGCGCCATCTTTTGATCACCTCTCAGTTCTCAAAACATACTGGGCATTTTCCTTGGTTTTCACTTTCCTCCCCTCCTAGTGTTTCGTATGTCCACGGAAAGAACGTTGCTGCTGCCGGTCCGCCACTGCAGCATAGGCTTCCTTGCTGCACTCTTATTTCAGTTCTTTAGCTTCTCATCATCCTCCCTTATTACATCCTACATCAGAACATGCACCAGGTCACTACAGGAATAAAGAGATACGCCGACGGCCAATTGCCCTCGGCGTAGCCATGTTTTGCCGTCGGCGTAGTGTACGCCGAGGGCTGCCCTCGGCGTAGATGCCCCTCGGCGGAGCTCTGTTTTACCGTCGGCGTAGCATTTGCCCTCGGCGTAGGCTATGCCGAGGGCAAAGCCGTCGGCGTAGCCCCGTCGGCATAGCCTATTTTTTTAAAAAAAAAGTTTAAAAAATTGATTTTTTTTAAATTTTTTTCTGAATTGTTTGCCTCACTAATCTCTCAATTGGAATATTTTTAACACTAATTACACTTAATCTTTGGTCAAATTTAAGTCTTAGTCAAACTTCTCCGTCGGTCACCCATCCTCACACTACTCCACCTCCAGCACGCTTAACCTCTCTGTTCCATCCGGATGAGTGTCCACGAAGCAAATTATACCTTGTTGATAATACTACCATATCAATCCTATTAACCCTTATACCACTATGTCACACGTCATTGGTTTTAAGTTTCCAAACTATATATTAAGTAAACAACAATAAATAAGTAATAAATATATTGAATTTCAAACTATATAATAAGTAAATAACAATGAATAATTAATAAATATATTGAATAATTTATATCTTTAAATCCGTAAATCGGAATTCGACAAATTATATGTCTAAATCGATAAGAAAAATGAGAGGAATCCAAATATGACATCCATATGTAATTTTTTTATGTTTTATTTAATTTTGAATTTCTTATGCTCATTTTGAATTTAATGTATCATCAGTGATATCTCGAACTAATGAGATTTACATTGAAAAAAATCATAAAAAATTAAAAATATCAAAAAAAGGAAAACCTTCACACCTAGTCTTCTTATGTCAAATACTAATGAGTCCACATGATAAACAATTTTTTCATAGTTTTCTTATGTCATACCCCCGCTTTACCCCGTTAACCCTCACTTTACCCCGTTGATAAACGGTGGGCATGAACCTTCTTAGCTAGGGGTCGAATTTCGCAAAACTCTTTGTGTATCTCTAATATAATAACATGTTGTGTATCTAAAAGTGAGTTTTTTCAAAAAATCATGAGGAAGCCATGATGGAGCTGTAGTTCAAATTTACCCCGCTTCCTGCTGAATTGGGAAGAGTTTGTCTTTTTTGTGAAAGGTTAATGCAAAGCTTCACACACACACAAACAATTGGTGATATATATATATATAATATGTCCTAATATTGTTTAAAAATTTTGTGGTCTAGTTTTGTAATGTATTTTCAGTACTTTCTTCACAAAAAAACCCAATTTTGACACTTAGAAAATGAAAATTGATTTTTTTATGCATAGAAAATGAAAACTCACAATATGAACTTTGTTTCCCATCCCAATACGCACACATGTGCACAATATGGGATCATTTGAACAAACTATTCTATGATTCAGGTCATGATCTAGCTCATCTGGCTTGAAAGCCATGAAACTTCGTATATGATAGGTCATTTCTGAGAAGGGGTTTCTACAATATTTGCAATAGTCCAAGTTTATTATTTTTCCTCACAACTAGGTAACATAAAATGACACAATACGAAGGCTTTACATTTTTTTGAATTTTTTTTGAACTTCTTATGCTCGATTCAAAATGCGGTCAAAACGGCGGGCATGAACCTTCTTAGCTAGGGGTTTAATTTTGCAGAACTATTTATGGATCTATGATAAAACATCTACTTGTGAATCTAAAAATGATTTTTTAAAAAAAACATGGGCAAACTATGATACAATTGTAGTTCAAATTTACCCTGCTTCCTGCTGAATCGGCAAGAGTTTGTCTTTTTTGTGAAAGGTTAATGCAAAGCTTCATACACACAAAAAATTGGTGATATATACATAAAATGTTTCCTAATATTGTTGAAAATTAGGTTGGTATAATTTTGTAATGTATTTTCAGTACTTCCTTCATAAAAAACCTAATTTTGACACTTAGAAAATAAAAATTGATTTTTTATGCATAGAAAATGAAAACTCCCAATATGAACTTTGTTTCCCATCCCAATATGCACACATGTGCACAATATGGGGTCATTTGAACAAACTATTCTATGATTCAGGTCATGACCTAGCTCATCTGGCTTGAAAGCCATGAAACTTCATACATGATAGGTCATTTCTGAGAAGGAGTTTCTACAATATTTGCAATAGTCCAAGTTTATTATTTTTCCTCACAACTAGGTAACATAAAATGACACAATACGAAGCCTTTACATTTTTTTGAATTTTTTTTGAACTTCTTATGCTCGATTCAAAATGCGGTCGAAACGGCGGGCATGAACCTTCTTAGGTAGGGGTTGAATTTTACAGAACTATTTATGGATCTGTGATAAAACTTCTACTTATGAACATGAAAATGATTTTTTAGAAAAATTATGGGTAAACTATGATGCGGCTCTAGTTCAAATTTTCTCGACTTCCAACTGAATCAAAACCCTAAATCCCTAATCTAAAAATCCTAACTAATTAAATTAATTAGTTCTAAATTTTTGAAGGTTTAGATGAATAGATCTTATTTTTCTGCAAATTTTGATATATTATTTGTATTTTTGTGAATTAGAATGATTTAGTTATGATTTTTCTAAAATTAATGTGGTAAAATGGAAAATAGCTATGCCGAGGGCATTGCCGTCGGCGTAGCTATCTTACGCCGACGGCAATTCTACGCCGACGGCCAGCTTCGTGGGCTGCCTAAAATATAGCCTATGCCGACGGCACCGACATTTGGCCGTCGGCGTAGAAGCTGGCCGTCGGTGTCTTTCACCATTCCTGTAGTGGGTGCAGCATCGCCGAACCTAATGAATACTACGCAAGAGAATGAAGACCTTTAAAAAATTCGAAAGTATTGACTAAAAGAAACTCTGAACTTATATTTGTAAGTTAACTGCAAGTGCAATAAAAGAGTTCGGCACTTGGTAGTTTCAGATAGGCTGAAATATTGGGCTCATCAAATGCTGTGTAAAGACTGGACTCTACTTCTAATGTACTGCTAGTCTATATTCAACATGTTTTGTTGCAATTATGAGATCCCTTCCTGATGCAATCTATCTGGTCAGCTTTACCTTTAGTCTTGTAGCAACAACTCAAATGTCATAATGAATAAGACTTGTGAAAATTATCTAAGGCAGTAGCTGGAATCATGATTGGTATATCTCTATGTATAGGAGGAAGGATCAGACAGTGGCCACTTGAGTACAGAAAGGAAGACATTGCTATCCATTTAGAGTGCCAATAGAAAGACGCACCTATGTGCAATGTGTTACTTTGTTTAAATTAAATCATATTAAGCATTAATATAAGATTTCCTGTCATTTGAAAGTCAATCCATTGGTAACCCTTGCATACAAAAGACCGTGGAGGATTGTCCCCTCTTTATTATATTTCCAAGTAATATATCTGTTTGCCAGAGAAACGAATGCTAAACTGTATAAAAATAGCATCCAGTGACTACAACTCAGTCATGCTACAAAAAGCCATCCTGAGAGTCAAGTTGTTCCTTTCTTTTGAGATTTCTAGTCTATTTAATATTTTTCTTGGCAGAAATAAATACCCAGCACAGATTACAATTTTACAGTCTGTGAATTACCGGTGAAAGGAGCAACAAATGAGAACATGTTGGGAAATTTCAGGAGTCCTCAAAGTTTGACAATAGTAATAAATATGCTATTATATTTATTTGGGTATATCGTATCAAATAGACAAAGATTCATACCGACAATTTTCTATTCACCATAGCAACCATAAAGGACGCTGGATTTCTAATTTAGTTTTGACACTTTGAACAAAGCTTAACAGTTTCTACTTAAAATGGAGTTGACATCAACATAAGCAAGTAGAAAGTGTGCCTTGGACTTTCACCAATGTATTTTAAAAATATTAAATCATCAATGACAACGACATGACCAGCCAACATATAGGGTTAAAATCAAGCTAAATAGTTGTTCTTACCAGGAACAAACAAGGGACCTCCATTCATTGCAAATGCACCTGTTAAACATGATAGTTCAGAGGATACCATGTGATAGATGGGGAATCTTTCCTGCTACCTCATTTTGTGCTCATCTTGTAATCCTCGTCGACTTGATGTTGAACGCCCAGCATGAACTGTTTCTTGAATATTGACATTCCGCCCAACCTCTGCAATGTACTCCAGTTTGTATCTGAATGACACACAAAAATAGAACTTTCAGACAGCCTACACTGATATTTCAGAATAACAGGAAAGCAAAAGTTTGCAACAGGAGATTTGGTTATTTCCTATGCAAATAGCATCCAAACGTTGTATCATTCCCAATATTTCATCAAGAAAAAAATAGTACTCAGTATTGAAACTGGAAAACAGTGTACAGAACGGGAATTTCTCACCTTCATAATTGTCAGATGAGGCAATCTCCCAGTGCAAAGGTGTGGTGGATGCTAACTGAGATCTCAACGTCACATGTTGCTGCAGGATTTGGGACAAAGATCTAACACTGATGGCCGGAAGGACGCCAGGGAGTGGAAGACCAGGTTGCTGGAGGAGAAGAGCCCACAGGAGCAGAGCGTTGCGGAGAAGTCTCCTGAGAAAATGGCGCATGACAGTAATCGGCGGCTGCGTTGGTCGCCCGTCGATTTGCCCGATGTGGAGATGCAGCGCCCGTGAACGTCTGGGGCCTAGGTCTACGGTCAAGCCGCCGCCGTTTAACCCTAGGATACGCGAGAGGGAGAGGAGTGCGCCCCAGCCGTCGGCCTAGGTCTGTTGAGTAAATGACGCAAAACCACCACATTTAAGGCGTATTTGACAACTTACTACCATTTTTTAGCCTAGCGACACTTAACTACCACTTTTGAGGTAGGTATGCGACGGAGAGCACTGATTTTCTAATTTAGCCATGTTAATCCGCTGTCTGACTGTCTGGGCCCACCTGTCAGTCCTGCGTGGCATAATTTAGGACAAATTTTATTGTTTTTTCATTATTTTGCTTACCGCTCCGCTGCCAGTGGGGCCCAAAGCCACCACCGCCCTCTTCTTCCTCCCCGCTGGTCAATTACCTCGCCGGCGACATGCGTGAGCGGAGATGCACAGCCTACAGAAAGCAAGAGCAAGGCTGGGATGGGGCAAAAGGACCCCTGGCTCATCATAAGCTGCTGGGATCATCGGAGAGGACAGAGGAGGTGGAGGGAGTGCGAATTGATGGCAGCAACCTTCGGCCGGAGCGGAAGACGACGACCTTGATCTGTCGATTTTGGACGTCCCGGGAAGCTTGGTTGTGTGGATAGGTAGAGGGAAACGAGGGGGAGCTAGTGGTGCCGTCGGGGACAAGGGAGCTGGCCGGAATCGATGGATTCGACGGCGGCCGATGTTGGAGAAGACCGGCTCGATTCGGCCTAGTGGGGGCTTCTCAGGTGGATTGGCTTGGTGGAGAGGATGCGGACGGTAGCGGAGAATCTTTGGAGATGCTCGTCGGAGCTTGGGGCGACGTCTACCGGTGAGCCTAAGCGGTGGCCGGAGCTAGGGTTTCGGGGATCTCGCCGGAGAGCGCCTCCTTTATCTCCGGTTCCACTCCCTCCCTCTGGAGAGGAGGCCGAGTGGCCGCCGGACCTAAGGTGTGGCGGCGAGCCTGCATAGTCACCAGCAGCCTCGCCAAGCGTCAGCTCGGTGGTGCTCGTGGACGGGAGGAGGAGAAGGAAAGATGGCTGGAGAAGAAGGACCTGACATCGGGCCCCATCTGTCAGTGAGCTAGAAAAATAAAGATATTGGCAGATTGGTTGAACGGACAAAAAATAATGAAACAAGAACCGTTTTTGTCCTAAACTGTGCCACGTAGGACCTGACATCGGGCCCCACCTGTCAGAAAGCTGGTTAACTCGCTAACAATGAGCTTTTAGTGCTCTCCGTCGCATACCTACCTCAAAAGTGGTAGTTAAGTGTCGCTAGACTCAAAAATGGTAGTAAGTTGTCAAATACGCCTTAAATGTGGTGGTTTTGCGTCATTTACTCAGGTCTGGTTGTCCCGTCGTTGTGTGTGCACCGTCTTGTCGCGAGAGAAATCGGCAGGAGAGAGTGTGCCGCCCCCCGCGAGCAGTGATAGGAAGAGCAGCACAAAAGTGCGTCAGCCACCGCCGCCGTCCTCACCAATCTGCAGGGATTCACCGTCTGAACTGCGCCGGGCGGCCCATCTTTCCCCGAGATTCCTTGCGTCCTCCGGGGCCAGCTATCGCAACCCCCGCCTCTCTATTCGGTGTCGACGGTAGCGGCGGCGGCGCTCACCTAGGTTTCGCCGACGAGACCGGGAGTTGTGTTGTCCGGGACGGCCGGACGGGTGAGGTGCGGGGAGTTCAGTTTTGTTGGTGCATACGTGGCCGCATCGCGACCGTTCGCTTGGGATCGAACGACATACCTGCGTCTTGATCTCCACAGCAGCGGGACTGGGACATCTGGGACGTGCATCGGTCGGCCAAAAATGCTCCAAATCATGATCGGACGGCCAAAAATGCTCCAAAGCATTTTGGTTACAATCGACAATTTCTGCATGTTCACATACTTTGCACTACAAAATAGAGTTGGTTGTTTAATTTGTAGCAAAGTCAATCGTATGTCAGTTTCTCTGTAGTCCAACCGACTTCATCAAATGAAAGTAAGCATGCTAAAGATAGTCGCAGAAAAGCGGAAATGCGCTTTAGAGCCCGGGTCCAGATGAGAAAAGCCCGAACTTTTATAGTTTACTGGTTGACATCCTTTCCATCTATAAAGCCCTTCTTTTCAAGAAAAACTGGTGAACTTTTCTCGGGCGCACGTCTTTTCTTCAGACACGATGATTTAGTCCAGAGAGTTTCTCGCGTTAAACTTTTCTCGGGCGCACATCCTAGTGGCCCTTTATCAATGTTTGTGAGAAAAAGCATCTCTTACCAAATTATTGTTCACCGTTGCAGCACACATTGTAGTGCCCCTGGAATCTTTGTCTTTGGCACATCATCCCAATCAACGACACAAAAATGTTCAGTACAAAAGACATCTTATCACCGCAATAGGATAAAGCTTCTAGAAGCACAGCCCCACCCCGATCGTGGCATGCATTTGTGTGAGCATGCATCATCTCACTCAGGTCCAGTCGAACTGCTGCCCACCAAACCGGGCCCACTTGACACGCAAATGAAGTACTTTGTAAAGGGAAATAATTCATGGATGCAAGACGTGTCACGTAATGCAGAATCTATGTTGTCTTGCCGTGAATGCGGCGTCTGGATGAGTTGGCACGCGTTCACTTGTCGGCTCAATCAGATGTGCATTTTATAGTAAGATCGCGCCTCTCATTTTGCGTTCTGTCTGGTGCAAACAGCGAATCCATATGTACACAACAGAACATGGAGAGACAGGCGTCCACGCGGTGCCTATTAAGCAAGCAATGCAAGACTAAAGAAATAGTTAGGTGTATAGGTCAACCCGTGTGTTAGCTGTTATCGGTTCTCTTTATCGCCCCGTATAGTTGAGCACTCCAGTGATCTGCATTTTTATTCGATAAAGAAACTTTTAATATTAAGATGATATCAATTATATCTAGCCTCTACAACATAATGAAGTCTAGACATGAATGATACACATAGCAAAAAAAAAACAAAGGACTTGCCGAAGCAATCGGAAACTCGCAACAGTGGTAGCACCACCAGTGTAGCCAACACCTCGACTAAAAAAATGCTTCTCCAAAAACGCTACCGACGTCGGGTCTAACCAGTATAACCAAATCCTGAGTTTTCACTATTGACAATACCTACAACAAGAAAATAATTAGGAAACCATGATTTAAGTACAACCATCGAAAGTTGGACTAGGGTTTTTATCGCGGAAACTGAGACACGGAACTCAGAGCACACCACCAAGAACAAAATCTGGTGGTGTCATTGTCCCCACTCGTCAAGATCACAGTTGCAAAATGATCATCTGACATAGATACTTCCCCTGAGCCGATGCAAGTACTCCTTGGGATCATAGAGGAGGGTGCACATGGTGTCACTGGATCAAACCGCGGTTATGCCACTATCCCGCAACTCTCGGTCCAATCCGGCGTCACTGGAGGAGGATGCACATGGTGTCGGCGGCATCAGAGACACCTCATCTATCCCTCATGGCTAAGTTAGGTCGTCCTTTGTGGGTAATATGCTTGATCTGGGCGATCTGCATGAACCGCGTACTGTATATGGAATATTTCGGTTTAACTCGTGTTAGCCGTACGTGTCTCCGCACGTACGGCGTACAACGTTGCCATGGGAGGAGAATCCGACTCTATTCCCACGCGAAGAACCAAGAGGGGTGACGATCATCGTTGCCTGCATCTGCATGATGTGGTGCACGCACGAAGCATGTTGCTGCTGTTGGGTCGACAAATGAAGCGGTGGCCAATATGTACACTTTTGTTCCACCGACTCATCTTTCTTCTGTCTGTGTGAGCCACGGCCGGGCAAGCCCGGACCGACGGTTAGGGTTATGAAAAGAAAATGTTAGAATAGAAAATCATGGGACGGTCCGTCCGCAATCACAAAGATGCTGCACCCCGGCCGCGGCTTTCTCTCAATCGTTTGTGTGCCAAAGAAATTCCCTAATCAACAGACTTGGAATCGAATGAAAGCACGACAAGCTAGATAAAGCACCAAACAAACATACGTTCCTGCTAACACATGGAATATAGTTTGTGAGCAACCTAAACAAAACAAATATACGTTCCTGCCAAAGGCAGCGAGCGGTCTCCCTCCTTTCTAGAATTAATCCTGTTGCTCTCTCGCAGGTCGCAGGTCGTTTCTTAGAGCAACTTGAACCGGTAGAATCAGGATCGACGAACCTGGACTGGACAGAGTTATTAAGATTTATAGTTTCTTCTGAACCGGTCGGTCGCTTGGTTGCGTCAGTATGAATATTAGCCGTCGCCATTGAAGATCCACTCCGGCTATGCAGCCATCGACCGGAGAATGAAGCGTGTTTTGTTTAATCAGATTTTTCTTTGACAAGTAGCTGGCCTCTCGTGATCAAGTTAGCTATAGGCAAATGCGACTGTCCATCATGCCGTCAGTCTCGGTTAGCCAGCGGATTCATGGTGGCCTTTGATAACGCCACTTGTTGCCCATTTTCTTCGTCCTAAGAATTAAGATTTGTCTGCGGATATATGTTTACAACAGTCTACAGTCGTACTACACAGTAGGCTTGACGGGAGGTCGCCCTCGCACAGGTCCAGACAAGAGCGGATACACACTCTCTTCATGAAATAACTTCCAAAACAAATGAAAACTCACAGGCGAGATCGATGATTTCGGTGTATTGGAGCCCAGAATGTTCATGAAAAAGAATCACATTTTGAAGTTCATTAAGAAAACTCACGGGGAGATTGATGTTTTTTTTTAGACTAACAATGATCGCTCCCCGGCCCCTTTATGATTTTTTTGTTTAACAATTAGCCAGCCTCTCGTGATCAAGTTAGCTAGGCAAGTGCAACTGTCCATAACGTGCAACTGATAGTCCGATAGTGCCACTCTCGTTACACATTTTCTTTGTCCTAAATACTAAGATCGTTCTGCCAAGATAACGTTACCATACTACAGTAACTATAGCACGGTGCGCTCTTGCTAGGTCGCCCTCTCGCCGGGTCTAGACATAAGGTCATCTCCAGCATATGATGTAAAACAAGTGTGATGCCTGGAAAAAAGATTTATGGGCACAAAGCAATTTTTATGGATCAACCTTAGTCTTTGCCTCTTGTGTTGTAAATTTGCAGCACTAACCCCATGACCCAAAACAAATCTTTTGCCGCACAAACGATTAATCGCTAGCTGATACCACCCGCGCGCTTTCGCTCCCCTTTAACCCGCCACCGCCGATGAAATCCTAACCAAACCGCGTAGAAACTGCTCCCCTCCGATAGCTTTGGGATGCCCTCTCCCCCTCTCGCCGCCGTGAATCTAGCTCTATCACCGAGCTGATTCCCGCCAGATAGTGCCAGGCTGCCTCGTGGACCTTTGATTTGGTGGTGGGGAGGTGCCGCGTGGCCCCGCGGGTGAACCGCCCGTGACCAACATGTTTGGTGCTCCACCTACATCACACCAATGAGCTTCGAACACAGTGAGCCGCTACCGCTTGCCTTCGAGCAGCAGAGACCTGCCACCGGCCTTCTTCCTTCTATCATGACGATGAGCTTCACCTTGCACACAAGGTGTTTGACAAAAAAATTCAAATGTAATTCTACTATCATTTTCTAGCTTGTTTTGCTTCCAAAATTTAATGTTGCGATATACTCCCTCCATTCTTTAATATAAGGTGTATAGTTTTCTTGCACGAATATTAACGCATATGCTAAAAAGGCAAATTTTGATACTTTTAGACGTTAATACATGTAGATGGTCGATGTGAGAATAGAGAAAAAATAGGGAAAACTCTATATCTTATCTCTGCTAATTAAATTGACTCCTAAACTGTGTAAAAATATCCCACAATCCCGCTATACACCTTATATTTTGAATTTTTTTACAAAAAACTATACACCTTATATCAAGGAACGGAGGAAGTAGTAGTAGTTTTACACAATTACTATTGGATTGTTGATGAGTTCAAGTTCGTATGATTATTCCCGCCTGGTTAGAAATTCTATATGGATGAAGATAAAGACATTGCTTTAATAGTTGCATTGCACAAGAACAAACGGCCGAAGCACGGTGGTTCCTTGACCGCTACCATGACGTTGGGATGCCGAAATGCACGAGGATCTGGAAGCATCACAATCTTGTCTGGGGAGAGCTTAACCTTCAAAAGAAAATTAACCTAACTAACCAATGTCCGGGAGAGCTTAACCTTAAACCTTACTCGTCGGCATCATGTACCTTCCATAATTTTCTTTTTCAAGAAAAATGTAAACTTCCAGCTTGAAGCCTCCTGGAAACATCCCAGAGGCCGTATCCAAATCACCATCATGCACTGATGCAGCACATGGAGGTGCTCCTGGAACCTGCACATTCCCCCTAGAGGATAAAGCTTCTAGAAGCTCAGCCCCACCATGATCATGCCCTTTGTGCGGCGAAGCGTCAAGTGAGCATGCACACAGCATCACTCACTCACTCCAGATCCAGAATCGAACTGCTGCGCACCAAACTGAGCCCACATGATAGAGAAAAGTATGTGCCCTGTTTGCTCGAACCAAAAGGCAAAAGCTGTGGAGGATTAATTTAACGGTGCCTTCCATGACCAGCGTGGTTCCCCACTTCGAGCTGGAGACGATGGCGACCGGTCTCCCTCCGCCTCCGATGATGAGCAGATGGCCTGCACTTCACCTCTCCTGTCTGTCACTTGGCCCCTTCCCTTCGTTCTTATCCCGGTAGAGCCATGATACCACCTTCTCGCCCATCCGATCCCAAAACCTCCTACATTCTATAACTAATCCCCAAATACTTTTCGACTGCATGATGCAAAAGATTTGGATTGAAAAATTGCGATGGGACAAGTAAAGATCTCCGTCCATGAAGTGGCTTTGTCATGGACCGGGTAGGGATATCTTTTTCCTATTCCTTGTGCGTGGAAAGTTGGGCGCGCGTATGTCGTTTTGTCTGCGATTCTCTCGGTGAGAGCAACATACATGCAAGTTGGAAAAGAAAATGCAGGCTGCCATCTCGTCAAACTGGAGATAAGATTTACTAGTGCGTTCGTTCTGATCTACTCATAGATTACACTGTTCTGTTACGGCGTGTCGTTGATTTCTGGGAGATGCCGAAGCATCTTTTGCTTTTAGGCCCTCTCCACGTTTTGCTTTTTCACCTGCCTCTGCCATGCGGCCATCTTCTTCTTTCTCTTGCCGCCCGCAGATCAAGCAGTCCATGGAAGAAGATGAGCAGCTGGAATCGGAGAAGCCAGGTGGCCTGTCGCCGGTGGCCGGTCGGTAACATGCTATGCTGCTGAATCGGAGTAAACAACGTTCGATGTCGACCGCCGTCTGCGCTGCAGCCGCCACCTCGCCCTCCTCCGTCATCGCCGCAGCTGTGTTCCCCATGATCCCGCTTCCTGAAGACCTGAACCCCATCCTAGCCGCCGGCCTGTCCAACGCCTAAATTTTCGGATCTATCTACCGTCGGGCGAATAGCTCAGGGACGACGTTTTACCTCGCTATTCGCTGGAAAACGACGTTTTTCGATACAATAGCTTAGATGCGACATATGGAACGGCCCAAATAACCACGGCCCGATATGGCTCTTTTACTCACTTAAACCGAATGCTGGCCGTTAACGTAGTTGGATTAGGCTGAACGCGGGACCCACCAGACGACCGTTGCTATGCGGGACCCACTGCGCGCCACCTCAGACTGGGACCCAGCACTTATCCAGGTCAGCCTTATCTATTTAGAAAGAAACAGACTCAGCCCCCGCTCCCGTGGCCCCGACATCGCCGTTCCCCTGTTCTTCCTCTGTTCTTCCCCTTCTTCCCCGCGCACCTTGTTCTTCCTCATCTCCGGCAACGGTCCGCGGCGGCGGCGGCGAGGGATGTCCAGCTCCGCTTCTGGCTCCGTGAAGTCCTGGCCGCGTTATGGAGAAGTCCCGATGACTAGATGCCCGGAGTGCCCTCGCCTCGATCCACTGAAGCGGTTGACATGTGTGCGCTCGGCAAGGGGCAACGTCGGCCGGGAATTCGTCAAGTGCGAGAGCAAGCCACGTCAAGGGAAGGATGGGAAGGTAGTATCTGTCCTGATTTGTCTCGATTTGTCTTGATTTTGATTTTGCACTTTGGATTTGGGAATTAGGGTTTGCGTTCCCCTTTTTAGGATTTGGAAGAATGTGGCCATTTTGAGTGGATGGATAAGTACATTCGGGATCGAGGGCTTATAGTTGAAGTGCTGCCCCCAATCCAGGCTCCCATCTCATCTGCTGGGGCATCTGCTGTGGAGGAGGAGATCTCAAACAGAGGCATTGGGCCATTGGAGGTGAATGGGGAGTTGCAGAAATTGAACAAGCTGTTGAGCCAGATTGTGGAATTGAAGAAGCAGTCAAACATGATTGCAGGAGCATTTTATGTGTGCATCATTGCCATATATTTGATGTTTCTATGGCGTTTGAATTAGCCATTTCAATTTAGGAGTTGTGGATTGCTCGAGCTTCCGAAGTAGGATATTGTTTGTAACAGGGCGTGGCCTTTGTAAGATGAACTATGTTATGAATTTGAATTAATTATCTCCGAATGCTTCCAGTCGAAATCGAGAACGTATGAATTCGGTGGAAGACGAACTCGATGAGGTTCAGTTAACACCTCGAACAGTTTCAGTTGGGCGTTTCAGAAAAAACTAAAATCGACCAGTTCATGGGCCGCTTGTTGGGCCTGTTGCTGGGCCAATCAGTGAGTACTGCTTTCATAAATGAGTAAGGAAAAAAAAGGTTCGTGTTGGCAAATAAGACGTGAAGTGTTCACTTTGTGGATGAAAGATTTTGACACGTTATTGTCGGCTAAAACAATATTAGACGTGTTGGAATGTTGTGTAAATGTTATTTTCGACCAAGAAAATGGGTGTTTGGCTCAAATATCGTTTTGTTTGGCTCAAATTTGTTGTGTTTGCTCAAATTTTGATCGTGTTGGCTAAATGAAATATTATTGTGTAGTTTTGGCTAAGAATTTTTTGGCTCAAATTTTGGTTGTGTTGGCTCAATACTTGTTGTATTGGCTTAAACTTTGTTGTGTTGGCTCAAATTTTGTCGGATGAAAAAGAAATGTACTGGTAGGTGTAGTGCTCACAAAAAATGATGTGTCAAGTTAAAATAAACGTTTGTACTTAGCTCAAAGTGTAGGATGTGAGTATGTGTCAAGTTTTGGTGATGTGCCCGTACTAAAAGAAATATGTTTTTTTCCCATTTATTCTAGTTTGGATTGAAACATTTTTTAGATATTGCCAAAGTAATAAAGTGATATATTTTTATTGATGGTTGTGGAAGATATTGGCAAAGAAATATGTTTTTTTGCCATAGCATTCACTAGACGAATATTTTTTTTGATAAAGACTCAAACATTGCATAGCATAAATAGCATACATAGGGCATAGCATTCCATAGGGCGGGCATAGCATTACATAGGACATAACCGAACACTACATAAGGCATAGAGTACCTGACTCGACGAATAACGACTCGATCGATGACATAGATTAAACTAAAAACATGTAGTAAGCTACTGAAGATGCAACATGCAACATGAAATTGGCTAGCCGTGTCCTACCCCTTCACTCCTCGAGCTCTTCAAGATGCAACCTGAAATCTAGGGCTCGAGCTGCAGATCCCCTTCACTCCTCGTCGTCGTCGGGGAAGATGTAGGGGAGGCAGTGCATGTGGTTGGCGGTTGGGAAGATGCAGTCCCACTGGGTGAAGATGTTGCACATGGTGAAGCAGATGAACTCACAGCCGCACCAAAAGGCTTTGCCGAGGAGATGGTAGGCGTCGTAGGGGTTGGTGAAGGTGACCTGGATCCCGCTGCCTCCCATACGGACCTCCTGGAGGTAGAACATGGGCGGGGTTCCCGCGGGAAGGTGCGCGAAGCAGGACCTGAGGAAGAACTTGGCGAAATCGGCAGGCCCCCTCCACCTAGAGATGGCCCAGCACCTCAAGGTGTTCTCCACCATCCTGCCCGGTGGATAGCGCAGCTCCTCGCTGATGGCAGGACGGCGGAAGGTAGGACCAGTGAACTGCATGGTGGATGGTGGAGGGTTACGGCGGTAGAGGGGCGGGCTTTGGAGAGGAGAATGGGATGCAGGGGTGGAGATGGAGATGGGGGTGCCCGTGCTTTTTATAGCGGTGTCGGCGTAGTGAAGCACGCGTAGGTACTTCAATGTGAGGACGCGAACGGACGGCGTAGTGAAGCACTTCAATGTGACGGCGGCGACGGACTAGCTTCTACCACGCCAAAAGTCAGAGCTCTGAAATAGCCATCGGGCTACGTTGGGAGCGGCGTGGGCTTCGGCGGCCGTGCTTTTGTGTCCTTCCCGTTCGTTTTATGTATCCCGTGAATGCACGCGCATCTGTGCATATAATGGCTTAGCTGCGACGTCTGCATGCGGTGCCTGCTTTTGCTCTGCATCGAGCGTCGCTGAGCGCGTGCATGCATGGGGGAGGGCGGTCATAGCTGGTGAGCGCCGTCGCATGCATGCGTACCAGCCAACGGTCCGACGAGTGCACGGGGTACCAGCCAACGAGGCAGCTTAGCCAGCTCTCCCACGGATCGGTTCCCAGCCAGTGAGGTCACCTTCTAGAAGATGAGATCGGACGGCCAGCGTTTAGCCACGTAGCACAGATGAACGGGCGCCGTTGCAAACGAAAGGATCCCACGGATCGGTTCCCAGTCAGTGAGCTCACCTTCTAGAAGAACAGATCGCACGGACCGGGTTGCGCCACGCTGTTAGAGGAACGGTCGAGGTTGGTCAACAGGGTTAGCGCGTTTTGAAATGTAGTCAACGTTATATTTCAAAATTTGAAATCTTCAGTAGCTTCATATTTTAGTGAGGAACAAGGATCCGGGCTTAGTTATTCATTTCACTTTGCCAAAAATGTTTAAACGTTGGTCAAATGTTAGGTTTGACCAAATTCAAAATAATCATAACAAATTCAAAAAAAATCCAAAAAATGAAAAACTTGCGCGCATAGTCTTATTATGTCATATACTAACGATTACAGTTGATAGATGAGGTATAGATATATTGAAACGCAAATTTGATGTATCTAAGGTGATATCTCGAACTCTGTCGTACGAAGTCAAGGGTGAAGAGGAGTGGTTATGGGTTTGTAACATGAAAATTTCAAAAACCTCCCCAAAGCTTCATTTTGATGTGACTAAGAAGGATCCAGGCTTAGTTTTTCATTTTTATGTTTTAAATGTGTTTAAATGTTGGTCAAACCGAGGGTTTGACCAAAATACAAATATGCACAAAAAAATCAAACAAAATTCAAAAAATAAAAAACCGGTGCACATAGTCTTCTTATATCATATACTAACGGTTTAAGTGGATAAACAAGGTCTAAGTATATTGGAACAAAAAATGCATGTATATAATGTGATATCGCAATATATCGTATGAAGTCAAGTGTGAAGAGACCTAGGGTTCAACTATAGTTTATGAAATGACTCCATATTGGTCAAGGGCACTATATTAGTGCACTAGATGTTAACCCTAGAGTTTGAGGTCATTTGGAGAAGGTCGAAAAAATGGTTGGATTAGAAATGGGGCTGTTTGGGCTACCTTTGGGGCTCTTTTTTAGCTCATTTTGGAGAACCAATTGCATGTTGGAGATGTTTACCCTACCAAAAGGGTTAGGATTGTTCACAAAATGAGCATAGCAATAGAGAAATGACTTGGACGTCACGGTTAAGCCAAAATCTGATCAAAATATTTCAAATATTTAGAGAAATTCATAATTTGGTTGAAATTTGGAGAAATTCAAAATTTGGGAACAAAGAGCGAACTTATAGTAAACATAGTGCATTCATGTTTACAATTATTACACCAGTTTCATGCCTCGAAATACAAATATTACACATGTTTACAATTATTACATAAGTTTCATACAAGAATTCACTTTGCACTCGATTTTCTCATCTTCTTACCACTTGATTGTGCCGGCACACCACACAAAACCCTCATGCTCTTCCTTTTCTTTGCGTCAGTAGCACTAGGACGCCGCACATGACGACCTAGAGCTAATTCTTGATCTTGTTTAGTTGACACCGCAACAGATGGCAGATTCAGTTCAGTTAGCATGACAGATTCAGTTTCAGTTTGCACTACATCATCCAAAATGGATTCAGTTTGCACCACTTCATCCAAAATGGATTTAGTTTGCACCACTTCATCCAAAATGGATTCAGTTTGCACCACTTCATCCAAAATGGATTCAGTTTGCACAGCATCATCCAAAATGGATTCAGTTTGCACCTAAACATCCATAACTGAATCTGATGGCACAACAGCATCCACAACTGAATCTGTTTGCACCACAATATCCTGCACACGTCTCTGTCTTCTATGACCATTTTGTCTCGGCCTTTTTGTAGGCCAGCAGTTATCAACAACAAGGGGTTCAAAAATAGAGGGCTCACTTGCACTCTTTGTTCTGAAATAATAAAGCAAAGTATTTTTGTTCAAACAGAGTTGCAGAATTTAAATAAAGGATCAAAATCTTGCACTTACTTTGGCTCCGGTTCTGGAGTGTATCGGCATTTGCGAGATCCAGCTCGATGACCAAGTTCTTCACACAACTTGCATCTATTTTTGTTCCCTTTTTGAGGCCGTTTTGGTTTCTCATCTTTTTTCCCCCTCTTACTACTCCTACCTTTCTCAAACCAGGCCTTGAATCTGCTAACTCTAGGCCTTCCAGCCTTTCTTTTGGCAAGGGGGGGACACATAGAGAATTCAAAATCCACTTCAGGCCACTGAGACTGATCTGTAAGTGCTGGTATGGGAGTTGCATAGGCAGCCTTGAATCTTGCTACTGAATAATATTCATGCAGATAAGGGTGCATGTTTACCTTTGGTTTGGAAGCTAAGAAGAGTATGGCATGCTCACATGGTTTTCCAGTGTGTTGCCACTCCAGACAAGTGCATTCATGCATTTCAGTGTTAACCACATGCCTCCTTCCAGTCTTGGTATCTCTCACTTCAGCTCCCCACAATGAAGATTTCTCAACTGCCAAGTGTGTAAGATTTCTGCTCCTGTTAACCACTTGTTGTACCACTGCTGGAAGCTTATCCCCTTGCAAAGCATCACCTATTCTTCTCCTCAATTCCCACAACCTCATGATCATGATCCTGATTTGGTCAACCATGTCATGCACAGGCAAGTCTTTCAAATCCTTCACCTTGTTGTTAAAACTTTCTGCCAGATTGTTGTTGATATGATCACACTTAATGGCAGTGTTAAACCCAGACCTATACCACAAAAGGGAATGGTATGCTTTCAGCCAGTGCTCAAAGTCAGGATCTGATGCAATAACCTTGGCAAGGTGATAAGCATGTGTCTGCTTAGAGTAAGATCTTGCAGCTGGCCACAGTCTCCCAAAATCTTCTCCTCTATGTTTCTTGATCACATTCATCCACATATGGCCAAAGCACTCCCTCTGTTCAGCATGTGGAAATACAGTCTTGACTGCATTTTCTAGCCCTTTGCAAGCATCTGTGTGTATAGACAAAGGAGAAACTGGCCCAATGCATCTTTTCAACTGCATCATGAACCATGTCCATGAAGCCTCTGTCTCTGATTGAAACATGCCAATAGCAACTGGAAACATCTAGTTGTGTCCATCTAGAGCATTGCATGCTGCCAATTGGCCATTCCACTTCCCAGTCAAAAAAGATGAGTCTATACTCAAATATGGCCTACACCCAGCTTTGAAGCCATCAATGCAAGGCTTGAAAGCCATAAAAAATTTGGAGAAAAATACCTTGCCATCAGGTGCAACCTCAGTATCAATTTCTACAACACTGCCAGGTGATCTCTTCTCCACCTCTGCCTTGAAACTATACAGCATCCTGAAGGTATTTGCCCAATCACCATATAATTCTTTCATTGCCTTCTGTTTTGCCTTCCACACTGTGGTATAATTCAGCTTAATAGGGTACTGCTTTTCCATGTCTATTTTCAGTTTCTTTGCAGTAGTGTTTGGTGTTTTGGCTAAAATTGGAGTGATCTTTTGTGCAACCCAGGCCTGTGAGGTCATGGTTGATACATTCTGTGAACTAGTAATACAAGTATGTTGATTTGGGATTTGATTAACCCTGACTGTACTTCCATCAGGTTGGCGTCTAGCAGAAATATACCACTTGCAAGGCTTGGCACCCCCATCATAGCCTCTGCACTTTGCATAAAATTTCTTTGTATCTGTCCACAGAGTCTTGGTGTCAAACTCCCTTTTCACTGCATATGTCTTGAAACACATCCTAAACTCAGCCATGGTTGGAAAAAACTTTCCTACTTCTATTACAGGGTTGTCTCTGTCATATACATTTACCATCTCATCACCATTTTCATCATCTACATCATCAGCAGCTTCCTTCATCAACTCTGGATCCACATCTTCAGAACCAGCAGCCTCATCCCTCTCCTGCTCCTTCTCCTTGTCCTTCTCCTTGTCCTTCTCCTTGTCCTTATCATGTACTGGAATTCCAAAAAATTTTGCCATCTCTGTGTCAGCTATTGGTGCAATGACCAAGTCAGTACGCTCTTGCAGATCTACTAAATTCCAGTCCACAACAGCCACATTTGCAGTACCATCACAGCTTTCTTGTGCGTCATCAGCTAACACTGTCACTTCGGTTACAATGGGCATTATCTGTCTACTTGCAGCCCAGTCATCATCTGCAATCTGCATAGCCAACTTTGATGGCACATATCCTACAACTGAATCAGATTTCAGTTCAACCAGCTCGGCAAGAAATGTAGCACGTTTGCTTGTCCAGCCGTCTTGCCGATCGATTTCATCAACAAGCGCTTCGCCATCCTCCATTCTCACATACTCACCCTTCCATTCTTCGAACCGTAGCAATGACACTTCTTGCTCTGGACCCCAAGCTACACTCTCTCCTAGTTTCTCCACTATATTCCTCACCGCTTTCTCTTCTTGGTTCACTAGTTCTTGTGGATCGATCTCTGCAAATTCAACCTCCCAACTAACTACTCTGTCGTGCTCTATAGTCCTCAAGCTACCATCAGCTAGCTTCGCCTTAGATAGAAAAAATTTGACTGATATTTCGAAGCTACGCCGGTCACCTCCCCTGTTTCGACAATGGTGCGAAAATGTGACGAATTGGAAGCGAACGAGCTCTAATCGACAGAAACATCAGCACGAGAGTGATGAAATACCTCGAGTTTGACTCTGCCGCCTCCATCTATTTCAGGGCGACACTCACTCTGCTCGGTTGCTGCCGTCGCTCGCCCGCCAAAATCTTGCTGCAAATCATGGGCGATTCGATCAGATTCGGGGCTGAATTCGGACGGGAATGCGATTGGGTTTCGATTTCACTCACCACAGACGCCACAGAGCACGAATGCGCCGCCCAGGAGTACGACAGCTCCGCCGCCGGCGAGGGATCTGAGGGGCGCACTGTCGAGCTCGGACAGGGTCGGTCTGCTCGGTCGGTCGGTCGGGCAGGCTAGTTTGACTCAGCCGGGACGATGTGTGTGGGTCCCACCGTCACTTAACCTGCCCTAATACCGTTTCGTCGACGACGGTGTGCCCTGGCTATTTTGGTGTCCAATGCCGTCGTATCCTAGCTATTTCTGTAAAATATGTCGCACCACAGCGAATAGGTAAAACATCGTCCCTGAGCTATTCGCCCTCTACCGTCAGCTCTCAACATCCGATGAAGGAACTCCCAGAAGATTGTTGAATAAGTAGTACCTTGATTTAAGTTAATGATGCATCAGGCATCTCCCAGAAGGAATTCAACGACACGTCGTAAAAGAACAGTGTAATCTAGAGTAGATCAGAACGAACGCAGTAGTAAATCTTATCTTTTTGTTTGACGAGATGGCAGCCTGCAGTTTCTATTCCACGCACAGTGTCTGCCACGTGGCCCTTCTTCTTCTCTTCGCCCGGTCTCCATCCACCGATCGAGCAGTTCATGGAAGAACCTGAGAAACCAGGTCGCCGGTCGGTAACATGCTATGCTGCTGAATCGGAGTAAACAACGTTGGATGTCGACCGCCGGCTGCGTTGTAAACGCCACCTCGCCCTCCTCTTCCGTCATCGTCGCAGCTGTGTTCCCCATGCATGATCCTAGCCGGCCTGTACAACTACTTAATTTTTGGATCAACCCACCGCTAAGTCTTAACCCCGACGAGCGTCAGCCCTGATACCATAGATTGCTGAACAAGTAGTACCTTGATTAAAGTACTCTAAACTCTGCACATTCATACTTAGAATTATCAGACGGGGTAACGCGGGATGTTGATCAAGCTGAGCATTCTTTCTATCTAGGGGATGTGTGAGTTGATTTTTTTAAAGAAGTTTCTTTTGCTTTCTTCGGGTTCTCAGTTTTTCCTGGAATTTGATATTTCTGTTAGCAAAATATATAGAAAATGGAGGGAATTGTTTTAAGATCGAATGTGTCAAAGCTAACACGCGTAGTGCTTGCTAACGGTCGCACCGCCTCGGTCTCAATTACTATGTTCATCCTCTACATGTCACGAAACACGCCTTCCTAATTGTTGAAAAGATTAATCCTTCTGTGTGTTTGTCATTTGATTTCTAGGAGTATATATTATTCAAAATAGAAGAAATAATAAGTGTTTAGCGGAAAACTATTGTTCTACAAATGGTAAATCCAACATCTAGTGACCTAACATGATAGCAGCATTAAGGCATTGGAGTTACATGTAAAAACCTCCATTGACTGCACTTTTTAACTAGTGTGAAAATATTGGAGTTAATAGCATAAAACCACCACTTTTGGTGCAAAATTTACGAAACACCACCACTTTACGTTTGCGGGACAAAATCCCACCAGATTTTGCTAGGTTTTTTGCCAAACGCGCTAAAACTCAATTTGAGGCAAATTGACAGCCGTGCTGACATCCCGACCCCACCCTACTGCCGACGTGGCAATGTCGGGACGAAGCGGGTGCGCGCCCGTTAGCCGTAGAGGTGGGGCCCACTCCGCAGTGGTCAAGATGGTCGAGCCCGACCAGTTAGGGTTCAGTTTCCCCTCGCGGTGAGCTGCACCCGACACTGCCACCGCCGCGCCATTGCCGCCGCCGAAACCGTAGCAGCCGCCGCCGCGTGCTGTCGCCGCCGCCGGTCGTTGCAATGCCCAGCTGGGGGGACGGCGAGGGCTCGTCGACGACTCCGCGGCCATTGCTAGGGGTAAGCAAGTCGATTTAGGGTTAGGGTTTGCTGGTACATTTGGGGAGCAGCTGAACTAGAATTAATCCAGAAGCTAAAGAAGCAGAAGAAGGAAGCAGAGATGAGGCCTGAAGATGCAGATATACTGGAGAAGCTAGCTGAGCAGAAGAAGCAGAGAGAGGATCCATTTCTGCACTTTGAAGGGGACACTGATGTTGAAGAATTATTTGAAGAAGAAGAAGAATCAGAAGTAGAAGAAATCCCAGATGCTGAGTACTTTCAGGAGAAGAAGAAGCAGAAGCCAGCAAGGCCTGGCCCTACTAGTAGCTCTCATTATGAGGTGGTAAAAGTTGAAGATAAATATTTCATGCCCACATCTGATGAGGATAGCAGTCCAGATGAGCTAGGTGACAGTGAAGATGATGGGTTTGTGCCAAGATTTGTACTGCCTAATGGAAGGAAGAGGAAGTTGAAGAAAATAAAGAAAAGAGTTTGGTATGATGAGAGTAGGGCAGACCCACATGAGCAGATGGCATTGAAAGTATGCTTCACTGATGTTTATCAGTTTAGGAGGGCACTGAGGACATTTCACATAGCCCAGCTCAGGAACTTTGCATATTGGAGGAACAACAGTGATAGGATAATAGTGCACTGCAGTGAGAGAAAGAAAGGGTGCCCTTTCTACATGACTGCTTCAAAAATAGCACATGAAGAGACATTTTGCATCAGAAAAATGAGAGGGCAGCACACTTGCATTGCCCATGGAGAGAACACCAAGGTAACCATTGATTGGGTTGCTAAGGAGTCTGAGCAGGCAGTCAGAAGCAATCCTAACACCACTGTTGACACACTAATAGATAATGCAAAGCACAAGTGGGGTATAGAGATTCCTAAGAGCAAAGCTTATAGGGCCAGGATGAAGGCTTTCCAAGTTGTCATGGGAGACCAGAGGGCTCAGTACACTAGACTGAGGGATTATTTGCAGGCAGTTATTGATAGTAATCCTGGCAGTAGGTGCATTGTGACAACAAGACATTTAGTGGAGCATCCAAGTCCTACTCCTAGGTTCCATGGGTTATTTTTCTGTCTAAATGCTTCAAAGGAAGGCTTTCTTAATGGGTGTAGACCATTCATAGGTAATCTCTTCCATATTTTTCTTTCTATTACAAGTTTCTATATTTCCTTGCATGTTTGCTGATTAAAAATAATTGCATTGCAGGGGTTGATGGTTGTTTCATTAAACTATCAACTGGCCAACAGATTCTTGCTGCCACAGGTAGAGATGGAAATAACAATATATTTCCAATTGCCTTTGGTGTGGTTGACAAAGAGGAAACTAGCAGTTGGACATGGTTTCTCACTCAGCTCAAATGCTGCATTGGGGAAGCCTCCCAATTTGGACCCTACACAATTATTTCAGATAGGCAGAAGGTTAGCACTGATTTTGTGCACTCCTTATTTTTCCTCCTTGCAACATGCACTGAAATTATGTTCAATACTGGCCAGCACTGAAATTTCTGAATTTATTTAATTTCAGGGCCTCCTAAAAGCTGTGTCACAGGTTTTCCCCACTTCTCCACAGAGATATTGTTTGAGGCATATATATGCCAATTTTCAAACAGCAGGTTTCAGAGGAGCAGAGCTCAAGAAGCACATGGATTCTGCAAGTTATGCATACACCAAGAATGAACATGACCAAGCAATGAATGCTCTGAAGGCAGACTGTGAGGAAGCATACAACTGGTTAGTGCAAATTCCAGTTCATACTTGGGCTAGGCATGCTTTTGATACCAGATGCAAGACAGACCTTGTTGTCAACAACTTGAGTGAGGTGTTCAATAAAATGATTCTTGATGTGAGGAACAAGCCCATTAGGACCATGATAGAAGGAATCAGGAACAAACTGATGGTAAAGTACAGTGGGACAAGAGCTAAGGCAGAGGACACTAGATGGGAGATTACACCACACTTTACTGAGAAATTGGAGGAGGCAAAGAAATGGTCCAGGGTTTGCACTGCTAAGAACTGTGAGGTTGGACTGTGGCAAGTGACCAGCACCAGAAGGAACTGTGCAGTAGACCTCAGAGCACACACTTGCTCCTGCAGGAAATGGGATGTAACTGGGATTCCATGCAACCATGCTATTTCTGCCATTATGAAAGTGAAGCAACACCCTGAGGACTATGTGCATGCATTCTTCAAGAAACCTATGTACAAAGAGGCTTACAAGCATGTTGTGTACCCTGTCCCAGGACCAGATGATTGGACTAAGAGTGATACACCAGACATAGAACCACCTGTCTTCAGAGAGAAGCCAGGAAGAAAGCAAGTTAACAGAAGGAAGGGAGCATTTGAAGTGCCAGCACCAAGAGACACATCTAGGATGGGGACTATTAGCTGCAGCAACTGTGGTTTAGCAGGTCACAGGTACACAACATGCTCTGTACCTTTGAAGCCAGGGCTTCAAGTTAGAAAGGATAACCACAAGGTGTGCTTCTTTCCCATCTTCTAATTTCTGCAAACTAACATGTGTTCTTACTCAGAAACTGCATTTTATCTATCACTCCAGGGTACAAGGGCTGTGGATGATGGCTGCACTTCATCTGCACCTGCACCAGCAAGGGCTCCAGCACCATCTGCACCAGCACCATCTGCAACTCCAGCACCATCTGCAACTCCAGCACCATCTGCACCAGCATCCAGAGCAAGAGCTCCAGCACCATCTGCACCTGCAGCCAGAGCAAGGCCTCCAGCACCATCTGCACCTGCAGCCAGAGCATCTGCACCTTTTTCTGCACCAAGAACATGCACTGATGCTGCAGATTCAGCTTCTACTGCAAGAAGAAGTGGAAGGAAAAGGTTGCTCACAGGAAAGATGAAAGGGTACCTCACTGCTGGGAAGTTCACCTACAAGAAGACTCCACCTGATGCACCTGATGCACCTGATGCATAACTACTTTGTGATGTAATCTAAAGACTATGGTACTTTCATGCTTATGTTTGCTTCAGACTTTATTCAGCACCTGATGTGTGCTTGAGACTATGTGTGCTTGAGACTATGTGTGCTTTTGAATTTGTTTGAGACTAAGTCATTATGTGTTGAGATAATGAATTTGTCCTTTTGAAAATGTTTGAGACTAAGTAAATATGTGTTGAGACTATGAATGACATGTTTATCATGTATGTTCATTTTAAGGTTGTCGAGAACCGTCGAGGGCTTTCGACACCCTAGATGCTATCATACATGTTCACTTTAGGGTTTTCGAGAACCGTCGACGGGTCTCGACACCATAGATGTTATCACAAAATAAGCACAAACAGCATGACTTAACACATTTAATAATCCACAACAGACAGTACTACATTTAGGTCCAGATTCACCACTGATATAGGTACACAAACTCACCTACAAGTTCAAATTAACCATTACAATAATTTAAGATCTAGAACATGAACAGTAATGCATTTCTACATAATGCACTACTCTACATCAGCACATATCTGCTTGATCATCTTCAGCTTCTCCTTGTTAGCTCCAAATTGCTGGAACAGGTCATGCAAAGTGTACTCAAGTTTTTTCTTCTCTTCCTTCAGAATTTCCTTCTCCTTTTCCAAATTTTTCCTCCTCAACACCACTATTTCTTCATCATGTTTCTTACTGTCCTGCAGAATTGCTAATTCAGCTTTTAATTTCTTCACCTCCTCTTCCAGTCCAACATTCACAGCCTGCAGCTTCTCCTCATTGATGGACTTCCTCTTCTCATCATTGTACTTGGCATAATTTTTCTCCATAACATCTCTCTCTGTCCTGTCCATGAATTTCTGCACATCATCCATCAAACTTGCATACTTCTGGTCCACCTTTCTCTTCTCTTCAGCCACTTGCTTGATCACCTTACCATGTTCAATCATCTCATCCAACCTTGCACTGCTGGTATCATTATACATGGTCCACAACTTGGCTAGTGCATTTTTCAGTGGTTGTGGCCACTCAGGATCTAACCAAGTCATAAATCCACAATTCTCAACTTCCTGCATAATAATCAGAAAATATACATGCATTCTTCAGAAAGACTGCCAACTTATTATAACCAATATTATGTCACTGGATTTATTCATTCATTGCTAATACTTACTTATCAAGCAAAAAATACTATTTACTGATTTCAGAACTTAACACATTGGATTTATTCATGCATTGCTAATATTTATAAACAATATGCTAAATAAGGAACAATAAAGAAAGACTATTTACTGCTTTAAGAACTTAACACAATGAATTAATTTCACAGCCAACACATCTACAATTCCAAAAATAATGCAAATTCAGTAAATTGACTTACATCCTGCACTGAACACATATAGAATCTTCGGCCAGTGTTCCATCCTTCAAAAGCAACGCGCTTCAGCGGCTCACGACCATGGGTGGCGCACACCTCCGGGCACCCAACAGCCAACCCATAGAACGTGGGGTCGTCGGTGGTATCGGGACAGTAGTCCATGGGCGTCAACAACTAAATCAACAGGAAATCAAGAGAAATGAGCTTGAATCGAGCTTGAATCGAAACGAAATCCAGAAATCCCCAAATGTACCAGCAAACCCTAACCCTAAATCGACTTGCTTACCCCTAGCAATGGCCGCGGAGTCGTCGATGAGCCCTCGCCGTCCCCCCAGCTGGGCATTGCAACGACCGGCGGCGGCGACAGCACGCGGCGGCGGCTGCTACGGTTTCGGCGGCGGCAATGGCGCGGCGGTGGCAGTGTCGGGTGCAGCTCACCGCGAGGGGAAACTGAACCCTAACTGGTCAGGCTCGACCATCTTGACCACTGCGGAGTGGGCCCCACCTCTACGGCTAACGGGCGCGCACCCGCTTCGTCCCGACATTGCCACGTCGGCAGTAGGGTGGGGTCGGGATGTCAGCACGGCTGTCAATTTGCCTCAAATTGAGTTTTAGCGCGTTTGGCAAAAAACCTAGCAAAATCTGGTGGGATTTTGTCCCGCAAACGTAAAGTGGTGGTGTTTCGTAAATTTTGCACCAAAAGTGGTGGTTTTATGCTATTTACTCGAAAATATTGGTGTATTTTGGTTTCCACTGCATTACCATAGATGGTGTGGTAGTGGCATGTGCAACTTGCGACGAGCCACTTAGGGTGTGTTTGGTAGGTCGGCCCAACTCAGATTTTCTCAACCCATCCGAAATATTGTTGTTTGGTAGCCCGGTCTGCTCACTTGGGCACTGCCCAACTCGCCCTAAAACTGCCCCTCAGCCCTGCCCACTTGAGAAGCCCGATTCGAGCTTCTCAAGTGAGCTCGGCCGGCCTCGCCCCGAAATTCCCACCTCCTAGCGGGGCCCACGCGATTGGCTCGCTGGGGTCACCGGCCCCAACCCCCATTCCCCCCCCGAACGCAAGCTCTCCTCTGCGCTGCACCACTCGCCGCACAGCGCCGCCAGCTCGCGCCCCCACCTCGCGCCGCCCAAAGCCGCCGGAGCTCCTCCTCGCGCCGCCGGAGCTCCTCCTCGCGCCGCCGGTGCTCGTCCTCACGCCGGCGTGTGCGTGCCCAGCGCCCAACGCCGCCGGAGCTCCTCCTCGCGCCTGCCTCCGCCACGGCCTGCGTCCGCCACGGCCTGCGTCCGCCACGGCGTGTGCGTGCCCAGCGCCCAACGCTCGCCGGAGCACCCTGAATCGAGCTCCTCTCGCCGGCGTGTGCGTGCTTGGCGACCACGGCCTGCCTCCGCCACGGCCTGCCGCTGCCAGCCACGGCCTGCCTCCGCCACGGGCAAGCCTCAGCCAGCCCCGCCACGGCAAGCCACGGCGAGCCCCGCCACGTCTGCGCCCGGAGCACCCTCGCCGGAGCACGCTCGCTGGAGATTGCTCGCCGACCGGACCGGATTACTTTTACAGGGACCCGATTGCTTTTACAGGGACCCGATTGCTTTTATATTTTGTATACAGGGATCTAATTGGATTTTATTTTGTGTACAGGGACCTGATTGTGTTTCATCTTTGTATTTAGGGCTTTTTGTGTAAATTTTGGGTCTTCTCATCATCTCTCATCACATACAACCTACCAAACACTGGACGCACTGAGAATATCTCAACCAACACAGGCTACCAAACAAACGAGAAAATCTGAGTTCAGCTTAGCTAGGGTCAGCCAAGTTGAGATGAAATAGCTATTCTCACTTGGACCGACCTACCAAACACACCCTTAATATGCCTTTTGGTGGGATATGGCCATGACGTGGAAATGGTGTCTCAAGTTTATCGTCACCGCTTTGGACGCACTTATGATTGATTATCTACCAAGTACATGACAAAGCGGTGGCATGCGAAAACGATTACAAGCCTCTATGGTTTGCTTGACCGTATTGCGTAAAACATGTATCCACGTAATCATTATGAATGAAATAACTACAATATTTTTACCATGTTTAGATACTCATTGCCTAGGTAGAGCATATATTGTATTTTGGATTCTTACCTTGTCCCTTGCAATGTTAATTAGTACTACTCGCATGAAAATCTCGTGGTGCCAATTTAACTGCTTGTATATATGTCAAAAATCGTGAAACTAACTGTAGTTTCATGTAAAATTGTGCTTATTCTTCGTTTTATATTGTCTCTTGTGAATCGCCATACATCACCTATGATTTAAGTTTCAGTTTTGAAAGCCAACTTGTGGAATATGTCAAATATGATCTAAATCATCAGTGGAGATTCGGTGCACATGGGCACCAAATGATCCCTTTTGTTTAATTCTTTTTTTCGAAATTCATATCTCAGATTTTTTTTTAAAATATTTGAATGCAGCTAACTATTTATCAACAAATGTAAAAAAATCATGTTCAAACACTTCATATTCTAGGATAAATAGAAATGAAAAACGTCTAGACCTGAGTATGTATACATTCAAATCAACAAATTTTATCAGATTTTATTATTTTTGTATAGCCCATAATACAAAAATTCCGTAATAAAAATTTGCATGTTTCTAGGTTTACATCATTGACTATGTCAAAATTTGATTTCAAAAATAAACTTAGAAATAGAATTTTAAAATTTTTTTAATTGAAGGAATCAATGGAGATCAAGATTCAAAAACACTCTTCGCTAAACCATACAATAATGCAACAATCTACCATGGCCTATCTCTTGTGAGGGAGCAATATTTGGTTTAAACCAGTAGTTTTTCATGAAATGACGTAAATGGGCACCTCATAATACCTTATTTATGAACTCGAACAAAATAATCCAGCAATAGTTTTATGTTATCTAGTGATGCTCACACCTATATTAAAATATTTTGAAGGACAATTGCTTTCACAATAAATGGTTTTTTGTTTTCTTACAAACAATTGGATTTTAGGATCACTTTATAACACTCTAAAAAGGGAAGGCTACCGTTATTCTTGGACTGCGTGTCACTCTTATAATCTTGAATGGAGGGAGTATATATTATACTAAATGGAATAATTAATGATTGCTTAGGGGAAAACTATTTGTCCTACAAATGATAGATCCAACATCTAGTGACCGAACATGAGAGCAACATAATTCATTGGTGTTATATGTAAAAACCACCATAGACTGCCCTTATGGACTAGTGTTAAACCTGGAATTGGTGCACTTTGGATTCCACTGTATTACCATACATGGTGTGGTGGCATGTGCAACTTGGCATCGAGCCACTTAATACACCTTTTGATGGCATATGGTCGTGACGTCGAAGTGGCGCCTATGTTAGTGATGTGGAAGTGGTTTTTGTCAAGTTTATCGTCGCCATTTTGAATGCTTTTATAATTGATTATCTAGCAATTGCATGCCACTATGGTGGCATGCAAAAACGATTACTGATACGTCTCAAACGTATCTATAATTTTTGATGCTCCATGCTTGTTTTTACACCATTTGCCTATTGTTTCGTTACACTTAGTGGCACTTTTATACATTTTCCGGAACTAACCTATTAACGAAGTGTCACAGTGCCAGTTTCCTATTTTCTGCTGTTTTTGTGTTTCAGAAGTGATACACAGGAAATATTCTCGGAATTGGACGAAACAAGTTCCTGAAGTCATATTTCACCGGGGAGCTCCCAAACATCCGAAGACCTGACGGAGGGGGGCCACGTGCCCCCCACACACAGGGGCGGCGCGGCCTGGCCCCTGGCCGCGCCAGCCCCGTGTGAGGCCGCGTGGCTCCACCTCTGACAGCCCCCCTTCGCCTACATATACCCCCTGACGAGAAAAACCTAAGGGCCCGATCAATTTTCCAGAATACATCGCGATTCGCCGCCGCCATCGACCCGAAGATCGGGAGGGTCCAGAAGCTCTTCCCGACACCCTGCCGGAGAGGGGAATCGCCACCGGAGGTCTTCTTCATCGCCATGCTTGCCTCCGGAGCGATGAGTGAGTAGTCTACCTTAGACTATGGGTCCATAGCAGTAGCTAGATGGTTGTCTTCTCCACCATGTGCTTCATGTTTAGATCTCATGAGCTGCCCTACATGATTGAGATCACCGTTATGTAATACTATGATGTTGGTTTGTTGGGATCCGATGAATATTGGTGTTTATGATTAAGTTGCTGTACTGAATTATATCTTTTGTTATCTCTATGTTGTTTATGATCTTGCATGCTCTCCGTTGTTAGTGGCTATCTTGGCCGAGTAGTTGCTAGTGACTCCAAGAGGGGGTATTTATGCTCGATAGTGGGTTCATGTCTCTATTTCACCTGGGGGAGTGACAGAAACCTCTAAGGTGGTAGATGTGCTGTTGCTACTAGGGAGAAAACAACATTCATATGCTCAAGGGCATATGCTTTGTTTACATTACACACTTTGCTTAATGCAATTATCTGTTGTTCGCAACTTAATACTTTTGGGGTGTTCGGATGATATCCCCGAGGGTGGATTATTAGTCATAGATGCAGTTGGATGGCGGTCTATGTATTTTGTTGTAATGCCCAGAGTAAATCTCATAGTGATCTTCTTAACATATCACGTTATCTTTATTCTATCAATTGCCCAACTGTAATTTGTTTACCCAGCATGTTATTTATCTATGGAGAGACACCATTAGTGAACTGTGGACCCCGGTCCTATTTTAATCATATTGCAATCACCTGTTTACTTTTCCCGCACTGTTTACTTTACTCGCATATTACTACTGTTTTCCACTCGATACACTCATAACCTTTGTTTCAAGTAAACCGGTGAGATTGACAACCTCATCGCAAGTTGGGAGCAAAGTATTTGTTTGTGTGTGTGCAGGTTTCACGTTGCAGCTAGCAAGCAAAGCTTGGACGAGACGCCATATATAAATTGTCCGCTGCTGTCGCAAGCTAGTCCGCATCACCTTCAGTCGTCACCGTCTCTCTTCTTCAAGAACGATATTAAACCTTGGTTTCTTAACTGAGGGAAAACTAGCTGCTATACTCATCACACCTTCCTCTTGGGGTTCCCAACGGGCTGGTCATTCACCACGCATCAAGCTAATTTTCTGGCGCCGTTGCCGGGGATTGAAGAAGAAGAAGAAGCTCCCACGTCAACTTGGCACCATCAATTACGAGCCTTCATTGTTTGCTTGGCCATATCGCGTAAAACTTAAATCCGTTTTACTTAAGAAGCCATGTAATCATTGTGAACCATGTTGACGAGGGTTAACTCGACAAATGTCCAATATGAAGGACTTAGGATCGGGGAAGTAGGGCGTCAGATGAACTCGAAGGTAAAATCAGTCAAATAAGGTGTGTATCAAAAGTAAACGTGGTGGTAAACTTGGCTTGCTTTCAATCTGTCACTCACCGTCCTCTCCTGGCCCCTATATATAGGTGGTCAGGTCTCAAGGAACGGGAGGGATCCGATACATATTACAACATCGGTATACGACATGTGAAAGATCATATTGAGCCCCATGTGTGGTTTTGGTAATTAATGACAATCCCTATGGACTAATGGTTGTATTGAGTTATATGTGTAGGACTTGTCCATAGACAATGCTTGAACCATTTGTTGGAGTCAAGGTTGTAAGAAGAAGATTATGTGTTAACCAAGGTGCTATTCAAGAAGTGATCCAAAGATTGGTCTTAAGGGATTTGAGCTTATATCTAGTGTGTCTTGAAGAATAAGATTGAGTTAGCTTTCATGTGTATCCTCAAGACACCATCATTATGGAGAAAGAAGAATTGATTCGAGGATTGATCAAGTCAAAGCGCAAGTTCAAGATGAGCAACTAGAAGAGAACATATGCTTGAAGCTTGCCATCTATATTGTGTTTATGGATATGTGAAGATATGCTTAAAGAGAGTCTCTTCCATAGTGGAGTATGGGGGAGCAATCCGCAAAACTTCACCAAGCAAGCTCAATCAAGAAAGGTGGTCCAACTTGAGAAGATCAAGATCGTCATTATCCACCTCAAGTGGAATGCTCAAGACAAAGGTATGATAGTGTTAGGGTTTCTTTCTTACCGGTCTCATGGTGTTAGTTGTGAGACCGGGTTATAGGATCGGTAGCCGTACTATCAAGAGGGGCTCTCGAGTGAGTAACTTAATTGTATCGTTCGGAGAGAGCTCAAACCTTTGCATACTTGGCATCTTCTTTCTTGGTTCTTATTTAAGTTTTATCCATGTGAGGTTCTAGAGCTTGTGGTTATTTCCATGACAAGCTCTAGCTCATCAAAAACGGATTTCGCATGAAGCTCTTATTGCGTTTTTGATGTTTGGAGGTTTTACCAGTTTGCCTTCAAAGAGAGGTCAAACCTTTCATCATTTGGTTTTATACTCCCTTGTTGTACTATGATGTTTCTATGGATGAAGTTGTAGAGCTCGTTGTGGTGATTCCAACGAACCCAAGATCATCGAAAACGGAGTCCGGATGAAAAAGTTATCACCGTTTTCGTATTGCAATTTCTGCTCGGCGTCACCCAATAAGGGGGGCGGATATTCCGGCCAGGGGGGGGGGCGGATTATCCGGCCTGGGGGCGAAAATTTAGTTTCGGAATTTCTGCTAAGGACTTTTGGGCGCGTCACCCAGTAGGGGGGGGCGGATATTCCGGCCCGGGGGCCGGATAATCCGGCCTGGGATGTTGTAATGGTCATTTTTATGGGAGGGGGTATAAATACCCCTCCCCTTCTTCCTCCTTGGTGCTGGTTGCTTGTCTCTCTCTCCTCCATTGTTTTGACCTTCAAGAGCTTGCAATTACTCTCTATCCCTCCCATATTTCTTGAATCTTGTTGAGGGATTTGAAAGAGAAGATCTAGATCTACAACTCCACCAATCAATCTCTCCTCTAAGTGAGGGGAACATCTTGGGATCTAGATCTTGGAGACTTGTGTGGTTTCCTCCATTTGTTCTTCCTCTCATATCTCTCCATAGCATTAGTTGCTTTGGTAGGATTTGAGTGAGAAGGATTTGAGCACCTTGTGTGCTCTTGCCATTGCATAAGTTGCATCGGTTTGAGTTCTCCCCGGAGATTCTAGTAAGTGAAAGTTTGTGAGCTTATTACTCTTGGGTTCTTGGAACCCCAGACGGCTTTGTGGCTTTGTGGTGCCTTTGTGGCTATTCTTGGGAGCCTCCAATTAAGTTGTGGATGCGTGCCCCAAGCTTTGTGTAAAGGCCCGGTTCCGCCTTGAGGAACCCCTTAGTGGAAGAGTGAGCTAGGCCTTTGTGGCGCAAGCTCACACCGGAGAATAGGGTGAGGCCTTTGTGGCGTTGGTTAGGCCTTTGTGGCGATACCACACCCCTCCAACGAGACGTACTCCCTTTCAAGGGAGGAACTCGGGAATACATCATCGTCTCCGCGTGCCTCGGTTATTTCTATACCCGAGCTCTTTACTTATGCACTTTACATTGTGATAGCCTTCGTGCTTGAAGTCATTTATCTTGCTATCACCTTGTTACTTGTATTGCTTAGCATAAGTTGTTGGTGCACATAGGTGAGCCTAGTTTATTTAGGTTTTATGTGCTTGACAAAATAAATGCTAGTTTAATTCCGCTTTTGTTCAAGCCATTCGTAAAATTTGATATCGCCTATTCACCCCCCCTCTAGGCGACATCTGTGTCCTTTCAATTGGTATCAGAGCCCGGTCTCTCATTTTAGGCTTCACCGCCTTGAGAGCAAAGATGCCGGCTAGGGGATTAGTGCACAATAACACTTCTATATTTGATGGCACAAATTATGATACTTGGAAAATTCACATGCTTAATTATTTTCGGGTCATGGACCCATCTATGGAGCGAATTGTAGATGCGGGTTTTTCTCCTCCAAAGGATACTCAAAATCTATCTTTAGAGGATGAGAAAAACTTGTATCTCAATGCTCAAGCTACTCATGTGATTGTTAATGCTTTGAGTGATGTAGTTACCTTCTCCATCACGCCTTTTCGGAGCGCTCATGAGATATGGACAAAGCTTCAAGAAAAATATGGTGTGTCCAAGATTATTGAGGATGATTGTATTCCTTCCACTTCCGGCCGCAATGAACTTTCATCCACTTCACCAAAGTGTGGCAAGACACAAGGTAATGATATGGTGAGTGGTGATAAAACTTGCAATGGTGATAGTATGCTTACTTTTGATGATTCTTCATCTCTATCTCATTGCAATGCTTCATCTTTGGACTTAAACACTTGTAGCCCCATAAATGTTTTACATGCTTGTGTTGATAGTCCTTGCATATCATGTGTAAATTTCTTGAATAAATCTCATGATGATATGCTTGCTTTGTCTTGTTGCCATGATACAAATGCTTCTATTTCCTCTAGTATTTGTGATGCTAACCATATAGAGGAAACCGAAGAGTCTTTGGGCCAAGACAAGGTCTTGAATGGAGCTTCAAGTATTTCTTCATCTTCTTCTTCTCACGGTTCCCACATATGCCTTATGGCTAGGTCTTCAAATCATAATGATGTTGAGGACAATAGTGAGGATGAGGAAAATGAAGAAGACTATATTGAGTATTTAAACAAGAAGGGTAAGGTGGTCTTTGATGCTTTGCATAACCATAAAAATGTTTTGCCCAACTTCTTTGAAATTATGAGTTGTGCTATTGAGAGCACGAAACTCATTGAGATGAAGGAAGAACAAATTGATAAAATGTTTTCTCTTGAGCGTGAGTATGCCAATGATATCCATGATTTAAAATATGCTCTAGAGGAAGAGCAAGAGCTTCGGGTTTCTCTTGAGGAGAAGCTTGAATCCATTGAGGAGTCATGTAATGAAATTATTTCTAAACTCACTAAAGAACGTGACCTCACTCTTGCCAAGTTATCTTCTCCTATTCATAATGATAATGATGCATGTGCTACTAACTCTACTTATTGTGAAGCATCTATTTTGAAGGAGAATGTTGAGCTAAGGGCTCAACTTGAATTGCTAACTAGCAAGTATGGGAAATTGGAAGAAATTCATGAAAAGCTATCTAGCTCTAATGAGGATCTTCTAGTGTCCCATGCTCGCTTAAAGTTAGCTCATGAGGCTATATCTATAAAGGTAACATCTTGTGAGCCTCATGTGGGCACTAGCACTATTTCCCAAAATGCAATATTGCCATGTGCTAGTACTAGTAATTCATCCACTCATACTATTTCTACATCTAGTGATGAATTACCCTCCTTACCTTGTTGCTCTAACAATGTAGCCTCTACTTCCACTAGTACTTGTGTTGTCACTAACCATGTAGAGGAAATCAAAGAGCTCAAGGCCCAAGTTACTTCATTGAAGAAAGACTTGGAAAAACGTCATGAAGGGAAGTCCACACTCAACAAGATCTTGAGTGTGCAACAATCCCCCAATGACAAGAGTGGACTTGGATTTATCTCTAACAACAAGAAGAAGTCCAAAATATACAAGAACAAGGGCCAAGAACAAGTCAAGAATTTGGCCAAGATTGTTTGCTTCAAGTGCAAAATTGAAGGGCACCATGTTAGATCTTGCCCTTTGAAGAAAAAGGCACTTAGTGAGAAGCAACAAGGGAAGCGGCCTCAAGTTCAAGCCCTTGCTCAACCTCAAGTTGAAGAAAGGTCACTTCCCAAGAAAAATCAAGCTAATGCTCCCCTTGTGGAGAAATCAAGTGAGAAGAAGGTGAAGAAAAGAACTTGCTACATATGCCATGAGAAGGGTCACCTATCTTCTTCATGCACTAGTGGTAACTCATCCAACCCTATCATAATTGAAGATGCTTATTCACTTTGCAAGGATAAGGTTGGCAATATGTTTGCCAAATTTGTTGGTGCTCAAAGTGGTGTCAAGAAAAGAACCATTTGGGTTGCCAAACCTATTGTTTCTAACTTCTTAGAACCCAACTTGGTTAGGGACCAACAAGCCATTACTTGAACAATAGGTGTTGGTGGAGGGCATTGGAGACTTGGCTATATCATGAAGAATTAAGGGATCTTCATCAATTATATTTTCTCAAGTCAAGTCATTTGGATTATCTTATTTCTATCATATATCCAATGTTCCTCCTTGCGGTAACATGTATTCAACTTATCTACCTTGAAAGTTACTCGCCCCTTTGCATGTGTTGGGTTTTGTATCTTGCATGTGTTTGTATATGTTGTGCTTCCTACTTGCTTCATTTTGAGTAATCAAGTATGTGCATGTTGGTTTGCACACCATGTACGGTTGTTCTTGTTGAGCCTTTTGCATCTCGTTTTATCTTACTTGGCTCTTGTGAGAGATTATTGGACCATCCCATTTTGGGAGAGTGATATGCTTCGCACCTCACAATCCTAAAAATGTGTGTACATGAGGAATACCACTTAGTGTTGATATTTAAAGATTATCTAGTTTCTATGTGGTATGTCATTCTCATGAGAAAATTCAAATTCTATAATGTCCATTAATCATCTTGTTGGATTCTATTTGCCTCTTGTGAAAAATAAATGTTTTATCACATTATGGGGGAGTAATATGCTTTGTGCATAATACAAACCGATATAATGTGTATATTTGAGGTTGTGTCACATAGTGTTAATATTGTAAATTATCTTGCTTCCATGTGGCATGTTTTCTCAAACAAGTTCCAATTTGCCAAATTGTTTTATTCCTCTTGTTTTGGATCTTGTTTGTAAGATACTTTCTTGGTAGGGTTTTCCTAAAATGTGGAATTCTACATCAAAGTTGGAAAACCATTTGCTTCAAGTTATCCTAATCATTGTCTTGCATGATTGTTTAACTATTTGAGTCTATCAAGAATATCTTCTTTAGCATGGTTTTTAATTCTTATCCTTCTCCGTATGGTTCTTTGTTGTGAAGATGATCTTGGATTTATATGTAAACTACCACCGGGAAATAAATCCAAATACCTCTTGTTCTTGGACAATTGGTACTATATCATGTGGCACATGTATATTGATCATCTTTACATTGACTATTGCTTTTAATTGCCTTATCTCTAGCCAAAAATGTATTTGTTTTAGCTCCCATTGTCTTCCATGACTTTTGTTATTCCATTTGATTTCGTTGAACTTGTTTTGTGTTATTTATATGTAGGTAGATGTGATGATCCCACTTGTGTGCATTTTGTATTCAAATGCAAAATCATAAATAATGCACTAATCTTGGGGGAGCTCTCCTATATTTGTTATAACACACTCTTTGTGCTTATTTCATTTGGTATTGGTTTTTGTTGGAAGACAAATCTTTTCTTTTTGGTACTTAGTGTGCCATCATAAAAAGTGTGGAGAGTTTGGTTTGTTTGTTTGAACCTTGCTCTCTTTGGGAGTTGTTGATCTCATTCCTTATTATTTATTTCTTACTCTTAAAATGAGATATGTCTTTGAGTATGTGTGTTTTAGTTATGCTTTATGCTCATTGGCTTTTGCTTGGTTCACTAGTTGAACTTTGGAGTCAATCTTGCGTTGATTTGATTCTTTGATATAATTTGGACAACCTTTGTAGCTTCGCAATTTTGTGTGCTCGCTTGTCCTTCTTGGTGTTTTGTCCAAATTGTATCTCCTTTGGCTCTTGAAAGTCTTGTGCATGCATATTTACTAAATGTATATTGTATGGCATGCTTTTGCTTTCTTTGATCAAATATATAGGAGAAGCTCCATCAAATCCTAAATCGGCTAAGATGTGCATGAAATTCTATTTCATATATATATACACATATTTATGTGGAGTTTGTCCTATATGTTGTAGTTTCTAACTACTTTGGACCCAATGAGTTTGGGGACCATCTTGTACTTGAACTTTGTTTTAGGTACATAGAGATATATTGGTGCTTGTCTCAATAATAAGGATGAAGTGGTGACTAAATGATAATTTGAGGCAAGCTAGGATTATTGAAGAACTCCTATCTACTACATCCTACCATTATATCTCGGTAACAAGTATCTTCTTCATGCATACTTCTCTAGTATCCAACCTTGTGTAGGTTGTTTTATGGCATTGAAAATCTTTATTTGCAAATGTTGTGCTTTTTGCAAGGATTCTAATGAAACCTCTTTTTTGCAAATGTGAGCAAGTTGAGATGAGGACATATTATTGGGAACATATAAAAATCATGCTCATGATTCTCCTATCCCATATATGTCAACTTAGCAATCTTTTTGCATATCAATTCCTCAATAAGCTCACATGTGCAAAATTGATGAAATTGCAAATTTATTTCTTCCATTTGGTATCCTTCATTTTGATACTTGTTGTTTTTATCAAAGCATCCCAACTATCTTCTTTCCCTTGTTGATATTTGTGATGTCTTTGACATGTTTGCGGTTGAAGTTCATCAATATACAATAAGATAAATTGAGCCTTTGGCCATGCTTTAAAAGCAAAAATCTCATTGGTATATTGCATGACTTCATTTTGGATATCTTGTTCTATTCTTAGTATCTATTTTTTGTGTATATGTTTCTTTGTGATAATTATCTTTGTGATATTGTCTACTTAGAAACTTATACACATGAGAGATGATATCTCATTATTTGATATCTTATTTGAATCTTATGTGTTGGGATGGAATGCTAAGCAATATCATTCATTGAAGACTATATGGATGCTCTATGCTTATCATTGTGTTAGTCTTATAATATTCTTTGTCATTCCTATCACACATTCCGTTGGTTGAGCCTTTTAATATATTGTCCCTTGCTTGTTGCTCAATCATTTGTTTGATGCAAGTGTAAGCTTAATTTCTTCTCTATGATCTCTTGCAAATGGTTGCATTTTAAATGTTATTGAGGGAGTGAGGACTCCATGTTGTGCAAATTGTATTCAAATACAAACATTCCAATTTTTGCACGTACCTTGGGGAGCTTCCTCATTTCATTTAAAGCACCATTTTGCAGTTAGCATAGTATTTAATTTCACTTGGTATCATTTGGTTTTGAATAATATTGAGGGAGTGATGATTCCATATGTGTGCACCTTATACTTCAACTCAAATAGAATAATTTGTGCACACACCTTGGGGAGCTTCCTCATATTATTTAGAGCACCTTTTCAATCTTATCATAATATCTTTATTCAATTTGTTCTTTGGATTGTTTGATTGCTCTCTTCATTTGTTGAAGTTTATCCATCGTGTTATCTTATTTTTTTTGCAATCTTTGATCCTCGATATAGTTTCATTTCCTTCAAAAATTTGCCTTTGTATATGTGCATGTGTTTTCACTCATTTATTTTGGATATGCACACCGTTTTGGAGGAACTCTCACTATATTGGCCTTCTAAGCTTTTTTCGCCCATTTTGGCAATGGATGCCAATGGGGGAGAAGTTTCGAGGGTTTAAAAGGATTGGCTTTTATGCTTTGGTTTGTTCTTAAGCATTTGCCTTGCATGCTTTGCATGGTTGAGTATATAGTGGAAACTCCACCAACAACCTTGGTTGGCAATATATGCAATGAAATCAAGATCATTCACACGTGCATAGATTGTGGGGGAGTTTGCTCTATATATGGTGGTTTTACTAACATCACATACTTTTGTAGTATTTGATGTTAGTATAACCATTTTAGTTCTTTGAATTCATTATATAAACCCTCTCAAAGAGATTGTCATCAATTACCAAAATGGGGGAGATTGAAAGATCATATTGAGCCCCATATGTGGTTTTGGTAATTAATGACAATCCCTATGGACTAATGGTTGCATTGAGTTATATGTGTAGGACTTGTCCATAGACAATGCTTGAACCATTTGTTGGAGTCAAGGTTGTAAGAAGAAGATTATGTGTTAACCAAGGTGCTATTCAAGAAGTGATCCAAAGATTGGTCTTAAGGGATTTGAGCTTATATCAAGTGTGTCTTGAAGAATAAGATTGAGTTAGCTTTCATGTGTATCCTCAAGACACCATCATTATGGAGAAAGAAGAATTGATTCGAGGATTGATCAAGTCAAAGCGCAAGTTCAAGATGAGCAACTAGAAGAGAACATGTGCTTGAAGCTTGCCATCTATATTGTGTTTATGGATATGTGAAGATATGCTTAAAGAGAGTCTCTTCCATAGTGGAGTATGGGGGAGCAATCCGCAAAACTTCACCAAGCAAGCTCAATCAAGAAAGGTGGTCCAACTTGAGAAGATCAAGATCGTCATTATCCACCTCAAGTGGAATGCTCAAGGCAAAGGTATGATAGTGTTAGGGTTTCTTTCTTACCGGTCTCATGGTGTTAGTTGTGAGACCGGGTTATAGGATCGGTAGCCGTACTATCAAGAGGGGCTCTCGAGTGAGTAACTTAATTGTATCATTCGGAGAGAGCTCAAACCTTTGCATACTTGGCATCTTCTTTCTTGGTTCTTATTTAAGTTTTATCCATGTGAGGTTCTAGAGCTTGTGGTTATTTCCATGACAAGCTCTAGCTCATCAAAAACGGATTTCACATGAAGCTCTTATTGCGTTTTTGATGTTTGGAGGTTTTACCGGTTTGCCTTCAAAGAGAGGTCAAACCTTTCATCATTTGGTTTTATACTCCCATGTTGTACTATGATGTTTCTATGGATGAAGTTGTAGAGCTCGTTGTGGTGATTCCAACGAGCCCAAGATCATCGAAAACGGAGTCCGGATGAAAAAGTTATCACCGTTTTCGTATTGCAATTTCTGCTCGGCGTCACCCAGTAAGGGGGGCGGATATTCCGGCCAGGGGGGGCGGATTATCCGGCCTGGGGGCGAAAATTTCATTTCGGAATTTCTGCTAAGGACTTTTGGGCGCGTCACCCAGTAGGGGGGGCGGATATTCTGGCCCGGGGGTCGGATAATCCGGCCTGGGATGTTGTAACGGTCATTTTTATGGGAGGGGGTATAAATACCCCTCCCCTTCTTCCTCCTTGGTGCTGGTTGCTTGTCTCTCTCTCCTCCATTGTTTTGACCTTCAAGAGCTTGCAATTACTCTCTATCCCTCCCATATTTCTTGAATCTTGTTGAGGGATTTGAAAGAGAAGATCTAGATCTACAACTCCACCAATCAATCTCTCCTCTAAGTGAGGGGAACATCTTGGGATCTAGATCTTGGAGACTTGTGTGGTTTCCTCCATTTGTTCTTCCTCTCATATCTCTCCATAGCATTAGTTGCTTTGGTAGGATTTGAGTGAGAATGATTTGAGCACCTTGTGTGCTCTTGCCATTACATAAGTTGCATCGGTTTGAGTTCTCCCCGGAGATTCGAGTAAGTGAAAGTTTGTGAGCTTATTACTCTTGGGTTCTTGGAACCCCAGACGGCTTTGTGGCTTTGTGGTGCCTTTGTGGCTATTCTTGGGAGCCTCTAATTAAGTTGTGGATGCGTGCCCCAAGCTTTGTGTAAAGGCCCGGTTCCGCCTTGAGGAACCCCTTAGTGGAAGAGTGAGCTAGGCCTTTGTGGCGCAAGCTCACACCGGAGAATAGGGTGAGGCCTTTGTGACGTTGGTTAGGCCTTTGTGGTGATACCACACCCCTCCAACGAGACGTACTCCCTTTCAAGGGAGGAACTCGGGAATACATCATCGTCTCCGCGTGCCTCGGTTATTTCTATACCCGAGCTCTTTACTTATGCACTTTACATTGTGATAGCCTTCGTGCTTGAAGTCATTTATCTTGCTATCACCTTGTTACTTGTATTGCTTAGCATAAGTTGTTGGTGCACATAGGTGAGCCTAGTTTATTTAGGTTTTATGTGCTTGACAAAATAAACGCTAGTTTAATTCCGCTTTTGTTCAAGCTATTCGTAAAATTTGATATCGCCTATTCACCCCCCCTCTAGGCGACATCTGTGTCCTTTCAACATGAACTCGTATTTCGACTAGGATTACACTTGGGTCTAGCTTAACGGGCATCAGGGGTACTCAAGTAACGGGCTCTATTATCTATACCCTTGTCACATGTCATTTACAAGATTCATTAGTACTACACGTGTGGAAAAACCTTGCGTGGGAGCAATTTGGCTGCTTTGCATATGTCAGACATATAATGACGATTGCAAGATGTGACACTTAGTGTGGTGTAAAATTGCGCTTCTTCTTTGCTTCATATTATCTCTTGTGAATCGCAAGACATCGCTTATGATTTAGTTTCATTTTTGACAGCCCACTTGTGGTATATGTAAAATATGATCGAAATTATAAAACATGCAACAATCTACCATGGACTTTTCCTTGAGACCGAGCAATATTTGGGTTAACCCAGCAGTTTTTCGTGAAGTAAGATAGATTAGCATACTGTAATACCTTATTTATGAACTCGAGCATATTAATCAGGCAATGGTTTTATGTTATCTCCTGATGTTCACACCTATATAAATATAAATATATCTTCTAGACAGTCGCTGCCACAATAAATAGTTTTTTGTTTGCTTACAGATAATTGGATTTTAGGATCACCTTATAACACCCTAAAAGGGGAAGACTTTTGTTATTATGTTTATCTATTATGAATCCAATACACCATTGAGTCTTGTATTTTGCCATAAAAAACAGAAAAGCACATGATTTGCACTTGATGTCAATGTCAACTTTAGAATCAAGAGGATAGAGTTTTACAAATCTCATCGTGGTTGCACTCACAGCTCATTCCTCAAGACAAAATAATTAGTACAATTATTGAACTGCATTCAGTCTCACTTTAAACAACACGAATCAAACTTCTCCATGGAAAACAGCACAATAATCCGGCAGAAAAACGGCCGCTTGCAAATGGTTTTTCATTGCTTAGGTGTCACATACAGCCCCAATCAATGCGTGCAGCGCCATCTTCTATTTAAGCCCTCTCGCGGTGGCGAGCGAAGCCATCCGTATCCAGAAGCAACCTCTCTTTCAGGGAAGAAGAAAAAAACAATGATGAACACATCAAAGAGCCGTGTGCAGGAGTGCTTCGCCGAGCACATCGACCTCATCCCGGGGATGCCCGACGACGTCGCCGTCGACTGCCTGGCGCGCGTCCCGCACGGCGCCTTCCGCTCGATGCGCCGGGTCTGCCGAGGCTGGAAGAGCGCCGCCGCGGCGCCGGAGTTCGCCCTGGCGCGCGCCGAGGCCGGCGCCAACGAAGATCTCGTCTTTCTTCTGCAGTTCTGCAACCCTGCCGCCGGGGAGAACGGCGAGGCGGCGGAGGACTCCCCGGCCTACGGGGTGGCCGTGTACAACGTCACCACCGGGGAGTGGCACCGCGAGCGCGCGGCGCCGCCGATGCCCATGTTCGCGCAGTGCGCCGCCGTGGGCACCCGCCTCGCGGTGATGGGCGGCTGGGACCCCAAGACCTTTGAGCCCGTGGCGGACGTCCACGTGCTCGACGCCGCTACCGGCGTCTGGCGCAAGGGCACGCCGATGCGGTCGGCGCGGTCGTTCTTCGCGTGCGCCGAGGCGGGCGGCAAGATCTACGTCGCCGGCGGCCACGACAAGCTCAAGAACGCTCTCAAGACCGCGGAGGCGTACGACGCCGAGGCCGACGGCTGGGACCCGCTCCCGGACATGTCGGAGGAGCGCGACGAGTGCGACGGCATGGCCACCGTCGCCGGCGACCGGTTCCTCGCCGTCAGCGGCTACCGCACGGGCCGGCAGGGCGGGTTCGAGCGCGACGCGGAGTGGTTCGACCCGGCGACCCGCGAGTGGCGCCGCCTGGAGCGCGTGCGTGCGCCGCCGTCGGCGGCCCACGTCGTGGTGCGCGGCCGTGTCTGGTGCATCGAGGGCACGGCTGTCATGGAGTGGCGCGGGGAGCGCCGAGGCTGGCTCGAGGTCGGGCCTTACCCGCCGGGTCTCAAGGCCGGCACGGCGCGCGCGGTCGCCGTCGGCGGCGGCGAGCGGGTGGTGGTCACCGGCGCCATCGAGTCCGGCGGGCACGCGCTTTGGGTGTTCGACGTGAAGTCCAAGAACTGGACCGTGGTGCAGCCGCCGGCGGAGTTCGCCGGCTTCGTCTTCTCCCTGGCTTCCGTCCGCGTGTGACCGTCCATCTCCATTGCCCATGCTCGACCAAGAAGATTACTACTAGTGAGTATGTATGTGAGTTCTTGAGTTGCAGTGCTTTTGCCGTTGATGGATCTGAGATCCGCGATCTCATCGCCTGAGATCTGCGCATCATGGATGCAATCAACTACTAGTGTTTTCCTAGAAGAATCGACAAACCAGAAAACAAAAAACCGGAGGAATCACACGAGAAAAGAAGAAGAAAACAGGAGGATTCATCGTATGGCCGAACCAGAAAAGCAAAAAAAGATGGGAGTACTCATCATCGCCAAACAGAAAAAAAAAGCTGAAAACTAGAAGAAAGATTGTGAGATCTGTAGTCATCCTGGTTGTAAACTCTACTCTCCTCTCCTCTATTGCTGTTGAGACAGTAAAGTAGTACTCTTACCTTTTTCTGTTGTTGAAACAGCTTGGTGTTTTTAGTTCCAAGATTGGGGATTGTTCTTGTGAGATGTGTACTATCATCAATCAGTCAATCAATGTACATACTTTTGTTATAGATGAAACATCATAGTATTGTATGGTTTCTTGTCATCTGTCTAGCTCCAGCCATCTTTCAGCTCAACAACGCCGGCATGCTTGCAACAGTATTGAATAATCGCCGGTGGCTCGTCGCCGTTGAACAATCAGCTTTACGTTCTTGTTTTTTTCATTTTCTAAATTGCCCGAAACCCGGAAGCTGCTGGCCGGCGGCTGGCGGCTGCTAAAACCAGAAGAAGGGTTGACATGCCTTGCACTCAACGCAACAGCCAATGAACCAGTCATCTATCCCATCCGTTTCTCCCCCAACGTCGCCATCGTCGTCTACGACGGCGAACAGTCCGGTGATAAGGTCGGCACCGATTATGGCGTCCGTGCTGCGCTCACCATGCTGAACCGTTCGTCGGCCCTCGCTAGTAACTGCGGCGACTTTTTATTTGGAGGAGAAAGTTCAGTTGGAAGCAGCTAGGTTGCCGTTAGCTGTATGTATCCATCCGTTTGCTTGGCAAGTTGGCATATGGGCAGCATCTCTGTTCACAAAAGAGCGTGCGTTTGTGTTTCTCAAGAAAATTAAATTTTTTTGTATTGGAAATACTATATCACTCACTATCTCTCTCCTCTTTAATTTCTCTACCTCCTAAATGCATATAGAAAAATGAGGAAATATTACTAGGCTTAATTTCTATGGGATGAGAGAAAAATAATTTTTACTACTTAAAAATGCATTGAAAAGAGAAAAGTACACTTTTTATTGACAAAATTCAAAGCTAGATGTACACTTATTAATGGACGAAGGGAGTACGCATCGATATCGTGCCATACCATGGAATCTTCGAAAGATTGATTGAGATGACAATAGATTTGTAGTCCTCTTTGTGCTAATTCTCCACATCCCCCTGTCGAAGCTGCCCAGCTCAAGGAATGAAAACCAATCAAAGAACTTTTTTACGCGGATATCCACATTTGAAACCAAGCTCACATGCTTCTGATCAATTTTTTTTTGAAAAATAGCAAACAATATATAAATATATAAATTTTTTGTGCAATGAACATGAACGTGTGTTTTCACTGTAGGTAACATTTTGTTGAGAAATGACATGTTCGGTGGTCTATGCAAGAAATAACAAAATTTGGTGTTGTTTAGAAAATTTAGATTTGTTGTTTACAATATTAATATTTATCTTTTTTGTACAGACCACTACATGTATCTTTTCAAACAAAAATATTGGACCAGGAACATATGAGCTCGGGAGCAGAAAACTCATGTCAATTTTACGATGGTTTTTTACTTGTTAGAGCAAGTCGCAGGCTGTGTTGCCTTTGAGCATTGTCTTCCTCTTACATTAAAATTTGGATTATCAACTCATTGCTATCAATGGTCTACTAATCAAACAATAAAGCAATCAAACGACCAAATACCCTATGTAATTTATATACGCAACTAAATATAATAAACATACATAGGCAAACGACCAAACATCTTGCACGCAAGGCGTGCACGAGGTGGTCTCAAAATTAGCGCCAACGAGTTGTGTGCCATGCAAGTCAGACCAGCACATGCGTCCGTGAACAAGAACTGTTGGCAGCCAACGAGAGGTGGAGGAGTTGGACACCGCCGGCGGAATCAAGCAGTATTGATGTGGTATCCAGTGGGCAGCAGTTGCTCCCTAAGAGCATGGCTAATAGAAGAGCCCGTTGCTGGTTCTATAGCACTGCCATGTCAGCTATAGCCAACCTTATAGTTAGTAGGTACAATAGCAAGTTATAAAAAGTCACCACTATAACCCACTTTACACTCTCACAAAGTGCCTAGGAGCACGTGCTAGAGCTGGCTCTTGCATGAGAGCCCACTTCTCTTCTCTCTCCTATTCTCTCTCCTCCAACTAAGCACAAAAATACTATTTTATTTCTTATAGCCAGCTGACTAGGACTTATTATACTTGCTCTAAAGGCAGCAAAAATGGCAGCCACAATGGGGAGGTGGTGAGAGGGATTGCGTGGTTACTAGGTAGATGCTGACTATCATCGTCCAAATGGACACATACACGAGATGTGACTTGGGCGGGGGCAAATGGTATGGGTTAATGACATTTCATGGCCACATATGTGACTTCGGGCACGTCCAACACTTCCTAGCTGGTTCCTATGAGACGAGGCCGGTGTGGGTGTGCCAAATGTTATACTGGCCGTGCCAGACCAGTGGCCTCTATTGAGGACACGGCTAGACGTCGATCTCTTGTACGGCACACCAATACTTTACGCTATGTTTGATTTTAGAGTATTTTTAGGGATTAGTGGGGATAATCCTCAAGGGAATTAGGTGATCCTCTACCTTCACTCAATTTCCACTAATCTCCAATTCTTATCCCCTATGTAGGGGTAGAGTAATATGACAAATATAGCTTCTCCTAGCACAGTCCCGGCGAAGTCTGTGTTATTGCTTGTTTAACTCTTGTAGGCATGCAATGCAAGCAAGACGAGGATGATGACAGACTTGATGCATGGCGTTGGTGTTTGGCCAAGATATGCAGAATTGATGCCGTCAAGCAGAGAATGTGCGTCTTAGTCTAATCAGACTGGTCGCATAGAGGGAATTTTGTCGGCTGGGGAGATCAGGCCATGCAATCCGCCATCGCCGTCGTGCAATCCTTTTGTCTCCTTCACTTTGGCTCGCTTGCCTACCGGCACATCATCCAGCGGTCCTTACCGCCGTTCTCCTCACCCTCCGTCTCTCCATACTTCTTCTACATGCTATAAACATATTCAATGTTCGATCTATCTCGGAATCGATCCAGTATAAGGTCTGAACTAATCAAGGTCTGAACCAATGCTTAATTTAATATCACCATCATGCATATGCTGGTACTTGATTTTTCATGGTGGTTTATTTTGCAAAGGACGCGGTGTACCTGATCTTTGAGGTAGATTGGGTGATCACTCCATAGTTGAAGCTGCCGCTAGGAAAGCTGTCTTGGACTTTTTTCAAGAACAAGCAGGAGTGCTAATCGTTATTATATTAAGTTTACGAGAGAAAATATGATCTAGTTTATGAGGGACAAGACCCAAAGACCGTACACATGAAGTCAATGACATGCAACGCAAACCCAAGTACACAGCAAGCACACATGCCCTGCCCAACCCCTACCAGGAAGGCGCACGATCAGGACACAAGGCCTCGAGATCGCATCACAACTAAAAATAACAATGCTTTGCATTACCGTTGATTGTTGGGTCATCAGAAATTGCCAACAATGGTTCTTCATTCATTGCACATTGCCGTCCTGGCAAGACTGCAACTCCCACAATGATGACCCAAGTCCGTAGAAGCCCTCGTCACAACTCTGAAGGTTACAAGCATGTTGAGCTGCCTGACACCCATCGCCAGTCCAAGGTTCCCAAGGCGGCGTCACCTAAAGTACTTCAAATTGCAGAAATGCAATGTCTTGAAGTCGAGGATTGCGACATCGACCCTGCTGAGCTCACAAAGGAGCGCCTTCAGGCAGGCTGGGATGACAATGAATCCTGCTACTCGTAATCGCTTTTGGTTTATCTTAAGCTGAAATATTCGTGATATTAATGATCTTATGCAGTGATCGTTAATTAGGAACAAAATTGAAGAAAGCGCTGCAAATATTATTTGTCTCCAGGAAACTAAACGTGGAACGTTTGATCTGAATTTTATTCACAACTTCGCTCCCACGCGCTTTGATAAATTCCTCTTTGTTCCTTCTAAGGCCTTGTTTGTTTAATCCCGAATAGGCAGGGATCGGCCTGGATTGTGGCCCAATCCCAGCGGTGGAATTTTTCTAGCCCAACGATTTTGGAGTGTTCGTTTAGATCCCGGGTGGATTAAATCCCGGCCCATCCCATCCAACTCCTTCTCGTTTCGTATGAATTTTTTCCCCCACTCGACCCGTGGAAGAATATCCATGACAGAGAGCACTCGACGGGCGAAGCTGAGACGGACGGCCACAAAAATAGCGGAGATTAACTGAATCGTTGAGAAGTAGCAACGATATGTGGAACAAAAAAAATGTGCGATTAGCCAGGCTTGGGTGGATGGACGGGATTCACCCAATCCTCATATGGATTAGATCCACTAGGGGATTAGATTTATCATAACCGAACGAGTCCTAATGGGGCATCAGGGGTCTGCTTGTGCTTTAGGCTAGTAACGTTTTTGATGGGCATCATCCTTTGGAAGAAAGCTTTGATCAGTAATTTTTTTTCAGTTCTACTTGCTCGGAAGAATCTTTCACATTGATAAATGTTTATGGCCCATTGCTCGGATTTAAGCAGAGTCTGTTGTTTTCAGGAGCTTCTTGCTTTCCTATTTGATGCGTACCGTGTTTAAATTGATTAATCTTTGGTTTACTGTTGAAAACGAGTGTAGTTCAACTAATCATGTATACAATTGAAGGGAAATTATGTTAAAATTGTACTACCTCTGTCATGAAATAAGTGAAATAGGTTCATTTAGATTTGTATATATTTAGATATGTTTTAGTATATATATACATACGAATTTAGACAAATTCATATCACTTATTTTTGGATGGAGGGAGTAACAGAAAACTTATATTTAGAATCACTAGTAGAAAACCGGCCTAATATTCCTGGGCATTAGTCCCGGTTGCTGTCTGAACCGGGACTGATGCCCAGGGCCCCACCGCTTTTTCGGCCGCCAGACCGCAGACCTCATTAGTCCCGGTTCGTTTTAAACCTATAGTCCCGGTTCGTAATATGAACCGGGACTAATGACTCCGGGGTCGAATCCGACCGTTGTCAGACTCATTAGTCCCGGATGGTAACACCAACCGGGACTAAAGAGTGAGCCTTTAGTCCCGGTTGGTATTACAAACCGGGACTAATGACTTCCCTGTATAAAGCAGCTCTTTCTTCCTCCCCGAGCCAGGCACTCCCACTCTCCACTCTCAGTGTTCTTCATGCAACTCGAGTTCATCCTCTTTGATCACCATTTTTTGTCACAAATTGATGTCCCCACTTCAATCTAAGTGGACTAAAAGGTGAGGAATTTTGTGCTTTTGTCTTTCATTGGTAATTTAGCTCATTTATTGCTCTAGAAGTAGAGAGATTTGTGATTTTTTTATGGGAGCAATTATTAGATGTTTATTTGATTTTATTTATGTTAGATTTTATTAGATTTTATAGATAGAGGTAAAAATAGAAATGCTATATAGATAGACATAGCTATTAGATTTTATTTATGTTAGATTTTATTAGATGTTTATTTGATTTTATTTATGTTAGATTTTATTAGAAATAGAAATGCTATTAGAAATAGAAATGTTAGAATTAAAAATAAAAATAGAAGTAGACATAGCTAACATAGAAATAGAAATAGAGATAGAGATAGAAAAATAGAAATACCGATAGAAATAGAGATAGAAATACCGATAGAGGTAAAAATAGAAATGCTATATAGATTTTATTTATGTTAGATTTTATTAGAAATAGAAATGCTATTACAAATAGAAATGTTAGAATTAAAAATAAAAATAGAAGTAGACATAAATAAAATAGAAATAGAGATAGAGATAGAAAAATAGAAATACCGATAGAAATAGAGATAGAAATAGAGATAGAAATACCGATAGAGGTAAAAATAGAAATGCTATATAGGTTTTATTTATGTTAGATTTTATTAGAAATAGAAATGCTATTAGAAATAGAAATGTTAGAATTAAAAATAAAAATAGAAGTAGACATAGCTAACATAGAAATAGAAATAGAGATAGAGATAGAACAATAGAAATACCGATAGAAATAGAGATAGAAATACCGATAGAAGTACCCACCAGCCGGGACTAAAGTTTTGTTAACTTATTCTTACTTATCAAACTAAAATTAGAGATAGAAATAGAAATTGTATATTTGATTTGCGTTTTATATGTACTTATATAATGCAGATGAGCCGAGCATGGATGTACGCCGATCGACGCTCTGGAGATTTCATTAAAGGCGTGCATTCTTTTCTCAAGGTGGCTGAGGCAACCAAGCGGAATGGTTTTATGTGTTGTCCATGCGGAGGTTGTCGAAATGAGAAGGATTACCCCTCCACAAAGACCCTTCACATCCACCTGTTCCGGTTCGGTTTCATGTCCGGCTATAATTGTTGGACTAAGCATGGGGAGAGAGGGGTTATGATGGAAGACAACGATGAAGAAGAGAATGATGACAACTATCCTGAGTTCCCTGAAACCACCGATACCGCAATGGAAGATAATGAAGAAGAAGAAGGTGAAGAACGGGCATCAGATATGCCCGCTGATGATCTTGGTCAGGTCATTGTTGATGCACAGATTGACTGTGAAAGTGAAAAGGAGAGGGAGAAGTTGGAACGCATGTTAGATGATCACAAAAAGGATTTGTATCCAAATTGCGAAGATGGCCAGAAAAAGCTAGGAAGCACGCTGGAATTGCTGCAATGGAAAGCAGAGAGTGGTTTATCTGACAAGGGATTTGAGAAGTTGCTGAAAATTATGAAGAAGATGCTTCCAAAGGAGAACGAATTGCCCGCCAGTACGTATGAAGCAAAGAAGATTGTCTGCCCTCTAGGATTGGAGGTGCAGAAGATACATGCATGCATTAATGACTGTATCCTCTACCGTGGTGAGTATGAGAATTTGAATGCATGCCCGGTGTGCAGTGCATTTCGGTATAAGATCAGGCGAGATGACCCTGGTGATGTTGAGGGCGAGCGCCCCAGGAAGAGGATTCCTGCCAAGGTGATGTGGTATGCACCTATAATACCACGGTTGAAACGTTTGTTCAGAAATAAAGAGCATGCCAAGTTGTTGAGGTGGCACAAAGAAGACCGTAAGAGTGACGAGATGTTGAGACACCCCGCTGATGGGTCGCAGTGGAGAAAAATCGACAGAGATTTTCCGGAGTTTACGGAAGACGCACGCAACCTGAGGTTTGGTCTAAGTACAGATGGCATGAATCCTTTTGGGGAGCAGAGCTGCAGTCATAGCACCTGGCCCGTGACTCTATGTATATATAACCTTCCTCCTTGGTTATGCATGAAGCGAAAGTTTATTATGATGCCAGTGCTTATCCAAGGCCCGAAGCAACCCGGCAATGACATTGATGTGTATCTAAGGCCATTAGTTGATGAACTTTTACAGCTGTGGCAGACTGAAGGTGTTCGTGTGTGGGATGAGTACAAACAAGAGGAATTTGATGTACGAGCGTTGCTGTTCGTGACCATCAATGATTGGCCTGCTCTTAGTAACCTTTCAGGACAGACAAACAAGGGATACAATGCATGCACGCACTGTTTAGGTGAGATCGATAGTATATATTTGGATAAAAGTAAGAAGGTGGTGTATCTCGGGCATCGTCGATTTCTTTCGCCCAAACATCAATTGAAGAAAAAAGGCAAGCATTTCAAGGGCGAGGCAGAAGTCCGAGGCAAGCCTAAACGCCATACTGGTGATGATATATTTGATATGGTCAAAGATTTAGAAGTAATCTTTGGAAAGGGTCCTGGCAGTCTGTCTGTTCCGAATGACGCTAGCGGACATGCACCCATGTGGAAGAAGAAATCTATATTTTGGGAGCTTGAGTATTGGAAATTCCTAGAGGTCCGCTCTGCAATCGACGTGATGCACGTGACGAAGAATGTTTGCGTGAACCTACTAGGATTCTTGGGCTTGTATGGGAAGACAAAAGATACACCAGAAGCACGGGAGGACCAGCACCGTATGAAAAGAAGAGACGGCATGCATCCGGAGGATTCTAAGGGTCCTGCGAGCTACGCTCTTACCAAAGAAGAGAAGGAAATCTTTTTTGAATGCCTGAGCAGTATCAAGGTCCCATCTGGATTCTCGTCAAATATAAAGGGAATAATAAATATAGCCGAGAAAAAATTCCAAAACCTAAAGTCTCATGACTGCCACGTGCTTATGACGCAGTTGCTTCCGGTTGCACTGAGGGGGATTCTACCGGAAAATGTTCGAGTACCGATTGTGAAGCTATGTGCATTCCTCAATGCAATTTCGCAGAAGGTAATCAATCCAGAAGATCTACAACGGTTACAGAATGATGTGGCTCAATGTCTTGTCAGCTTCGAGTTGGTGTTCCCACCGTCCTTCTTCAATATTATGACGCATCTCTTAGTTCACCTAGTCGAAGAGATTACCATTCTCGGTCCAGTATTTCTGCACAATATGTTCCCCTTTGAGAGGTTCATGAGAGTCTTAAAGAAATACGTGCATAACCGTGCTAGGCCAGAAGGAAGCATCTCCAAGGGCTATCTAACAGAGGAGGTCATTGAGTTTTGTGTTGACTTTGTTCCTGACCTGAACCCGATTGGTCTTCCTCAATCGCGGCATGAGGGGAGACTAAGTGGAAAAGGCACGCTAGGAATGAAATCAGCATACTGTATGGACGGACATTCTTTGAGTGAAGCACACTACACAGTTCTACGAAATTCCACGTTGGTGGAGCCGTATATGGAGCGACACAAGAATATTGTACGCTCGGAAAACCCTGGGCAATCAAACTCCTGGATTACAAAGTTGCACATGGCGACTTTTGGTGGTTGGTTGCAAACACTTCTCATAAATGATGCCACTATTGGATATGAGCTATCCATGTTGGCCAAGAAACCATCTTCAACTATATTGACTTTCCAGGGTTACGAGATAAATGGGAATATATTTTATACGGTCGCCCAAGATAAAAAGAGCACCAATCAAAACAGTGGTGTCCGCTTTGATGCATTACATGACAATGGGACAAAGGACACATATTATGGTTACATTGAAGAGATATGGGAACTTGACTATGGACCATCTTTTAAGGTCCCTTTGTTTCGGTGCAAATGGGTCAAGCTGACAGGAGGCGGGGTAGTTGTAGACCAAAAGTACGGCATGACCACCGTGGATATCAACAATCTTGCGTACATGGATGAACCATTCGTCCTAGCCAACGATGTCGCTCAGGTTTTCTATGTGAAGGACATGTCTACAAAACCGAGAAAGAGAAAAGATAAGAAAACGAATACATCACACGATGAGCCAAAGCGACACATTGTTCTCTCAGGGAAAAGAATCATCGTGGGAGTGGAGGACAAGACAGATATGTCAGAAGATTATAACAAGTTTGATGAAATTCCGCCCTTCAGAGTGAACACTGACCCAACCCTCCTCTTAAACAAAGAAGATACTCCATGGTTACGGTGCAGAAGGAAACCCCAACACTAGATGGGGATGTTGGTGATGTGTAATAATGTATTAAACTTTGATGTAAATATATGATTTTGGGTTAGTTATTCAAATTCGAACACTTTTTATATTCAAAGTTTTATCTAATTCCAAAATATGCAAAAAGATTTTTAATAAATATTGTTTTAATTGAAAATAGCAAAATAGTTAATTGTTTGAATAGTTTGAATAATTGATTTTGAAAATAGAAAATATTTTTGAATTAGTTATTCAATTTCAAACACCTTTCATATTCAAAGTATTATCAAATTCTAAAATATGCAAAAAGAATTTTAATCAATATTGTTTTAATTGAAAATGGCAAAATAGTTAATTGTTTAAATAGTTAGAATAATTGATTTTGAAAATAGAAAATATTTTTCAATTAGTTATTCAATTTCAAACACTTTTCATATTCAAAGTTTTATCAAATTCTAAAATATGCAGAAGTTATTCAAATTGAAATTCAAAATTCATATTTTCATATGAAATCTGAAAAAATCTGCCATTGGCGCGCATTTATTACTCCTTTAGTCCCGGTTCGTTTAACCAACCGGGACTAAAGGTCTGGATCTGGGCGCGCGAACCGCCCAAGGTCTTTAGTCCCGGTTGGTGGCTCCAACCGGGACTAAAGACCCCCCTTTAGTCCCGGTTGGAGCCACCAACCGGGACTAAAGAGGTGCGGGTATATAAGCCACCGCCCTCTTCTTCTTCTTCCTCTCTTCTCACACTTAGCCGAAACCGACGCGCGCAGAGGACGAATCCGGCCGATTGTTGCGGTCGCCGGAAAACTCGCACCCCCTGCCCGCCGGTCTACGCCGCGCCGGTCGACGCCGCCGCTCCGGAGCACCGCCGCCGCGCGCCGCCGATCCTTCGCCTCCGACCACATCCCCGAGAGCTCCGCCCGCGCGCCTGCAGGTCCGCCGCCGCGACCACCGCCGAGCCCCCGCCGAGTCGACGCCCTCGCCGCGCCGCCGCATCGCCCCGCGCCGCGCTGCCCTCCGAGTCGAACGACGCCCCGCGCAGGTGAGCCACCGGCCGGCCGCCGCCATGCACCTGCAAAAATAGCAAGAAAAAAAGTTAGAAAAAAATAAAGAAAAAATAGAAAGAAAAATGTAGTTAGAAATGTAGTTACAAATAAGTTAGAAAATAAGTTAGTATGTTAGTTAGTAATAGTAAATAAGTTAGAAAATAAGTTAGTATGTTAGTTAGTAATAGTAAATAGTAAATAGTTAGTAAAATAAGTTAGTTAGTAATAGTAATAGTTAGTAAAATAAGTTAGTTAGTAATAGTAATAGTTAGAAAATAAGTTAGTAATAGTAATAGTAAATAGTTAGTAATAGTTAGAAAATAAGTTAGTATGTTAGTTAGTAATAGTAATAGTTAGAAAATAAGTTAGTAATAGTAATAGTTAGAAAATAAGTTAGTAATAGTAATAGTTAGAAAATAAGTTAGTAATAGTAATAGTTAGAAAATAAGTTAGTAATAGTAATAGTAAATGCAATTACTATTTGTTAGATTTTATGTTAGATTTTATATGTTAGAAAAATTGTTAGATTTAATGTTAAAAAATAAGTAATAGTAATAGAAATGCTATTCATATTAGTAATAGTAATAGAAATAGAAATGCTATTCATATTAGTTTCTTATAGTTAGATTAGTTTATTAGTTTCTTATAGTTAGATTAGTTTATTAGTTAGTTTCTTATAGTTAGATTAGTTTCTTAGTTATTCTTATAGTTATTCTTAGATTAGTTTCTTATAGTTAGATAAGTTTCTTAGTTTCTTATAGTTAGATTAGTTTCTTAGTAATAGTAATAAAAATGAATAGAAAGTGAATAGATCGAAATGTTGTTGATCTATATGTTATATGGATTTCAGATATGGATTTCGGCGCCGGAAGAGAAGGTGAAGAAGAGATGTTGAAGATTATAGGAGAGGGTACCACCCGTGCACAAGAAGAGGGTACCACCCGTGCAGAAGGAGACGGCTCGGAATTTTTGAACGAGTCGGGTGAGGGAATGGAGGAGGAGCAGCCGGAGAATGATGATTGCGAGGACGGCTCACACGGGACTGGACGTGACTTAATAAAACGGTCCGGCGAGGTATATATATATGAAGATTAGCTCTATTCATGAATCAGTAGATGACGATGCATTATGTGGTATATATATTAACGAGTGTTTTCTTATTTTAGAGCTCTGAATCTTCTAGAAAGAAGCGAGGCCCGGCCAAACGGCTGGCATCGAATCAGCATTACACGATTGGGCGTCTCTCAAGTGAAGGCGAACCGTTGGAACCCAAGAGTGTCGCAAATGCGTTCACACATCAATGTGGATGTCTTGTCAGGGACATGGTGCCGATAAGCATTCAATATTGGTATAAGCCCAAGGCGGCAAAGGGAGAGCCAGCACAGCCAGAGCCAGAAGAGGGTGCAGCGGTCAATTATGTCACCAAGGTCTTGAAAGATAGACTTTGGGATTCCCTCATTCCACATTTCAATCTGCCGGTCACCGAGTCCCTGGATGAAGCAGAGCAACAGAAGGAGAAAGTCAGGGAGTGGGCTCTCAAGAAGATGGCTGCACAGTTCAATAACCACAAGAAGAGGTTATGGAACACCTATGTCAACGCCGATCGACAAGCTCCAGAATTTACTGGCCCCAATGAGTTCCTGCGGGATCACTGGGATGCATTTGTGGAGTACAAGGAGTCAGAGCTGGGTAAGCTAAGGAGTCAGAAAAATCAGGCAAATGCCGCGAAAAAGAAATATCACCATAAGTTGGGTCCAGGCGGCTACAAAAGGGCCGAGCCTAAGTGGGATATGCAAGAGGCCGCCCTACGAGAAAAAGGCATCGAACCAGAAACAGAACAATGGCCCAGAAGGTCAAGAAATTGGGCACTTGCCCATGGAGCTGTCTATGATGAGAGAACAGGGAAATTAGTTCAAGAGAAGAAACAAATTGCTGAACCCCTGGGAGCACTTGTCAAGACAATCGCCGAGGTTCAAGAGGGGACGTTCAAGCCGGACAGAGAGAACGACGAGCTGACAAAGGCCCTCGGGAACAAAGAACACACAGGACGAACACGGGGTCTGGGTTCTGCTATTCCGTGGAGGTCTGGGTTCTCCGAAGAGAGCCAGACTTATAGAAGCCGAGAGAGAGCGAAGAAGCGGAAGGCGCAGGAGGAGGCCTCACGGATAGAGAGCATAGAAAGGCAACAGGCTGAGCTGAGAGAGTTGTATTTGCTGCAGCAGAAGGCACTGGAGGAATTAAAGTCGCAAGGGGCAACTCAGCATCAGCAATACCTAGAACATGCATCAGGCGACCGATCTCAGCGGAGAAGCAGCGTGGCTTCCACGGAGGTACCGATGGTTCACTACCCCGTGGATGATATCACCAAGAAGACAGACTGTCAGCTGCATTATCCCATGAAGAACATATCGATGAAGGTGGCGGTTGGCTATGTCTTGCCATCTGGACCTGGACAAACCTGGCATGGCCGTGAGATTCGACCTGGCTATGCTAAGGTCGGGGTGGATGCAATTGAAAGGGGGTATGAGTCCCTCCTTCTTGACGTCGCTGGACCTGAAGAGGAGGAAAAACTGGGAGAAGTATTGGGTGGTATAATTCTTTGGGATAAGAAACACATCGTGTTTCCAGGCTCGGCGCCAAGGCGGCCACCCTCTCCTCCTAGTCCTCGCAATTCACCACCTCCCGACGACGACAGGGACGACTACCACCATACCCCGAGTCCACATCGATCTCCACCTCAATGTCAGCCGCCTCCGCCACCTCCGCCGCCTCAGCCCACTCGTAAGTCCCAGAGTTGTGGCAAGTCCGCTGCTATGTCCACTAGCAATGTCTCTCCGAAGAAACGGGCCAAGATAGCTAAGGCGGTGCCGCCTCCTCCTATCGAGAAGACTGCTGAAGAAATTGAGGCGGAGGACAGAGCCAAAGTGAAAAGGAAGCTCGCAGCCCTACGCCCGACCCCTACACCGAAGCAGGTATATACTCTGGAACAGAAGGAGTGGGCCTTTGATATGCTTACCCAACCTTCGCAATATGAATTGCGTAAGCCAGATGACTACAAGCGTTGTTTGGATAAGCAGGTAGATGCAAAAAAAGAAGCTAATAAGACAAGCGTAACTGCAAGAGGGAAAAGAGACGTTGCCCAGCTTGGAGCACAGACCAAAAAATCAATCTCCCCGCTAAAGGTCTTTGCTAGTGATGCTGGTGGGAGTGTTGCTCAACCCAATCCCGCCGACTTTGCTAAAGAAGCTGGTTTGACTCTTTCTCAATTGCTAGATGAAGGTATCACCCCAAAGGCGCCTATAGCACGGCAATATGAAAAGGGGAAGAGTCTGGTCCCACCTGAGATTGAAATGAATCTACCAACGCAAATGCGAAAATTGCATAAGTGGTACCTGCAAGCCGCAAAGGGCACGCAAGATTTTCTCCTTATGCAAATCACAAAGGACCATTTCTTAGGTCAAGACTTGGTGCATATTGAGTTTGATGAATTCTTTCAGCTATTCAATCAAGACGCGCTCGACAAATCTCTCGTCAGTGCCTATGTTCTGTAAGTGATTCATTATTTCTATAAGTCTCTAGCTCAACTCGTTCTTTGCATGTAATTTTCCTCACTACGCTGTTTATTATGCAGAATGAAGAGTATGGAATCTAAGAAAAGGAATGACCTCCAACTTGGATTCATTGATCCAAACCGAGTTAACGGAGTGATGATACAAAGGAATCGCAAGGAGACGGAGGATAACTTGCTAGAGTTCCTACTTACGCAGGAATACCGAGCTAGAATACTCTTTCCGTACAACATCAGGTGAGTGTTACTATCTTATACACAGTTAATTTTCCTTACTCGGTGTTATAAGTGTAATTGATGAGTTTATTAACTTACATAATTAAACTTGCACGCAGTTACCATTGGATTTTGCTAAAGATTGAACCTGACTATGGAAGGGTTCAAATCTTTGACTCGATGGATAAACCACTTAATGAATACCAAAGCATCCTTGATGTGATGGATAGGTAATTTTAATCATTATGGCATTATATCGGTCTCTTTCGTTCATCTATAACTCATCTATTTATTTTCTTTGCTCGGCAGTGTTTGGAAACGGTTTATACGCATAGTTAAAGGTGAATGAAAAACTGAGCTAATTTACCGTCAGATCGAGGTAAGTCGTACGAGCTAGGTCCACACATCCCTTTAATTCTAGTTTCAAATACCATTAAGTATATCAATCTTGATATGTCACTGACTAAAATCTATTCTCGTAAAGTGTGCGAGGCAGCCTTCGGGAACTAATCTATGTGCATACTATACTTGCGAGAACCTTCGTGCACAGGTCACTGAAGGAATTGATTTTCAAACAGTAAGTAAATAATATACTGACAAATTCATTTTATTGGCATCAATTTTGTTATGATGATTCATATTCATATTGTTCTTCTTCTTCGTAGTTCGAAGCAAAGCGGAAACTGCTCTCACCGACTGAACGCGTAGTAGGAATTCAAGAGGAATTAGCCGGATTTCTGCTTGAACATGTCATTAACCCAAAGGGTGAATTTCATGCCGGTTTCGATTAGACAATGTTTATAATTAAACATAAGTCGTGATCTTATGTGTGTGAACAAGTTGTATATATACTTGTATGCATGTATATGCTCGGTGAACCAAATATATTATATATATGTATTGTTTTATATATTATGTTGTAATGCTGTATGAATAAGTATATAAGAAAACTTGTTTGAAATGAATCAAACAATTGAATGGAGCAAAATACAAATATACCCTAAACCCTAGACCCCTAAATAACAATTGAAATCCAGAAAAATAAAGAAGCAGAGAGGCTGCCACGTGTGGACTCTTTAGTCCCGGTTCTTAACACGAACCGGGACTAAAGACCTACGCCCACGACCGCCCGGCCCCTGCCACGTGGTCACTCTTTAGTCCCGGTTCGTATAGCAACCGGGACTAAAGATAGGGCATCAGTCCCGGTTGGTTAGTCCCGGTTGCGCAACCGGGACTGAAGGCCCATACGAACCGGGACTGATGCCCTGTTTTCCACTAGTGAATCAGTTGATATTTTTGCAGCAATATCGTTTTTATCCTCATAAATGTCTTAGAAGCGAGGACTTTTACAGTACTCTAAGTAAATATAGACCCTCCAATTTGTATAATCCAACGAATTAGATTCACGGGTAGTCCCATCCATCTAATACGGAGTACTGCACAGAAAAATCGGGAGTACCCAGTTTTTAGGGGTAGTCGTACTTTTACAGGATAGTTAACTTTTAGGTCACGGAGTTAATACTCCCTCCGTTTAGAAATATAAGATGTTTTAGCTTTGTGAAATGAGTGTATTTAAATATCTTTTAGTGTATAGATTCGAGCGAATCCAGTACTATTATTTAGCAAGTTCTGCTGGAATTTTGGGGCGACGGCCTGGTTGCCGCTTGTACGGCGCTGAGTGCGTAATCCAGTATTATTTAGCAAGTTTAGGCGTGCATTCCCAGAAGCAAACCTCTCTTTCAGAAAAGCAAAATACAAACTAGGAACTCAGTGAGAGGAGCCGTGTTGAAGAGCACATCGACTGCCTGGCGCGCGCGCGTCCTGCGCGAGTATATAAGATCGCGTCCCGCCCTTTCCTTGTTGCCGCCTCTTCTAGTCTGCTGGTGAGATTCATCCATAAACTTCTTTCTGATTGCACTCAAATACTCAATTACGGTGTTTCTATGATCCTCTTTACTTTGTTTTTCCATAGTAGATGGCTCATGAATTTGCCAAAACATGTTGCATTGCCAGGTGCTCGGAGTTTTCTGTTCGAACAATTGATTGTACGCTAGTTAGAGCTTTGGATTGTACGAGGGCAGTACCATGGCAGTGAAGACATAATCATTATGTAAGCATGCATTTTATTGGCTTTTTTAAACTAAGATTCGTGTCTAATCTATCATTGTTCTTGAAAAATCATGTGGCGTATAAGGATTAAACTTATATATATGTTACCAAGTATAGTCTAACCTTCATTTTATTTCCGATGACATATTTTGATATATAAATTATGATTTTTATTTCATCATGCATACAACATTAGTCATGCATGTATTTTTTTCCTAAACCTTGACGACATTTAATCGGCCAAATAGAAACCATTTCACATCGATTAAGTCTACCGTACTGTATCTTGTGTATTCATGACTTCATGTTAGAAAAATTTATATCAAAATGGTCTTACATCCTTACATGGGGGAGGGGGCCGTCCCCCCCCCCCCCCCGCGCGCAATAAAATGATGACATGTGTATTTTACTTCACCATACCTAAATTTTTAACCGTCCTCCGTCACTGTGAACAAATTCTGGATACCCCCGCTCTCTTACATCTCCATTGCCAAGGTCAGTTTGTGCTCTCGCTGCTGTAATATTTTTCGTTCCAATCTTGCTTAGAGAGTAATGTTAAATTTGTTGAAGTGTATAAGTGAAGTATACTAGCCCTTTCACATGGTATCAGAGCCTAAGGTCTCGAGTTCGAGTCCTGGCTTTGACAATTTATTGTAAAACTGTGGTTATCCCTTGGTGTCAGTGTATAGGATCTATCTATTATATACTAAAAGCACAATACGGATGTCTAAAATAAAGACGCCACGTTAATCCACATCATCTTAATTATTTTAGTTGTTAGATCTAAATTCTATGGCTAAGATTTAATGAAGATCTGTTAGTTACGTAACAGGTTGACACGGTATTATAACTAACGTGTCCACATTTTTCCTTTCCTAGAATAAAATTATCCAACAACCCAACAGACCACTTGTGTGGCTGTGTGAATTTGAAGGGAACTAAACACAGAAATACAAACAGCTACGTAATTACAAAAGAAAAAAACTTGTGTTAGATAAGTGCAAAGGAAGGACTCTTCAAAGGACTATAGAGACAGCCGGCCACTACTGCCTGTAATAAGGGGTAACATGCGATGGGCTAATAAAACGTGACTGCCTGGGCAAATGATGAGAGATAGAGAGATTTCAGTATTTAGAAATTTTACAAAGGAAAATATTTAAGTATTTGTGTAATAATTGAACTCTAAATTTAAGATATATATATATATATGTCTAAAATAGAGTCACCATATTAATCTGCGTATACTAGAAATAAGTATACTGTTAATTTTACCGCTAACATTTAAGATTAATAAATCTAAAAGTTACGCAAAACTATAGACGCTTGACAAAGTTTGTTGCATATCTACACCGGTGCATATCAAATATATCTTATTTCCGATTGTCGCATGTACATAAATCCGCATGCATTTCAAGTAATTTTTCCCCATATGCATGTCCGAAGAATGAGCGAACTACTTCATGCAAAAAATACTTTTTACGCAAATTAAGTATACATGTTAATTACAATTAATTTGTATTATGCCTCATTAAAACATGTTAGTCATAGCTCAAAAAAACATGTTAGTCATCCCCAAATACACATTAATTTCACAGATATATTTTTGAGTCCTTATAAAACAAGAATGTTAAATCTTTTTACACAATGTTTTTTAGAAGGTCAATACGCTAAAATAATGACTTTAAAATTATTAGACAGTAACATCAGAAATAGTAGAGGAGTATGTAAATGTGGTTCGATAACTAGAACCAAATGCTCGGGCATGTGATCATCATGGATCATTAGTTTGTCCAACATCTGTATACCAAATTGTACACGCTATGAAGAATAAGGGCAACCTTCTTCGCAATGACGGAACAAAAAGATTGGACTGCTATAGCTATGGACAAAAGAATAAATATGCATGGAGATGTAGACATATTACACCAGAGACCATAGGAGATTTTTTATCTAATGGCCTTGTGAATTACCACTTTGTTTGTCGTGTCCTTGCAGCTTCAGCTTTCGAATATTATTGAGAAAAAATAAGCCACTATCATTAGATTTCCTTAATAGGTATTGCATACTATTTGTTATTCTTAGCAACATAGTGATATACTAATTTACAAGGTCAAGATCAAGGTTAACTTTTTTTAATTGAAGGAGACAAATATTGCAACATTGGAGTAGTAATATTATTTACATAATAGACGATGCCCTCGAATTTGCGAGGGCCACCTTGCTAGTTACTTATAACATCAGACCACGTACAAGGCCTCTTATGCCTACCTCTGAGTCTCTACACGCGTTGACTTGTCTTCTCCGTCACACATGAAGCTTAACAAAATTCACAATGTATATTTCTACTGCAAACCAAATATATTTTTAGTGCAAACAACATATACTTCTACTGTAAACAAAATATATTTTCCTGAAAGACAAACCAAGTGAAGTAACTGAGACGGTAGCAGCAAACAAATCCTTCCATATGAAGATATGATTAGAACTGGGCATCAATCATCATGCACTCAATTACTGATTTACGGTGTTTCTTCTACCTACAAATGCGTTGTCGTGCCCGTGCCCGTGCGTTCCAGAGAGGGGAGGAGCGAGATGTGCAGATTCCAGGTCACTCGCCCGTGCGTTCAAGGTATGTTATAAAAATATGCTAGTTGTTAAATAGGATAGTGGTGTAATCATCAATTGATGAACCAGCAACTCAAATGATCTCCCTCCACACTGACTTGCACAGCAATGACTAGGATCTAAAAGTTTACCAATCCTTGAGAACACATCCATGGCAATAAGTTTCACAGTACCCGGATCCCATTGTCTTACCGTTAATTGGGTGCTCTCTAGTTCTCTGGTCTTAGACAATAAGGAGCAAATGAAATATTCAACTGTAGAAATTCCTGAAAGGGAATAGTAGCATCACTGGTGGCAAGAAGCCGACACACCTCCTAGTCTCCTAGGTCCCAAGACCACTCAAGATATGCAGCAAAAATCGAGTGCCAGTAATAGTGGTAGAATCAGAATCACCAAAGCAGCTTAGTTGTTGCAGGGAATGATTTCTAGATGCAGCGGATAGGTTAAGCCCTTAATAATGAATCCTTGCCTCTCTGCAGCAAAACATGAATTTGCCAAAACATGTTGCATTTCCAGGTGCTCGGAGTTCGGTGTTGGAGCAAAGTCTGCATAACCCCGCTCGCTCACATCTCCATTGCCAAGGTCAGTTTGTGCAATCTTTGTTGTAACATTTTTTGTTCCAATCTTGTTTAGGGCTCGTTTGGCATCCATCATTTCACATGATGATATCATTTTATTTTAGCAAATTCACAGAAATGACAGAGTACTGATGTCTACGCACTTCTATTCTTGTAGACACTTGTTGGGCCTCCAAGTGCAGAGGTTTGTAGAACAGCAGCAAGTTTCCCTTAAGTAGATCACTCAAGGTTTATCGAACTCAGGGAGGTTAGAGGTCAAAGCTATCCCTCTCAAGCAACCCTGCAATTACAATACAGAAAGTCTCTTGTGTCCCCAACACACCCAATACACTTCTCAGATGTATAGGTGCACTAGTTCGGCGAAGAGATAGTGAAATACAAGCGGTAGTGATGATTATAAGTAGCAAACGTGATGTGAAATAAATATCGCTGCGAGCAAACAAGTAACAAAATAGCAAGTAAACGGTATGCAATGCTTGGAAACAAGGCCTAGGGATCATACTTTCACTAGTGGACACACTCTCAACAATATAACATGACTGAACAAATAACTTCTCTTTGCTAAGGCACTCTAAATTACTCTCCTATTGAATAACACTAATCATCGTGTAGTGGCTACAGAAGCACCCCTTAAAGTTCATCAAGTACTTGACAAACACCACTCATAGAGATATCCAAATCAAATCACAATTCAAGATAGAAATCATTGCAACTTAAACCAAGTACTAACACGGTGCACACACTGTCAACATTACACCATGAAAGGAGGAATAGACCACTCAAACTATCATAGCAATAATTATTCTCATAATCCACAAGAGATCACAATCATAGCCTAAACCAAGTACCACCATGATGCCCGCACTGTCACCGTTACACCATAGCAGGAGGAATAGATTACTTTAATAACATCACTAGAGTACACAAAATATCTGAATAATAACATGTACTTGTTCAACATGATACAAAGCTCACGATCACATAAAGATCACATCATGGGAGAGAGAGGTGAACCACATAGCTACCGATAGAGCCCTCAGCCCCGGGGATGAACTACTCCCTCCTCATCATAGGAGACAGCAAGGTTGATGGAGATGGCGGTGAGGTCGATGGAGACGGCGGAGACGGCGGAGACGGCGATGGAGACCGATGGAGATGGCTCCGGGGGCACTTCCCCGTCCCGGCAGGGTGCCGGAACAGAGACTTCTGTCCCCCGAAATTCGTCGGCGATGGCGGCGGAGCTGCGGAACTCTTTCTGGAAAATTGCCGAATCCCCTAGGGTTTTCCGTCTCGGGGCTTTATATAGGCGAAGGTGCGTCGCGAGAAGGCAGCCAGGGGCTCCTCACACATGGGTGGGGCCCTGGTGGTCCCCCTCCGACACTTCTTCGGATCTCTGGAAGCTTCCGGGAAAAATAAGACTTCAGGAACTTGTTTCGTCCAATTCCGAGAATATTTCCTGTGTATCACTTCTGAAACACAAAAACAGCAGAAAACAGGAAACTGGCACTGTGGCGCTTGTTAATAGGTTAGTTCCGGAAAATGCATAAAAGTGCCACTAAGTGTAACGAAACAATAGGCAAATGGTGTAAAAACAAGCATGGATCATCAAAAATTATAGATACGTTTGAGACGTATCAAGCATCCCCAAGCTTAACTCCTGCTCGTCCTCGAGTAGGTAAGTGATAACAAAAGAATAATTTTTGAGGTGACATGCACCTACACAATCTTGATCATATATGTAAGCATTGTGAGCTGGGATCATCAGAACTTAAAACATGGGCATGAAGATATAATCTTGACAATAAGAACTTAGCAACCATGTTGTAAACATGCAAATGAACACAAACAAAAGATCATGAAAATGAAACAATGAAAGTCAAACGTGTGTTCACATCATAAGGAAAAACATACAAAAGGTTTTCAGCTTGTCCTTCAAAGAGAGCAAAACATAAATGCATAGGACACCTCAAAGTTTAAGAGGGCGACTAGATACAAGTAATTTAAGAACAAGTGAAACCAACAATATGAGTCAATCAATGAACTTTGGGACAATGCATATCACACTAAGAATGACAACTATGCTCTCTTAACGGTGCATAAAGAAAGAAGGTGGTGACTCAACATAAAAGTAAAAGAAAGGCCCTTCGCAGAGGGAAGCAGTGATTGCAAGTTTTATAACCTTCAAAAATTATGGTACTTACCGGCTTTGAGCTCTCATTGCCCCCATCATAAGCATCTTGAATGGTTAAAGTTAATGCGAGAACAATTATGATGCATATGCTTGACAAATCATAAGTTAAAACCTCGTGCCCCGTGAATACGAGTACCCAAACCTCATGCTACTTTACTTAGAGTCCCAAGCAAGGCTCTTGTCATTGTAAGTATATGCATATCATTGAGAACCGCCAATGGGGTACCTCCGTGCCCGATGACATGGAACAAGCCCACACCAAAATGACAGGATAAGCAGACAATGAACACCTCGACATCTCTTTTATTTGCTATATTGTTTAGCTTTTTATTATGAGATGCGTCGTCGAATGTTCACCATGGGTATGCTGCAAATTTCCACCATGAATTATGCATGGCTTAGATTGGCGGCCCGGCGTTTCCCTAACACATATACAAACTCCATGATCCCCACAAGATTCCCAATTCATTTCACACCGCAGGCATCCATAAACAAAAGATCACGATATCAACTCAAATAAGAAGTGCAATGTTGAAAGCTTGCCCCATGACAGCATGGCTGGGCTAGAATCCAACTTACAACTTGCAAGCATTACAACTCAACATAAGAGACCACAATGTCAAATTTTTAAGAACAGGAAAAAGTAAAGTGTGCCTTTCGGTTCGTGAGAGCTTTACTAACCGAATTTCGCATAACACTGGTAAGAGTTTAATTTGAAGAGAAAATAAAAGCAAGTCAAATTTACTTGGAATAGCAAATTGCTAGTAGGTATGTATGGTGGACACTTTGGAAGACTTTGGCTTTTAGGAGTTGGATGCACGAGTAGAGCTCATACTCAGTACAAGGCGAGGGCTAGCAAAAGACTGGGAGCGACCAACTAAGAGAGCAATAATGGCCATAATCATGCAAAGCGACAAAGCGACATTAAAAGAAGCATAAGATGGCATCAAAAGTCAAAAACTAAATGATCATATAGGCTATTGGCGACTTTGTATGAGTCAAAACATGTGTGAGCATGCGCCAAGTCAACCCAAATAAAGCATCAAGGAGAAAACCAAAATAATGCTTCCAAATAATTAAAACAACGCATGATTTTTTCAAAGGCTCATTAAGCAATCTCAGTTATTTGAGACAAGTCATGCTACAGCAAAACCACTAAGCATACTATCAAAAAGACATCAAGCATGACATGAAAAAGCCTAAGCCGCAGTCTACACAAGCTCCTTCTTGTACCACTATTTTGCTCAAAGCTTTTTCTCTTTTCCAACACCATTTGAAATTTTTTAAGACACCTCTTTTGATGAAAACCAATAAAGATCAGAGGCAAAAATACACCTTGATGAAAAGGTATGACAAGGTCTGAACGCAAATCAAGGTGAAAACAAAAACCAAAAGCAGTAGCAGAAAAAGAAGAACACTCGGTGAACGATAAGAGTGAAAAACTGAGTGTTCTTAGCAAATGAAAACGAGTTCATCTCCTCCAAAAGAAACATGATGTGATCTAACCGTTTATTGCAGCAAACAAACAAACCAAACCAACTAAGAAAACTAAAACAACTGACGCTCCAAGAAAAACACATAGTGCATGAAGCAATAAAAATATAGTGTTTTGAAAGGTGACCTGATTTTTGCCGATGAAGAAGGGGTGCCTCGGGGGCATCCCCAAGCTTTGACGCTTGTACTTCTTGGATATTTCTTGGGGTGATGCATGGGCATCCCCAAGCTTGAGCTTTTGTCCATTCTTCAACTCATCTCATCATTCTCCAATCCCTACACTTGAAAACTTCCTTCATACAAAACTAAACACAATTCTATTAGCAACATTAGTGTAAGCATAAAATATATTCAACCTCTTTTAGCTTCAGGTTTCAACTCAAAACCACCACATATATAGCAAATACTACTGTAGAAACTCCCCAAAAAGTTCCATGATCAAAAGAACTCAAAAGAAAGCGATAAAGTGGCAAACACAAATATTGGCAGAAATCTGTCAAAACTGAACAGCTGACAAAGGTCGAATTTTTGAGGGATTTTCTGTTGCTCAAATCAAAAAGTGTTCAACTAAGAAAAGTTTGGATATAACCTGGGGCATATGTACAAGAAATCGCAGGTCCAAAAGATATACAGAGAATTTATACGAATTTTTACGGTGCAGCACCGAAAACAGTTTCAGGACAGCAACATCCCCAAATCTTACCTCACTCAAATTAGAGGCTTCTCTTGGCACAAAAACGAAATAAAAAGGATAAGGAGCGGTCATTATAGTAGTAATGACTTCCAAGACTCAAATAAAAGAAAAAGTACTGAAATAAACAATGGGTTATTTCCCAAGAGTGCTTTTGTTTAACGCCTTTGAGCTAGGCGCAGTAATTTGCAAAGATGCTCATGTGGGCGCCATATAAGAGCTTGAGGCAAAGGCGCCATGTAGGAACTTAAAGCAATAAAGAGCATCAAAAAGCAAATGTGAAAGACATTTATATCTGAACCACTTCCTATGAAAAATAGTCTTGTAAAGAGACAAGTCATAAAAGCGCAAAGCAAAAAGCATAGGAAGGCAGAACAAGTACAACTTCAAGAATTGCAACATAAAGAGGGGAAACTCAATATTATTAAGATCCATCAAACCATGTTTCCCTATCTCATAATAACTTTTAGTAGCATCATGAATAGAACTAACAATATCACATAAAGCTTCCCTATCATGAGCCACATGCATAAAAGGATTAATACTCCCCACATGAACAATAGTAGTAGGAGCAGATTCAACAGAATAATTATTCTCATCACCATAATCATCAAAGGCAGGAGGCATATTATAATCATAACTATTTTTCTCCTCAAAAGTAGGTGAACTGAAAACATTATACTCATCATCATAAACTAGAGGCTTAGTATCATCAAGAGATAGAGAACTACTATGTCGCAAAGCATATTCATCAAACATATCATCATAAGAAGGAACATGGATAGCACTAATGGTACAACAATTATTAACCTTAGAATTGGTACCAAAAAGATTTTCAATATCAAAAGTAGAGTGCTTTTCCCAATCATGATCACTAACATAAGTAATAGGCATAGGAACATCATCCCAATCAGAATTATCATAATCTATAGAAGGATCATAACGCTTAGGGGAAGATACCGTGTCCTCTCGCCTCTTACTCCTCTTCTTCTTCTTCTTCTTCTTCTTACTCTTCTTACTCTCTCCTTTAGGAGGGAGAGACTTGAAGGGCATCTTCTCCACATAATCTGGTTTGCTGACAGAAACAACAGAAGAAACTTTGGAGGATTCCTCCTCTCTATTAATAATATCGAAACATCTATTAGTCTTGTCATAGCTTGGCAAAATATCATGTTTTATAAGATCTTGTAAGTAAGTATTTGCGAGGCAATCTTTAGCACAATAGAGATGACAACCAGGAAGGGTGCTATTAATATCAACATCATTCATGTCAACCAAAGAAATCTTTCTAGATATCTCTTATCAATTCAAAAACAAGGTAAGCTCATCATGCTGATTGAGAGTAATCTTATCATCACAATACAAATCTGCGGTACTCGTTCGATTAATTGGGCATTGAAAATTAAAGTGACCTTTTTCACCACAAAATTCACAAAGAAAAGGATAAAGCTCACAAACCCATTCACCAAGCACATCTAGATCCTTGAGCCACATGCTGGTTTCTTCATTTGCGTGGGTGATGCAATAATCTTCCTTGTTGTAATTCTGTTCACAAGGTCTATGTATTCCACAAAAATTAACATGCTTATAAGAAATAGTACTTTTAGAAGTTGAGCATGTTTATTGCAATCATCAATAACAATATCACTTTCTATGCAAGTATCCTTAAAAGGTTCATGATACACGTCCCCATTTCCTTTAGGAACATTCATATGGGAAGCAAAGGCTTTAAAGCAATCAACCATAATTTGAGGATCAAGACCATATTTAGCACTAAGCTCTTGAAAAGTGGCAGTTTCAGCGAAAGACTTAATGCAATCAAACTCATAATTCATACCTGATCCTTTACCTTTGTCGCTATCCCAACCTTCGATATTGTTTTGAATTGTCTCAAGCAGACCCCACTTGGTGTCGACATCCTTGCTTGTGAAAGACCCATCAAAGCATGCATCTAGATAGTCCTTGTAATGTCTTGGAGGATAGAATTTAGAATAAAAGAGAGGTACAATTTCCTCCCAGCCAATAGATGGACCATCTTCAAGCAGCCGATACCATTCCTCAGCTCTGCCTTTCAGTGACAAAGAGAATAGCTTCTTCTTAACTTGGTTCATTGAAATACCTGCACACTGGAACAACTCGCATAATTCATGTATAAAGAGCAAATGATCACCAGGATGGACAGTTCCATCTCCTAAATAGCACTTATCCCTAACACGTTCAACAATCTTCGTAGGTATTTTAAAAGGATGGGGAGCACAAGCATCACTAGAAACATCACATATGGGAGATAAAATATTATCAGAACAAACCTTCTCCACTAAAGCTGGGGGACTAAAAATATCATAATCAACAAAACCAGCTTCCCCAAGCTTAGACTTTTCTATAGCATTAGCATTAACAGTATTCAAAGCATTCGTACTAATAACATTGCTATGCGAAATAAGCTCCAAAGGATTTTCAATTTTCTCTTCAAATCTAAAATCAGGAAAAAGACTAAAGAACTCTTTATTTTCCATTAAGCCTAACTAGTGAAAATAAAAACAAGAAACAAAAAGATATAATTGCAGAATCTAAAGGAAATAACTCCGAGCACTCACACAGGAGGATGCGAGTACCTTTTACCTTACCTCCTCGGCAACGGCGCCAGAAAAGAGCTTGATGTCTACGCACTTCTATTCTTGTAGACACTTGTTTGGCTTCCAAGTGCAGAGGTTTGTAGAACAGCAGCAAGTTTCCCTTAAGTGGATCACCCAAGGTTTATCGAACTCAGGGAGGTTAGAGGTCAAAGCTATCCCTCTCAAGCAACCCTGCAATTACGATACAGAAAGTCTCTTGTGTCCCCAACACACCCAATACACTTGTCAGATGTATAGGTGCACTAGTTCGGCGAAGAGATAGTGAAATACAAGCGGTAGTGATGATTATAAGTAGCAAACATGATGTGAAATAAATATCGCTGCGAGCAAACAAGTAACAAAATAGCAAGTAAACGGTATGCAATGCTTGGAAACAAGGCCTAGGGATCATACTTTCACTAGTGGACACACTCCCAACAATATAACATGACTGAACAAATAACTTCTCTTTGCTAAGGCACTCTAAATTACTCTCCTATTGAATAACACTAATCATCGTGTAGTGGCTACAGAAGCACCCCTTAAAGTTCATCAAGTACTTGACAAACACCACTCATAGAGATATCCAAATCAAATCACAATTCAAGATAGAAATCATTGCAACTTAAACCAAGTACTAACACGGTGCACACACTGTCAACATTACACCATGAAAGGAGGAATAGATCACTCAAACTATCATAGCAATAATTATTCTCATAATCCACAAGAGATCACAATCATAGCCTAAACCAAGTACCACCATGATGCACGCACTGTCACCGTTACACCATAGCAGGAGGAATAGATTACTTTAATAACATCACTAGAGTACACAAAATATCTAAATAATAACATGTACTTGTTCAACATGATACAAAGCTCACGATCACATAAAGATCACATCATGGGAGAGAGAGGTGAACCACATAGCTACCGGTAGAGCCCTCAGCCCCGGAGATGAACTACTCCCTCCTCATCATAGGAGACAACAAGGTTGATGGAGATGGAGGTGAGGTCGATGGAGACGGCGGAGACGGCGATGGAGACCGATGGAGATGGCTCCGGGGGCACTTCCCCGTCCCGGCAGGGTGCCGGAACAGAGACTTCTGTCCCCCGAAATTCATCGGCGATGGCGGCGGAGCTGCGGAACTCTTTCTGGAAAATTGCCGAATCCCCTAGGGTTTCCCTCTCGAGGCTTTATATAGGCGAAGGGGCGTCGCGAGAGGGCAGCCAGGGGCTCCTCACACATGGGTGGCGCGGCCAGGGGCCTGGCCGCGCCAGCCCTATGTGTGGGGCCCTGGTGGCCCCCCTCCGACACTTCTTCGGATCTCTGGAAGCTTCCGGGAAAAATAAGACTTCAGGAACTTGTTTCGTCCAATTCCGAGAATATTTCCTGTGTATCACTTCTGAAACACAAAAACAGCAGAAAACAAGAAACTGGCACTGTGGCGCTTGTTAATAGGTTAGTTTCGGAAAATGCATAAAAGGGCCACTAAGTGTAACGAAACAATAGGCAAATGGTGTAAAAACAAGCATGGAGCATAAAAAATTATAGATACGTTTGAGACGTATCAAGTACCTAATAGGTATTAAGGTTAGGCATGAGATAAAAAATCATGGAATTCCAAATGAATTCTATAATCAATTCTGTGACAGCCAAACAAGTAATTAATAGAATCATAAATAAATTCTTTAATTCCAGCCTCAAATGATGGGAGCCAAACGAGCCCTTAGAGAATAATTTAAAATTCACAACTATATTTTTTACTACGAAAAAATGTATTTTAGTGCAAACAACATATACTTCTACTGTAAACAAAATATATTTTCCTGAAAGACAAAACAAGTGAAGTAATTGAGTGTAGCAGCAAACATATCCTTACATATGAAGATATGATTTACTATCTGTTACCACATCCTTCTCATGCAATTGTAAGCAAAATTCTGTTCCAGCGCTTTTGAGCCTGTAGTAGCAATGAGAAGCCAGAATTCTTGTTTTGAAACTCTCTCAGTTTAAAATTACAGTAAACCATTAGGAATCATCAGATTTATGTGAATACAAATTGTGGTACCCTTGGAAGCAATTAAGTTCACAACGTACGTATATTTTTACTTCAAACAACATATATTTTTACTGCAAACAACATATACTTTTACTTCAAGCAAAATATATACTTTTGCTTCCATTATTGTAAATAGGCACACTCACACGTCCTTCCTCAAAACGCAAGTAATCTGTCCTATTATTGAACAGCATTCACTTACAAGTCCCTTTAAACACACATCAAAACTTGTCCATGAATAAGAGCACATTAATCAGGCAGAAAAAACAGCCGCATGCAAATGCGCTTTCGTCATTTCAATATGCCCCATCAAGAAGTTTCTACTGGGGAGGTCCAAAAATAGTGTGTATAATCATCAAGAAGGATAAGATAATAAAGAAAACCAGAATTGCTAGGAACTCGGGAGATCCAAAGATCACAATGTAATAAAGCAAACGGTGTAGCAGTGGTGGTTACAGACGAATAAAATGGTAAATGAATGTGGCGCTCAAGTTGACAAGCATGCCAAAGGGGCGGCATGTCTTTATTATAGGACATATGCTGGGATGACTGGAGACGCTTCATGGTGTGGTGGCCGGGGTGTCCAAGGCGGCGATACCAAAGGTCGAGGGAGGCATTGGCGATGTGGGCTTTGGGGTGGTGACGGTGATGTTGGACGACACAATGGGTAGAGTGGCCCGAAGCTATTTCATCAAAGAATCTCAGTCTGGACTGGAAGGGCCTTCAGAGAAAAACCCCAAGAATCAAATTCAATAGGAACAAAATTGTCAATGGTGAGTTTGCGAATGTACGGATATAATATTTTTGATAATGTGTGGGACAACAAGAACATTCTTACGATAGAGGGGTTTAGAGGAAGAGGGTAGAGTGTGAGAAACCAATGTGAGAGATCGGAAGAGAGGCACCATTACCAATGGTGATAGTGTGAGCGGAGGAAGGGAGAGAGGAAGAAAGTATACCATGATCAGATGTCATGTGGGTGGAGGCGCCCAAATCCATGTAGCACTCATGATGTCCAGGGATCTGCAAGTTGCTAAGCAAGGTGATGAGGGAAGGGCCCAGGTGGTACGGGTAGCCGGTGCGGCTTGGGACCGTATGTGCTGAGGAAGAAAGGCATCTAGGTGTGGGCCGAGGATGCTAGAGGAGGGAGAGCGCCATGTACGAGACTGTCAGGAGGGTGGCTGGGATCGCTGCTGAAGGTGAGCATGTGTTGGCTGCCTAGTCCAGGGGTTGTACATCCAGGGAGTGTTGTCACGGCCACGGCACATCCGCCATGACCACGTGCACTGCCGGAAGTGATGCCCCCGTGGCCATCATTGTATGGAGGAGGAGCCATGGCGCTTGGTCGATGAAGAAGCCATGGCCACCAGGAGCTAGGGGAGGTGGAGAGCTCTCGACGCAAACGATGCCGCCTGTATGAGGCATGATTTTATTACCACTTGCCCAAAGTACAATGCATGACAAATTTTTGGCATCGGTCTTTTTCTGAGATTCCTCAAGGATGAGCGCGGAGCGGACTTGAAGAAAGATGGGGAACGACACCTCGTATGGTACCTAAGGGTGCATGTGCGAGTACTGTCTGTTGAGCCACACGGGAGGGCGAGAACGAGCATTGTCATAAGTGACCGGCTAGCCAACATTGGCGAGTGATTCGGAGTGAGACTTGAGCTTTGCAAAATATTCAGATATCGTCATGTCGCCTTGCGGTGTATTCCGGAATTCAACATCAATAGCAAGGGCATGACTCTTCTTGTTATCGCGAAAGAGATTGGTGATGGCATCCTAGCTTTATTTTGTGGAAGATCTGGGTACCATGATGATGTCGAAGAGCTCGGGCGAGAACGAGCCATATATCCAGGAGAGAATTATGAATTCATCACAACCCCAGTCAGAAGTGGCAGAGGTGTCCGGCGGGGTGCTCTCGGAGAGGACGTGGGCCGTAAGGCCATAGCGACCAAGCGCGGCGAGTTAAAGCTCGTGCCATTTGGAGTAGTTGGAGTCCTGAAGATCAAGGGTGATGGGGACAAAGGTCTTGATTTAGCCTGCGTAGGTGGACGGTGAGATCGTAGGGACGATGGTCAAAGAGGTGGCCGGAGAGGTGGCGGGAAGGAAGGCCTCAAGGTGGCAGCAAAATCTGGCTCGCGTGTTGCGATGCAAGACTCGCGCTGGTCGAGTTCTTTCTTGCAGGCAGCGAGTTCTTCATCGGTCATGATGGTAGGGGTGGAGGAGAGGAGGGCTGAGGCTTGGGTTTAAAGATCGGTTTTAGAGAGAGAGGATCAACCCGTGTAATACCATGTAATTTGGAAAAGTCCATGGTGAGTTTCTAGATCTTAAATACGGCAGCAAAATTTTGCATATTAACATCTAAGCATCAGTTCATAAAACACCTGCCGTAGGGAAAAGGATAAAGGGCAACCAAATGCAGTATTGACTAAATATTAGCTAGCATGACATGGTTACCAAGGGCACGTGCAAGCTAATGCACTCGGCCACTCGCACAGGGGCTATTCAGTTTGCGGTCACTGATGCTCCAAGTGAATGTGGCTTTAGACTGTCCTTGTGCGTGGTGAATAACCAGCCCGTTGGGAACCCCAAGAGGAAGGTATGATGAGTGCAGCAGCAAGTTTTCCCTCAGTTTAAGAAACCAAGGTTTATTGAACAGGAGAGGAGAGACAATGACGACTGAAGGTGTTATGGAACCTGCACACACACAAACAAATACTTTGTTCCCAACTTGCGATGAGGTTGTCAATCTCACCGGTTTGCTTGAAACAAAGGTTATGAGTGTATCGAGTGGAAAACAGTAGAGTATGCGAGTAAAGTAAACAGTGCGAGAAAAGTAAACAGGTGATTGCAATATGATTAAAATAGGACCGGGGTCCACAGTTCACTAGTGGTGTCTCTCCATAGATAAAATAACATGCTGGGTAAACAAATTACAGTTGGGCAATTGATAGAATAAAGATAACGTGATATGTCAAGAAGATCACTATGAGATTTACTCTGGGCATTACAACAAAATACATAGACCGCCATCCAACTGCATCTATGACTAATAATCCACTCCCGGGGATATCAATCCGAACACCCTAGAAGTATTAAGTTGCGAATAACAGATAATTGCATTAAGCAAAGTGTGTAATGTAAACAAAGCATATGCCCTTGAGCATATGAATGTTGTTTTCTCCCTAGTAGCAACAACACATCTACCACCTTAGAGGTTTCTGTCACTCCCCCAGGTGAAATAGAGACATGAACCCACTATCGAGCATAAATACCCCCTCTTGGAGTCACTAGCAACTACTCGGCCAAGATAGCTACTAACAACGGAGAGCATGCAAGATCATAAACAACATAGAGATAACAAAAGATATAATTCAGTACAGCAACTTAATCATAAACACCAATATTCATCGGATCCCAACAAACCAACATCATAGAATTACATAACGGTGATCTCAATCATGTATGGCAGCTCATGAGATCTAAACATGAAGCACATGGTGGAGAAGACAACCATCTAGCTACTGCTATGGACCCATAGTCCAAGGTAGACTACTCACTCATCGCTCCGGAGGCAAGCATGGCGATGAAGAAGACCTCCGGTGGCGATTCCCCTCTCCGGCAGGGTGCCGGGAAGAGCTTCTGGACCCTCCCGATCTTCGGGTCGACGGCGGCGGCGGATCGCGATGTGTTCTGGAAAACTGATCGGGCCCTTAGGTTTTTCTCGTCGGGGGGTCTTTATAGGCGAAGGGGCGATGTCAGAGGTGGAGCCAGGCTCCCTCACACAGGGGTGGCGCGGCCAGGGGCCAGGCCACGCCGGCCCTGTGTGTGGGGCCCTGGTGGCCCCTCTCTGTCTCTCCTTCAGATGTCTAGAAGCTTCCGGGAAAAATAAGACTTCAGGAACTTGTTTCGTCCAATTCCGAGAATATTTCCTGTGTATCACTTCTGAAACACAAAAACAGCAGAAAACAGGAAACTGGCACTGTGGCGCTTGTTAATAGGTTAGTTCCAGAAAATGCATAAAAGTGCCACTAAGTGTAACGAAACAATAGGCAAATGGTGTAAAAACAAGCATGGAGCATAAAAAATTATAGATACGTTTGAGACGTATCAAGCATCCCCAAGCTTAACTCCTGCTCGTCCTCGAGTAGGTAAGTGATAACAAAAGAATAATTTTTGAGGTGACATGCACCTACACAATCTTGATCATATATGTAAGCATTGGTGAGCTGGGATCAATAGAACTTAAAACATGGGCATGAAAGATATAATCATGACAATAAGAAACTTAGCAAGCATGTTGTAAACATGCAAATGAACACAAACAAAAGATCATGATAATGAAACAATGAAAGTCAAACGTGTGTTCAAATCATAAGGAAAAACATAGACATGGTTTTCAGCTTGTCCTTCAAAGAGAGCAAAACATAAATGCATAGGACACCTCAAAGTTTAAGAGGGCGACTAGATACAAATAATTTAAGAACAATTGAAACCAACAATATGAGTCAATCAATGAACTTTGGGACAATGCATATCACACTAAGAATGACAACTATGCTCTCTTAATGGTGCATAAAGAAAGAAGGTGGTGACTCAACATAAAAGTAAAAGAAAGGCCCTTCGCAGAGGGAAGCAGTGATTGCAAGTTTTATAACCTTCAAAAATTATGGTACTTACCGGCTTTGAGCTCTCATTGCCCCCATCATAAGCATCTTGAATGGTTAAAGTTAATGCGAGAACAATTATGATGCATATGCTTGACAAATCATAAGTTGAAAACCTCGTGCCCCGTGAATACGAGTACCCAAACCTCATGCTACTTTACTTAGAGTCCCAAGCAAGGCTCTTGTCATTGTAAATATATGTGTATCATTGAGAACCACCAATGGGGTACCTCCATGCCCGATGACATGGAACAAGCCCACACCAAAATGACAGGACAAGCAGACAATGAACACCTCGACATCTCTTTTATTTGCTATATTGTTTAGCTTTTTATTGTGAGATGCGTCGTCGAATGTTCACCATGGGTATGCTGCAAATTTCCACCATGAATTATGCATGGCTTAGATTGGCGGCCCGGCGTTTCCCTAACACATATAAAAACTCCATGATCCTCACAAGATTCCCAATTCATTTCACACCGCGGGCATCCATAAACAAAAGATCACGATATCAACTAAAATAGAAGTGCAATGTTGAAAGCTTGCCCCATGACAGCATGGCTGGGCTAGAATCCAACTTACAACTTGCAAGCATAACAACTCAACATAAAAGACCACAATGTCAAATTTTTAAGAATAGGAAAAAGTAAAGTGTGCCTTCCGGTTCGTGAGAGCTTTACTAACCGAATTTCGCATAACACTGGTAAGAGTTTAATTTGAAGAGAATATAAAAGCAAGTCAAATTTACTTGGAATAGCAAATTGCTAGTAGGTATGTATGGTGGACACTTTGGAAAACTTTGGATTTTAGAAGTTGGATGCACGAGTAGAGCTCATACTCAGTACAAGGTGAGGGCTAGCAAAAGACTGGGAGCGACCAACTAAGAGAGCAATAATGGCCATAATCATGCAAAGCGACAAAGCGACATTAAAAGAAACATAAGATGGCATCAAAAGTCAAAAACTAAATGATCATGAAGGCTATTGGCGACTTTGTAAGAGTCTAACATGTGTGAGCATGCGCCAAGTCAACCCAAATAAAGCATCAAGGAGAAAACCAAAATAATGCTTCCATACAATAAAAACAACGCATGATTTTTTTTCAAAGGCTCATTAAGCAATCTCAGTTATTTGAGACAAGTCATGCTACAGCAAAACCACTAAGCATACTATCAAAAAGACATCAAGCATGACATGAAAAAGCCTAAGCCGCAGTCTACACAAGCTCTTTCTTGTACCACTATTTCGCACAAAGCTTTCTCTCTTTTCCAACACCATTTGAAATTTTTATAAACACCTCTTTTGATGAAAACCAATGAAGATCAGAGGCAAAAATACACCTTGATGAAAATATATGACAAGATCTAAACGCATATCAAGGCGAAAACGAAAACCAAAAGCAGTAGTGGACAAAGTAGAATGCTCGATTTTTGATAAGAGTGAAAACTAGAGCGTTCTTTGCAAATGAAAACAAGCGACTTCTCCAAAAGAAAATTTGTTGGGGTCCAACCATTTATTGCAGCAAACAAACAAACCAAACCAACTAAGAAAACTAAAACAACTGACGCTCCAAGAAAAACACATAGTGCATGAAGCAATAAAAATATAGTGTTTTGAAAGGTGACCTGATTTTTGCCGATGAAGAAGGGGTGCCTCGGGGGCATCCCCAAGCTTTGACGCTTGTACTTCTTGGATATTTATTGGGGTGATGCATGGGCATCCCCAAGATTGAGCTTTTGTCCATTCTTCAACTCATCTTATCATTCTTCAATCCCTACACTTGAAAACTTCCTTCATACAAAACTAAACACAATTCTATTAGCAACATTAGTGTAAGCATAAAATATATTCAACCTCTTTTAGCTTCAGGTTTCAACCCAAAACCACCACATATAAAGTATATACTACTGTATCAACTTCCACAAGAGTTCCATGATAAAAAAGAACTCAAAAGAAAGCGATAAAGTGGCAAAAACAAATATTGGCAGAAATCTGTCAAAACTGGACAGCTGACAAAGGACGAATTTTTGAGGGATTTTCCGTTGCTCAAATCAAAAAGTGTTCAACTAAGAAAAGTTTGGATATAACCTGGGGCATATGCACAAGAAATCGCAGGTCCAAAAGATATACAGAGAATTTTCACGAATTTTTACGGTGCAACACCGAAAACAGTTTCAGGACAGCAACATCCCCAAATCTTTACCTCACTCAAATTAGAGGCTTCTCTTGGCACAAAAACGAAATAAACAAGATAAGGAGCGGTCATTACAGTAGTAATGACTTCCATGACTCAAATAAAAGAAAAAGTACTGAAAAGTAAACAATGGGTTATCTCCCAAGAGTGCTTTTCTTTAACGCCTTTGAGCTAGGCGCAGAAAATTGCGAATCAAGTAATATCAAGTGATGAAGCATCAAGCTCATAATTTGCTCTAAGAATAGAGTCAAAAAGTAATTTCTTTCTTTTCCTAGGGAAGTGTTCCATACCTTTCTTTAATGGGAATTGATACTTGATAGTGCCTTCCCTCATATCAATGATAGCACCTACAGTTCGAAGAAAGGGTCTTCCCAAAATAATAGGACATGAAGCATGGCATTCAACGTCCATAACAAGAAAATCAACGGGAACATGGTTATTGTTAACCACAATAAGAACATCATTAATCCTTCCCAAAGGTTTCTTCTTAGCAACATCAGCAATAGGAACATCAAAATAACACTTTTCAAGCGGTGGTAAATCAAGCATGTCATAAATCTTTCTAGGCATGATAGAAATACTAGCACCTAGATCACATAAAGCATGGCAATCATAACCATTAACATGCATATCAATGATGGGTTCCCAACCATCTTCTAACTTCTTGGAAACAGAGGCTTTTTGCTTCAAGTTTTCATCCCTAATCTTTATGAGAGCATTGGTAACATGCTTAGTAAAAGCAATATTTAAAGAACTAGCATTGGGAGTCAAAGCAAGCTTTTGCAAGAACAAAATTACTTCAGATATATTGCAGCCATCAACATCAAAATCATTAAAAGAAATAGAGCTATCATCTCCCACACTCCGAAAAATTTCAGCACTCTTTTGAGAAAAAGTTTTGGCAGTTTTAAGCTTTTTAACACAAGGAGTGGGAGTTTTCTCTACACCAATCAAAGTAAGAGGATTACTATCAGTAGGAGCAACATTATTAGAGGTAGTAATAGTACATACCTTCATCTCTCTAGCCATCTCATCTTCTCTTTCCCACCTGGCATGCAATTCCGCTAACAACATTGCTCACATTCACATCATTAGGAAACACTTTTAATTTCAGAAGTTCAACATCATGAGCAAGGCTATCAACTTTAGAAGCAAGAATATCAATTTTGCCTAACTTTTCCTCAACAGACTTGTTAAAAGCAGTTTGTTTACCGATGAAGTCCTTGAGCATTACCTCAAGCTCGGAGGGCGCGGCCGTAGTGTTGTTGTAGGAATTACCATAAGAGTTACCATAACCATTACCATTGGTAGAAGGATACGGCCTATAATTGTTACTAGCAAAATTGTTCCTATAAGCATTGTTATTAAAATTGTTGTTTCTAATGAAATTCACATCAACTTGCTCTTCTTGGGCAACCAGAGAGGCCAAAGGAACATTATTAGGATCAACATGAGTCCTATCATTAGCAAGCATAGCCATAATGGTATCAATCTTATCACTTAAGGAAGAGGTTTCCTCAACAGAATTTACCTTCTTACCTTGTGGAGCTCTCTCGGTGTGCCATTCGGAATAATTTACCATCATGTTGTCAAGTAGCTTTGATGCGGCGCCTAAGGTAAGGGACATAAAAGTGCCTCCAGCAGCTGAATCAAGTAGGTTCCTTGAAGAAAAATTCAGTCCTGCATAAAAAGTTTGGATAATCATCCAAGTAGTCAGTCCATGAGTGGGGCAATTCTTTACCATAGATTTCATTCTTTCCCAAGCTTGAGCAACATGTTCATTATCAAACTGAGTAAACTTCATAATATTGCTACGCAAAGCTATAATCTTAGCAGGAGGATAGTATCTACCAATAAAAGCATCCTTACACTTAGCCCATGAATCAATACTATTCTTAGTCAAAGACAGCAACCAATCTTTAGCCTTTCCTCTCAAAGAAAAAGGAAACAACTTGAGCTTAATAATATCACTATCAACATCCTTATATTTCTGCATCTCACATAGCTCAACAAAACTGTTGAGATGAGCTGCAGCATCTTGATTGCTAGCACCAGAAAATTGCTCGTCCATAACAATTTTTAACAAAGCAGGCTTAATCTCATAAAAGTTTGCAGCGGGAGCAGGTGGTGCAATAGGAGTGCAAATAAAATCACTATTGTTCGTGCTAGCAAAGTCACACAACTTGGTGTTTTCAGGAGTACCCATTTCAGCAAAACGAAAGTAAACAAGTAAAAACAGCTACTAAGGATTCTAATTTTTTTTGGGTTTTTGATATAAAAAGCAATGCAGGTAAAATAAAATAAAGTAAAGCAAAACAAATAACAAAGTAAAGAATGTGTGTGTGAAGAACTCCCCTCGCAGAAGTCTTCTCTCTTCCCCGGCAACGACGCCAGAAAAATAGCTGATGCTCCAAGTGAATGTGGCTTCAGACTGTCCTTGTGCGTGGTGAATAACCAGCCCGTTGGGAACCCCAAGAGGAAGGTATGATGAGTGCAGCAGCAAGTTTTCCCTCAGTTTAAGAAACCAAGGTTTATCGAACAGGAGAGGAGAGACAATGACGACTGAAGGTGTTATGGAACCTGCACACACACAAACAAATACTTTGTTCCCAAGTTGCGATGAGGTTGTCAATCTCACCGGTTTGCTTGAAACAAAGGTTATGAGTGTATCGAGTGGAAAACAGTAGAGTATGCGAGTAAAGTAAACAGTGCGGGAAAAGTAAACAGGTGATTGCAATATGATTAAAATAGGACCGGGGTCCACAGTTCACTAGTGGTGTCTCTCCATAGATAAAATAACATGCTGGGTAAACAAATTACAGTTGGGCAATTGATAGAATAAAGATAACGTGATATGTCAAGAAGATCACTATGAGATTTACTCTGGGCATTACAACAAAATACATAGACCGCCATCCAACTGCATCTATGACTAATAATCCACTCCCGGGGATATCAATCCGAACACCCTAGAAGTATTAAGTTGCGAACAACAGATAATTGCATTAAGCAAAGTGTGTAATGTAAACAAAGCATATGCCCTTGAGCATATGAATGTTGTTTTCTCCCTAGTAGCAACAACACATCTACCACCTTAGAGGTTTCTGTCACTCCCCCAGGTGAAATAGAGACATGAACCCACTATCGAGCATAAATACCCCCTCTTGGAGTCACTAGCAACTACTCGGCCAAGATAGCTACTAACAACGGAGAGCATGCAAGATCATAAACAACATAGAGATAACAAAAGATATAATTCAGTACAGCAACTTAATCATAAACACCAATATTCATCGGATCCCAACAAACCAACATCATAGAATTACATAACGGTGATCTCAATCATGTATGGCAGCTCATGAGATCTAAACATGAAGCACATGGTGGAGAAGACAACCATCTAGCTACTGCTATGGACCCATAGTCCAAGGTAGACTACTCACTCATCGCTCCGGAGGCAAGCATGGCGATGAAGAAGACCTCCGGTGACGATTCCCCTCTCCGGCAGGGTGCCGGGAAGAGCTTCTGGACCCTCCCGATCTTCGGGTCGACGGCGGCGGCGGATCGCGATGTGTTCTGGAAAACTGATCGGGCCCTTAGGTTTTTCTCGTTGGGGGGTCTTTATAGGCAAAGGGGTGATGTCAGAGGTGGAGCCAGGCTCCCTCACACAGGGGTGGCGCGGCCAGGGGCTAGGCCACGCCGGCCCTGTGTGTGGGGCCCTGGTGGCCCCTCTCTGTCTCTCCTTCAGATGTCTGGAAGCTCCCGGGAAAAATAAGACTTCAGGAACTTGTTTCATCCAATTCCGAGAATATTTCCTGTGTATCACTTCTGAAACACAGAAACAGCAGAAAACAGGAAACTGGCACTGTGGCGCTTGTTAATAGGTTAGTTCCAGAAAATGCATAAAAGTGCCACTAAGTGTAACGAAACAATAGGCAAATGGTGTAAAAACAAGCATGGAGCATAAAAAATTATAGATACGTTTGAGACGTATCAGTCACCAAGTTGTTTGGCACAGGCTCACAGGTGCCTTTCTTCGCTGCAATCACATCGCGGTACCGCAAGTTGACGGTGTCAATTACTGAGAGTGTCATTTCTGGGTCAAATTTGAATAGCCCAAATAATACCGGTTGAAATCGTTTGAACACAAATATCTCCGTTACGGTGACGACTCGGCGCTCCACTTGGTAGGATACCCCGTTATTGCTTTGCCACCGTGGCTGCCAAGTGGCATACCTCGTCAACGTAACCTTCTCTTCTCCCCCCATTGTTCTTCAAGCTCCAGCTCCCGCTCGCCTACCGAGATCTTAGAGTACCACAGCGATGCTGGCGCCGCGCAGGGGACATGGCCTCGAGGTTGAAAGCGGGTTCTCCTTGCTGTGGATCTGGCAAGATCGGGATCGGGAACTGGGAAGATCTGGAGGAGGCTGTTCTCATGCTGGAGAAGTTAGGGCGGAAGCCAGTGATCATGCGGAGGTTGTTCTCGTACTGGAGAAATGGAGGCTGTTCTCAGCCTTCCATCAATTCCAGCAGCTCTAAGAGAAATGGAGAAGTAACAGGTATGCAAAATCTGAATTCTCTCTGAATTTGAATATATACGATGAATACTCTCTGAATATGCACATATAACACTGGATTCTATTATGTTGCTCTTGCTCTTAGGTGAATTGCAGATTATCATGTTCCAGGACAGCATCATCCTCTTGCTCTACTATGTCCTGAACTTAGTTATGATCATCAACCTTTCTGTCAACTGTAGCATTACAAATGTGATTATCTGTGGCATCTTTTTGCCAAGTATCCTCATCTCCTTCTCCTTCTTGACAAGTAGACGGTTCTGCTTCCGGTTGTGTTTCTTGTCCTGTTCTATGACTTGTATGAATATCTACTGGTGGTTGTGGTTCTTGAGTAGTTCCATGATTTCTGTGAAATATTACTGGACACCAATTCCTTGAACATTTCTCTCATTTCTCTGATGTGATCCAGTAGATATTATGTTGCCAAGTAGATGGTCAGTCTGACTGCTGGCTCATGTGCCCTTCCATGCTTGAGCAAATCACTTCTCAAACATTGCACAAAATTTGTGTGATCAGCATATAGGTTTAGTACTGTCAACTTTTAGTCGATGTCAACTATGTGTGTATCATTAACTAATTTACTATTTTCTGATGCTAGAGCCAGAAGATCATGTCAATTTAGCAAATCCACCAACTGAACATCAATGCTTTGCATGAAAACTAGCACATAAAAATCAACAAAAATGGTGCATTTTCTGAATCTTGCAAAGAACAGAGGGAACATGACAGCTTCCAGAGAAGGCTAGAGGGGGAATTGGAAGTACCTAGCTTTTAAGTAACAGCAAAATACAGATAATCAAAACACGACAAAATATGTCAATTTAGCAAATCCAAACAACAGAAGATTATTCCATTGCTTGGTCATACAGATAAATATAACACAACAAAATATGTCTGTTACAAGCAGATAATCAATCACAGAGTCATTACACATCATCATACTAGTGTTCATTAACTAAAGTTTAAAAAGTAGAACACTTCAAGGTAACTAGTCTTCTGGCTATTCCCAACGATGAGTTGGGGGAGCCCCAGGCATTGTTGGGAAGATCCACATTGGCGCCTCGCACTCATTGTAATAAGTGGGTCCGTATATCAGTTCTGATCCTATTGCCGGAGCTCCTCCATTCATGTGTATACGGCTCCAATCTGGCACTGGCCTCTGGTGTAGGGACGGGTGATACGTCTCAAACGTATCTATAATTTTTGATGCTCCATGCTTGTTTTTTCACCATTTGCCTATTGTTTCGTTACACTTAGTGGCATTTTTATACATTTTCCGGAACTAACCTATTAACGAAGTGCCACAGTGCCAGTTTCCTGTTTTCTGCTGTTTTTGTGTTTCAGAAGTGATACACAGGAAATATTCTCGGAATTGGACGAAATAAGTTCCTGAAGTCATATTTTACGGGGAAGCTCCCAAACATCTGAAGACCTGATGGAGGGGGGCCACGTGGCCCCCACACACAGGGGCAGCGTGGCCACCCCCCTGGCCGCGCCAGGCCCACGTGAGGGGCCGTGGTCTCTCCTCTGACATCGCCCTTTCGCCTATATATACCCCCTGACGAGAAAAACCTAAAGCCCGATCAGTTTTCTAGAATACATCGCGATCCGCCGCCGCCGTCGACCCGAAGATCGGGAGGGTCCAGAAGCTCTTCCCGGCACCCTGCCGGAGAGGGGAATCGCCACCGGAGGTCTTCTTCATCGCCATGCTTGCCTCCGGAGCGATGAGTGAGTAGTCTACCTTGGACTATGGGTCCATAGCAGTAGCTAGATGGTTGTCTTCTCCACCATGTGCTTCATGTTTAGATCTCATGAGCTGCCCTACATGATTGAGATCACCGTTATGTAATACTATGATGTTGGTTTGTTGGGATCCGATGAATATTGGTGTTTATGATTAAGTTGCTGCACTGAATTTTATCTTATATTATCTCTATGATGTTTATGATCTTGCATGCTCTCCGTTGTTAGTGGCTATCTTGGCCGAGTAGTTGCTAGTGACTCCAAGAGGGGGTATTTATGCTCGATAGTGGGTTCATGCCTCTATTTCACCTGGGGGAGTGACAGAAACCTCTAAGGTGGTAGATGTGCTGTTGCTACTAGGGAGAAAACAACATTCATATGCTCAAGGGCATATGCTTTGTTTACATTACACACTTTGCTTAATGCAATTATCTGTTGTTCGCAACTTAATATGCTCAAGGGCATATGCTCTAAGGTGATATGTCAAGTAGATTATTAGTCATAGATGCAGTTGGATGGCGGTCTATGTATTTTGTTGTAATGCCCAGAGTGAATCTCATAGTGATCTTCTTGACATATCACGTTATCTTTATTTTATCAATTGCCCAACTGTAATTTGTTTACCCAGCATGTTATTTATCTATGGAGAGACACCACTAGTGAACTGTGGACCCCAGTCCTATTTTAATCATATTGCAATCACCTGTTTACTTTTCCTGCACTGTTTACTTTACTCGCATATTATTACTGTTTTCCACTCGATACACTCATAACCTTTGTTTCAAGCAAACCGGTGAGATTGACAACCTCATCGCAAGTTGGGAACAAAGTATTTGTTTGTGTGTGTGCAGGTTCCGCGTTGCTGCTGGCCGAAGACGAGTCAACAAGTATCGTTAACGGTGCCCTTGTTGGAAGTTACTAAGCCAGTCCGCATCACCTTCAGTCGTCACCGTCTCTCTTCTTCAAGATCGACATTAAACCTTGGTTTCTTAACTGAGGGAAAACTAGCCGCTACACTCATCATACCTTCCTCTTGGGGTTCCCAACGGGCTGGTCATCACCACGCACAAGGACATACTGCTCCCACGTCAACTAAACGCCAAAGTTCTTTTCTGGCGCCATCACACGAGTAGCAGCTTCTTTTCTGGCGCCGTTGCCGGGGAAGAGAGAAGACTTCTGCGAGGGGAGTTCTTCGCACACACATTCTTTACTTTGTTATTTGTTTTGCTTTACTTTATTTTATTTTACCTGCATTGCTTTTTATATCAAAAACCCAAAAAAATTAGAATCCTTGGTAGTTGCTATTTCTTTGCTTTTAGTTTATCATGTCTAGTTTAGTTGCTACTACTATGTCCCCCGCGGACATGATCTTTACCTTTAAGCAGAAAGATGAGGAAAGCTTTAAAGAAGCTTGGTCTAGAATTTATGATTGGCATGGAAAAACTGAACCTAAAATGACTTTGAGTTTGCTTCTTAGTAGCTTTTACTTTGGACTTTCTCTTCGTTATAGATACGCTTTGGATGCTACTGCAGAAGGAGATTTCCTTCATTGTGATGGAGATCAAGCCTTCAATATTATTAAAAAGTTGATTACAATTTATAGCATGCCAACCTATTTTGATTCCTCTCTTGTGTGCATTTTTAATAGACTTAATACTCTTGAGACTCACACTGCTAGTTTGAATTCTTGCTACAATACTTTGCGCCAGCATTTTGATTATGTGCCTATAAATTCTGAGTCTTCGAGTTGGTATCCTACAATAAAAATCACCATTAGTGGTGAAACTTTTCATGCTCGTTGTGATATTATGTCTGAATTTTGTCTCATGCCAAAGGATGTTTATGAATTTTTGAGCCTTTGGAAACTTTCTGAGGGAGGAGAAGAAATTTTTCTTACTAATAATGCCACCATATCTCGCCTTGGAATAGCTGAAGGAGTCTTTACAAAAATCCTAGGAAGAATGATATCTACTGATTATCTTGTTATTGAATGTGTAGGAAAAGGACAAATCACACTTGGAAGATCCATTCTGAAGCTCCTTGGCGCCGTTATCGATGTGGGAAAAGGCAATATAACATTTACTACTCCACCTTGCAATAACCATGTCTTTCCTAGAGTCAAGAGCAAAGGTAAGAAAGGGAGACGTAAGGCACGCGCTGATCCTAGTTCTTCATCACTTGATATTACTTGATTCGCAATTTTCTGCGCCTAGCTCAAAGGCGTTAAAGAAAAGCACTCTTGGGAGATAACCCATTGTTTACTTTTCAGTAATTTTTCTTTTATTTGAGTCTTGGAAGTCATTACTACTGTAATGACCGCTCCTTATCTTGTTTATTTCGTTTTTGTGCCAAGAGAAGCCTCTAATTTGAGTGAGGTAATGATTTGAGGTTATTGCAGTCCTGAAACTGTTTTCGGTGCTGCACCGTAAAAATTCGTGAAAATTCTCTGTTTATCTTTTGGACCTGTGATTTCTTGTGCATATGCCCCAGGTTATATCCAAACTTTTCTTAGTTGAACACTTTTTGATTTGAGCAACAGAAAATCCCTCAAAAATTCGTCCATTATCAGCTGTCCAGTTTTGACAGATTTCTACCAATATTTGTTTTTGCCACTTTATCGCTTTCTTTTGAGTTCGTTTTGATCATGGAACTCTTGTGGAAGTTGCTACAGTAGTATATACTTTATATGTGGTGGTTTTGGGTTGAAACCTGAAGCTAAAAGAGGTTGAATATATTTTATGCTTACACTAATATTGCTAATAGAATTGTGTTTAGTTTTGTATGAAGGAAGTTTTCAAGTGTAGGGATTGGAGAATGATGAGATGAGTTGAAGAATGGACAAAAGCTCAAGCTTGGGGATGCCCTTGCATCACCCCAAGAAATATCCAAGAAGTACAAGCGTCAAAGCTTGGGGATGCCCCCGAGGCACCCCTTCTTCATCGGCAAAAATCAAGTCACCTTTCAAAACACTATATTTTTATTGCTTCATGCACTATGTGTTTTTCTTGGAGCGTCAGTTGTTTTAGTTTTCTTAGTTTGTTTAGTTTGTTTGTTTGCTGCAATAAATGGTTGGACCCCAACAAATTTCCTTTGGAGGAGATATACTCGTTTTCATTTGCAAAGAACGCTCTAGTTTTCACTCTTATTAAAAATCGAGCGCTCTACTTTTTCTGCTACTGCTTTTGGTTTTCGTTTTTGCCTTGATATGCGTTCAGATCTTGTCATATCTTTTCATCAAGGTGTATTTTTGCCTCTGATCTTTATTGGTTTTCATCAAAAGAGGTGTTTATAAAAATTTCAAATGGTGTTGGAAAAGAGAAAAAGCTTTGTGCAAAATAGTGGTACAAGAAGGAGCTTGTGTAGACTGCGGCTTAGGCTTTTTCATGTCATGCTTGATGTCTTTTTGATAGTATGCTTAGTGGTTTTGCTGTAGCATGACTTGTCTCAAATAACTGAGATTGCTTAATGAGCCTTTGAAAAAATCATGCGTTGTTTTTATTGTATGGAAGCATTATTTTGGTTTTCTCCTTGATGCTTTATTTGGGTTGACTTGGCGCATGCTCACACATGTTAGACTCTTCCAAAGTCGCCATTAGCCTTCATAATCATTTAGTTTTTGACTTTTGATGCCATCGTATGCTTCTTTTAATGTCGCTTTGTCGCTTTGCATGATTATGGCCATTATTGCTCTCTTAGTTGGTCGCTCCCAGTCTTTTGCTAGCCCTCACCTTGTACTGAGTATGAGCTCTACTCGTGCATCCAACTCCTAAAAGCCAAGTTTGCCATTGTGTCCACTATAAATTCCTATGCATGGTATTTGTAAGCCATTCCAAAGTAAAATTTTCGTGTGCTACCTTTCAAAAAACCTTCAAAACACTTCTCGTTTTGTGACACTGTTTTCAGCTCATGGGGACGTAGTGGTCGGATTTGCTATCTTCCATATTGCTTATTCCAAAAAGAAAAAAAAGAGAAAAAAGAAAGAAAAAAAGGCACTCCTCCATGGTATGTGAATGTTGGTGGGCACCCGATGGAATCGGTTAGCCATGGTTTGTGAAAGGAAAAAAGGTGGGGAGGAGTGCCAAGTTTTATAAAAAGAGTACAAAGTGCCAATCTCTCTCTCAAAAACTTGCTTTATTTTTGTATGAAAGATAGTAAGAACCCCATTGCCAGTCGTTGACAAAGACAACCACCTCTCAAAATCAAGTTTTATCTCTCTGTTTTACAAATGAAAAGCTCTAGCACATGTTTAAATCACTGCTTCCCTCTGCGAAGGGCCTTTCTTTTACTTTTATGTTGAGTCACCACCTTCTTTCTTTATGCACCATTAAGAGAGCATAGTTGTCATTCTTAGTGTGATATGCATTGTCCCAAGGTTCATTGATTGACTCATATTGTTGGTTTCACTTGTTCTTAAATTATTTGTATCTAGTCGCCCTCTTAAACTTGAGGTGTCCTATGCATTTATGTTTTGCTCTCTTTGAAGGACAAGCAGAAAACCTTTTGTATGTTTTTCCTTATGATTTGAACACATGTTTGACTTTCATTGTTTCATTATCATGATCTTTTGTTTGTGTTCATTTGCATGTTTACAACATGGTTGCTAAGTTTCTTATTGTCATGATTATATCTTTCATGCCCATGTTTTAAGTTCTATTGATCCCAGCTCACCAATGCTTACATATATGATCAAGATTGTGTAGGTGCATGTCACCTCAAAAATTATTCTTTGTTATCACTTACCTACTCGAGGACGAGCAGGAGTTAAGCTTGGGGATGCTTGATACGTCTCAAACGTATCTATAATTTTTGATGCTCCATGCTTGTTTTTACACCATTTGCCTATTGTTTCGTTACACTTAGTGGCATTTTTATACATTTTCCGGAACTAACCTATTAACGAAGTGCCACAGTGCCAGTTTCCTGTTTTCTGCTGTTTTTGTGTTTCAGAAGTGATACACAGGAAATATTCTCGGAATTGGACGAAACAAGTTCCTGAAGTCATATTTTACGGGGAAGCTCCCAAACATCCGAAGACCTGATGGAGGGGGGCCACGTGGCCCCCACACACAGGGGCGGCGCGGCCACCCCCCTGGCCGCGCCGGGCCCACGTGAGGGGCCGTGGTCTCTCCTCTGACATCGCCCTTTCGCCTATATATACCCCCTGACGAGAAAAACCTAAAGCCCGATCAGTTTTCCAGAATACATCGCGATCCGCCGCCGCCGTCGACCCGAAGATCGAGAGGGTCCAGAAGCTCTTCCCGGCACCCTGCCGGAGAGGGGAATCGCCACCGGAGGTCTTCTTCATCGCCATGCTTGCCTCTGGAGCGATGAGTGAGTAGTCTACCTTGGACTATGGGTCCATAGCAGTAGCTAGATGGTTGTCTTCTCCACCATGTGCTTCATGTTTAGATCTCATGAGCTGCCCTACATGATTGAGATCACTGTTATGTAATTCTATGATGTTGGTTTGTTGGGATCCGATGAATATTGGTGTTTATGATTAAGTTGCTGTACTGAATTATATCTTTTGTTATCTCTATGTTGTTTATGATCTTGCATGCTCTCCGTTGTTAGTAGCTATCTTGGCCGAGTAGTTGCTAGTGACTCCAAGAGGGGGTATTTATGCTCGATAGTGGGTTCATGTCTCTATTTCACCTGGGGGAGTGACAGAAACCTCTAAGGTGGTAGATGTGCTGTTACTACTAGGGAGAAAACAACATTCATATGCTCAAGGGCATATGCTTTGTTTACATTACACACTTTACTTAATGCAATTATCTGTTGTTCGCAACTTAATACTTTTGGGGTGTTCGGATGATATCCCCGGGGGTGGATTATTAGTCATAGATGCAGTTGGATGGCGGTCTATGTATTTTGTTGTAATGCCCAGCGTGAATCTCATAGTGATCTTCTTGACATATCACGTTATCTTTATTCTATCAATTGCCCAACTGTAATTTGTTTACCCAGCATGTTATTTATCTATGGAGAGACACCACTAGTGAACTGTGGACCCCGGTCCTATTTCAATCATATTGCAATCACCTGTTTACTTTTCCCGCACTGTTTACTTTACTCGCATATTATTACTGTTTTCCACTCGATACACTCATAACCTTTGTTTCAAGCAAACCGGTGAGATTGACAACCTCATCGCAAGTTGGGAACAAAGTATTTGTTTGTGTGTGTGCAGGTTCCGCGTTGCTGCTGGCCGAAGACGAGTCAACAAGTATCGTTAACGGCGCCCTTGTTGGAAGTTACTAAGCCAGTCCGCATCACCTTCAGTCGTCACCGTGTCTCTTCTTCAAGATCGACATTAAACCTTGGTTTCTTAACTGAGGGAAAACTAGCCGCTACACTCATCATACCTTCCTCTTGGGGTTCCCAACGGGCTGGTCATCACCACGCACAAGGACATACCGCTCCCACGTCAACTAAATGCCACAGTTCTTTTCTGGCGCCATCACACGAGTAGCAACGGGCTCGATGGTATGCAACAAACACACAGTCTTCTTGTAACAAGGACATGCCTTGTCCAGCAGACGGACCAGCTTTTCCAACATCATAACAGGGTTCTCGGTGGAAGATTGGGTTGTTGATTCCAAGAAATACTGAAAGCCCGTGCAGATGCTCCTGCCTGATCCACACTGGACCATCAACAGGATCTTCGGCTTCCAGGCGAAGATTAAAGGGATGCCTTGCGAAAACGTGGCACCGTAGACTAGGATAAGTGCTCAACCGTATCCCATCTTCAAACTGTGCAGGAGCATTGCTGTTTCTATCACCATCTATCTGAATCCAAAGTAGATCGAAATTGCCATAATGGTAGGTATTGGATGCCAAGAACCAGGTAGTTTGTGAATTAGGCACTAGAACTTCTTCAACGTCTTCATCCGGATCGGCAGGAAATGCATCTCCTTCAGCCGCATTGCCAGCAACTGCAGTGTCTTGAGCCGCATCGCCAGCAACTGCAGCGCCTTCAGCCGCATCCCCTGCAACTGGATCCTCGATGTTCGGGGCAAGTATTAGACGCGGGCCTTCATCTGTGCCTGCGTACGGAAGAAGATATGCCACAATACAACAATGCAGTAAGCAGTTAGAACTACCTGTAAATTCAGATAGAAAGAGGGCATAACTCACCCCAAGTATGTGGTTCCCAAACCAGAACATCTCCTCGTGGTTCTGTAACCGCGTACACGTAGAACAAATCTGTCTGATCACCGAATAGATGAATTGCACAGGCGTCGACATACCTGCGAGGTGCAAGGTGGTAATTTTTGAGGATGACCCAGCCGTTGTCTTGTTGACTGTCTACATAGGCGATCAGTTTTTCAAAGATCACGATTGCTTCATAATGCCACTGATCACTGCATTTTTCCTTGTAAGGGGTCTTTGTAATCTTTATCTTCAAAAGCTGTAACTCACACTGCTTGTATGAAAACATGCATGTTCGAAACCTAGAGAAAACTCCAATATGAGCCAGTAATGGGAGAGGCAGAGTCACTTCTCTGTACATGTGGCGGATCTTCAGGAGGCCGTTATTTATGAGTAATGCCATCCAGTCACCGTTACTTCCTACCCAATGCCCTCTTCCATCGGAGTCATTGCAATACACGTGTGCTTTAAGCATCTTCTTGTTTAACGGCATGAAGAGGGCGTCAATGCCCTGCAATTGAATTTGTTTGGAAACTTTGTAAAAATTAAGGTGTTCCACAGAAGGAAAAGTTTGCTTGAATAGATGGAAAACTATATAGATAAACCGTTACAAAAAGAGCGGTCGTGGGCAGAGTAACAGTTGTACAACATTTTCTAAGCACTGCCTCAGCTGTACCCTCTATCTGAACTATTAATAGGTGCATCAAGATACGTGCTAGTCTTTTTTTCCCTCTCAAACAACTTCTCTTTTTTGTATCTCTCACTCTATATAACATTTGAATCTGAAACTTTGCAGTTTACTCAAACATTTGAGATAGAATGTGGGAAAAATAGTTGAGGATTCTTATTATATTATACATATACTTTTTAAAACAATTTTTATTGAATTTTAAATATTTGAATAAGTTAAATTTCACTCAAAAAATCAGAAATATTTTTCCCACATTCTAGTTGTAATATTACAGCGATCTGCAAAGTTTGAAATCTGTATGTTACATAGTTTGAGAGATATAAAAAAGACAAATTCAAAAAAGTATGGGAGTGTAGGTGAGACCCTGCTTAGACAAAAACTTTTCCATTCCAATTTTTGCTATTTAAAAAGTCATTGCATGGTATTCGACAGAATGCTCACTGGATTGCAAGAACATTGTTTGGTAAAAAATGATGTGCCTACTAGATGTTCGACAGAAGGATAACTATGCTTGAATATATCATAAACACATACAAGATAGAAAACTAAGTCCGTAAACTGAAACCCTAAAAGGCGTCATGGGCGGAGTAACTTCATTTTTCAGAAATATTGTATCTAAAAAGTCGATGCATGCAAGGTGTTCGACAGAGAGATCGGTGGATTCCAAGAACATAAACAGACAGGAGATCAATATATATATATAACAGAATACTGAATCTAGTTACTCTTACTTGTGCATCGCTATCATGTGGCCACGAGGATTCGTCGGCGTGGAGCAGGCCCGGCGCATCAAGCGGTAGATTCGGGGTCCCTCGAATGGCACGACGCATGCCAACCATGCCGACAGCAAGGCGAGCAGCGCTTAAGATGTCGACCCGCTCGACTATGTTCTCAACCGATGGGTAGTGGAGATTACCCCACCCCATGGATTCATGGTAATGATCAGCAATGGACTCTTTTGGAGTTGAACGCTGACGCTTCCCCCCCTGGGGTTCGTCTCACCCAGACCCAGATATGACCTGTGCCAGCAAATGCAGGCGGCGGCGACGTGATGGAAAGAGAAGCGGCGATGTGATGGAATAAAAACGAGAGGGCGCAGCGGTGTTGTGGAGAAGATGGGGAATAAGGCGATGAACTGCCTAGCGCAGGGTAATAAGTGGAAGTTGGCGTTGGGAAGGGGAGGGGGGGCGGCGGCGGTTCACTATACAAGGAGTGGAAATAATATTTTATCTCCGCCGTGGGCCCTCATTGCAGCAGGCTTCCTGCCCGCCAGTGCAATCCGTGCAATCCCCGTACAAGGCATGCGCACGCAGTTCAAAAATTAGTTTGACGTCCATCTTTCTCCAACAAATTATGCCATGAAATTTGTATTTTAAAGTTTCAAAAAAATTCGAAACAAAATTCTTGTGATAGGCATTGTTGAATGCTATAAACCGGTACAAATCTCAATATGAAATACTTTATATTCTATTCTACACAAAAAAGACAAAATTTGACATATTATATAGTGAATAGTACATGATTGAACACTATATAATTTTATTAGATTTGACCATATTTGTGTAGCCTAGAATATAAAGAATTTCATATTGTAATTAGTACCGGTTTGTAGCATTCAACATTGCCTATCACAAAAAAAGACAAATTCCTAAGAAAAAGATCTACTTTCTTACTACTATTTTAATACTATTTATATTCACAAATTTATCTTCTTATATCTTCCAAAATTCAACATATCTTTGTATGTATTTAACGCCAATTTTTTTGAAAACATAGAAGTTTGAGAATTTGAACTTTTAAAAATTCTGAAATTGTATGGAGCATCGGTGCCCATTTGCACTAAATCCCTTGTCGAATCCAATGATACGGCTTTTATGAAATTTTCAAAATTCTGAAAGTGTTGGGAGTATATTATTTTACAAGGTGCACACGACGGGCGCTCTGACTTGCGAAGCGTGACTTGAGAGTCATTGACAGATGGGCCCCCCATGTGACGGGGCCCGCGTGCAGTGAGGGCAAGTCAGAGACAAGTTAGAGTGGGCAAGTCAGGGCCTCGCTCTGGACATCAACGACACTCATGCGGCATGTCTGGGCATCTCCGGCAGAGCGTGTACAGAGCGCGCTCTGGACATCAACGGAAGGCATGGCCGCGCTCTGGGCATCTTCGGCCCCTTATACAGATACACTTCAGTACATAGGGAAAACACACTTACTAAATCATATATAAGGATGGTCCTCGCTCGGACACTTACATATATAGGTGGAACGAATAGTACATGAATCTAGTATTGAGGGAGAGGATGCAGGCATCTTCTCATGATAGTAATTCTACTGAACGCGTCGTAGCATACATACGCATCTTTTGCTACGTAGTGGATATGCTCCGGCTGTAGTTCCCGAAGATGCCAGGTGTTGTGCAGCTTCAGCTTGCGGAAATCCTCCTTGTGGTCTTTGAACTTCTTGTAGATGATTTCCTTCGCCATGGTGGCCAAGCCGGTCCTGGCTTGGAACGGGACGTTGAAGTGATCTTGTAAGTCCACGTGGTTTGGTATGTGGGCGCCCAGGGCTTCAAGCTTGGGGGTGTCTTGGCGCTTGTCCACAGATGCGAAGGAAATGTCGGGGCGGTTGAGGAACGGTATGAGTTCAGGACAGTTCCTCGTTGCCACGGCTTCGTGCCAGAGTAGGCAGTGATCGCGCATGCAAAGTTGCAGGAGGGCGGCGCGGGGAGGCTTGGCGATGGTGTACTCGAGGTCGAGGCCGATGATCGGCTCTTGGTCCCGCTCGCCGAGCCAACGCTCAAACATGGCGATGAACTTGGCCGCCTCTCTCGGGTCGGTTGTGTGCATCACCGTGAGGACGGTGTCACCATGAGCAGGGACCTTGTGGTAGTCGGTGAAGACATTGCCGTAGATCTCCATGACAGTCGTGGCGCAAGGAGTGGGAGTGGAGGGGGTTATCTCTGAAGAAGACGAAGTTGGGGATCCAATTGTTTTCCAGGCCGCGAGATCGTGAGATAAATAGTGCACGATGGGTCGCTAGCACGCCGCGTAAGTAAATGCAGTGTAGCACTTAGTGGGTGCTTTGGAAGTTGAACCCCCCACGTGAGCCCCTGTCGCTTCGTTTATGAGAGAAGAGGAAGTTGGGAAAGCAATTGTTTTGCAGGCACGCCGCGGTAAATGCCAGTCTAGCGCTTTAGAAATTGAACCAGTCGCTTCGTTTCGCTTCTGAGAGAGCGCTAGACCGACGTGTCACCACGGGCCCCGGTACTCCGGCCCACTTGTAAGTGAGAGGCTGGTATCGTGGGTAAGGATGTACATACGTTTACCACCAGGCAGCAATTAGAGAGTCTCGTTGTTGGGTCCCCTTGTTGTTTGACTACATGCAGCAGAGCGACAGTCTGAAAAAGGAGATAGCGTGCAAGGGGGGAATAAATCCGTTCTCATCTGACATGCGGAAGGAATAGAGAACAAAATCTTACCATTGAAATGCTTCTCATCGAGGTCACCTGCTCCATGAGCCAAACGAGTGAGACAAACTAGTCCAGGTTTAGCATCCGAAGCGTGTAGGGACCCACTTGTCTGGGTAAGGTTTGGTACGACGTGTGACTGGGGCCCCACTTGTCAATAGTATTCCCGGCCTTCGTGGGGCCACATGTCATTAGGGTTAGGATTCGTGGCTAGTGGAAATTGTGCGTAGCAGCGGGATGATAATTGACAGGGCAGCAAGATTTGAAAGGCAAGTAAATTGACGAGACAAGCCGCAGTCTGACAAGGCGTGCTCAAGAGATCTCAGTAGCATCATCATCGCTCACTCTACTCTGGCGACTAGTTCAGTAGATGGAGGAGTTCCCTTCCATGGGTAAACAAATGAATAAATGAAGGAAATTGCATAAACCACCAACTATTGTTGTCATCGTTGCACAAACTACTCACTTTACTTATTATTTGCACAAACCACCAACTATTCATGTAATAGCTTGCAACTAGGTCTAAATCACAACTTAAGCGGATTAACAAGACATCTAACGCAAGGGCCCACTAGTCAGTGCTGATGTGGCATTGCATGTACACATGACATCATTTAGCGTGTCTCGATCTTTATGAAAAATTTGAAAATTTCACACATTTTGACTGAATCTCACAGAAATTAATGAAACTTTCGAACAGCTAGTCCAAACTATTTCAAATATTTTCAGATTAGTTAGTTCATATTGCATCCAATTCCTGAATTTTTTCTAAGTTCAAAATTTCACCAACTTCTACTAAATGTCACACCAAACTTTGGAACCATGGTCCCATTTTTGGTGGAGATGTGCATATTTGCATTCCCAACCACTTTGGCAACTAGTGTTTTTCCAGTTTCCACATAAAAAATGCATTTCCCATTTTTCAGGTGCCTGGAGGGGTCGAAACAGGTGCTTTTTTTTGTTAAGGGGCCACCAAGGGCAGTGTGCAGAACATCACCACTCTATTTTTCATGTGTGGGGGACCTGCCAGGGGTGCCACATCCAGGAGGCTAGGAATTATCTCGGCCTGCTGCCATATAATGAATTATTTTTGCCCTAAATCCTTTTTAATCCAATTTTGCACTGGGGCTACAAGAAATGCACACCAGAAAAATTGGGGAAAATACAGGGAGGTCCCCTGGGGGTATGGGACCCTAGAACCAAGACCAAACCATGGTTCCCACCCCACCTGGCAGAGATCGATGGCACCACCGAGTCTGACCTAGATCTCGGAGGGGGGCCTGGGGAATTCAGAAAAAATCAAAAAAAATGGAAAAACACTGCATGGAGTCATGGTGAGTGATGCATCACCTAGGAAAAATACCAAACATGCCATCCCACGGGTTCACATGTGGACTCTCTCACAGAGAGGTGCTTCCACGCAGGAGTTCTCTTGGTCTTCCTTGGCAGATGACCATGGTTTATGCAAGTTCCACACCAAACTTTGGAACCATGGTCCCATTATTGGTGGAGATGTGCATCTTTGCATTCCCAACCACTTTTGCAACTAGTGTTTTTCCAGTTTCCACATAAAAAATGCATTTCCCATTTTTCAGGTGCCCGGAGGTGTCGAAACAGGTGCTTTTTTGTGAAGGGGCCACCAAGGGCAGTGTGCAGAATATCACCACTCTATTTTTCATGGGTGGGGGACCTGCCAGGGGTGCCACATCCAGGAGGCTAGGAATTATCTCGGCCTGGTGCCATATAATGAATTATTTTTGCCCTAAATCCTTTTTAATCCAATTTTGCACTGGGGCTACAAGAAATGCACACCAGAAAAATTGGTGAAAAATACAGGGAGGTCCCCTGGGGGTGTGGGACCCTAGAACCAAGACCAAACCATGGTTTCCACCCCACCTGGCAGACATCGATGGCACCGCCGAGTCTGACCTAGATCTCGGAGGGGGGCCTGGGGAATTCAGAAAAAATCAAAAAAATGGAAAAACACTGCATGGAGTCATGGCGAGTGATGCATCACCTAGGAAAAATACCAAATATGCCATCCCAAGGGTTCACATGTGGACTCTCTCACAGAGAGGTGCTTCCACGCAGGAGTTCTCTTGGTCTTCCTTGGCAGATGACCATGGTTTGTGCAAGTTCCACACCAAACTTTGGAACCATGGTCCCATTTTTTATGGAGATGTGCATCTTTGCATTCCCAACCACTTTTGCAACTAGTGTTTTTCCAGTTTCCACATAAAAATGCATTTCCCATTTTTCAGGTGCCCGGAGGGGTCAAAACAGGTGCTTTTTTGTGAAGGGGCCACCAAGGGCAGTGTGCAGAACATCACCACTCTATTTTTCATGGGTGGGGGACCTGCCAGGGGTGCCACATCCAGGAGGCTAGGAATTATCTCGGCCTGCTGCCATATAATGAATTATTTTTGCCCTAAATCCTTTTTAATCCAATTTTGCATTGGGGCTACAAGAAATGCACACCAGCAAAATTGGGGAAAAATACAGGGAGGTCCCCTGGGAGTGTGGGACCCTAGAACCAAGACCAAACCATGGTTCCCACCCCACTTGGCAGACATCGATGGCACCGCCGAGTCTGACCTAGATCTCGGAGGGGGGCCTGGGGAATTCAGAAAAAAACAAATAAATGGAAAAACACTGCATGGAGTCATGGTGAGTGATGCATCACCTAGGAAAAATACCAAACATGTCATCCCAAGGGTTCACATGTGGACTCTCTCACAGAGAGGTGCTTCCAAACATTGCATGACATGGTTTCATAACAGTTCATAACATAATAAACACAAAGTACTTCAATGTGTTCAGTTCATTACATAATTTTATTGCGAAAGCACAACACATCAGGGTTCAAGCTGGGCGCGTAGCTGCTCGTTTTCCTTCTCAAGAGATGCCACGAGTTGGCAGCTTGTGAGGTATTTCATTTTGGAATCCACGAGCTCCCTGAGTGCTTTCTCGTTTTCAGCCAGCAGGTTCCTGCATGTGATCTCCAGGGTGATAGTACTATTTGTTAGCTTCAAATTTTCCTCAATAGATCTTTGATCCTGGCTGTATTCTTATGTGCCGAGGCTCTGGCTTCCTTGTACAGTTCCGACCACTGTTGATTCTCCTTTACAAGCTGCTTGCGCTCACGAGCAAGGCACTTGGCAACTAAGAGGACTTTAGCCATATCCACTTCCTGGGTCAATTTTTTCTCCCTTTGTTTGGCTATCCGTTCATTAAGACAGGACGCCATATCTGGGTTCAGCCCCACCTTCTTTTCCTGTATAAAATAAAAATAGGGTTATTTCTACCAACGATGCCAACTAAGTGGCAGTGGCGTCCTCGCAAAAAACCCATTATAGGTAAAGCACTCTACACTCACCTAAGTCAGAATCGCAAGAACCCCAATGCATGTCAACACAATTAGAGAGTGCTTACCTCGCTGAGCCGGGGAAATGTGGGCATCGGGTTCTGGATTGCCGCCGCCATTTTTTGGGAGAGAGGCACACCCTGCAAAACCATCATGGCTCCGCCGGCTCTGGAAAATTTTATTCCACGGTAATGAGTTATAGAGGAGGAAGAAGAAGAAGAACAAAAAGATGATGATGAAGAAGAAGAATTCGTCCCAGTACCCAGATGAGCCCTCGCCTGATTCAAGTTTTCCCTTCTCCATCAGGGAGAGCAAAGATTGCGCCTCTATGTGAGGGCTTTCTCTAATGGATGGAGCAAGTTCCTTCCGGCGGCGAGCTCTCTCCATTCTCTCCGCTTCCTGAGTCGTCATGGGGCGATTTCTCTTTGGAGGCATGGCTAGACAGAGCGGATGGGGGGTCGGGCAGGAGGAAGGAGAAGGAAGTAGGTGAATGAATAATATGGCAAGATAGTCAAACAGCCCAGCCCGTGGTCCAACCACTGCTCTCTGTCTTCTAGCCTTCTCATGCAAGCTATATGCTCCGTAATTAAAAAAATAGAGCCCCCGCCTGGCACGCGGGTGGATACATGGCGCCGATTAACTGACGCTCACTGCCCTGTCCCATCGTGCCAGTGCCAGGGTCCTGGCTAGACATGAGAAGGCATGCCAGGACACGCCGGAAGATAAAATGCATTATATTTTATATATTAACTGAAAATGGAAGGGTCAAATCTTACGCAAGATAAATTGCACTGAACAGAAAATGGTAGCTAATATGCATGGCTTTTGCATTTTCTTCATAGATTACTAACTTAACCACTAGCTAAACCCAGTACATGATGTCGTCGGAGTCGTCGGAGTCGACCTCCGTTGGGGCCTTGTCCTTGCCCTCTGCTTCATCCTCCATCGTGGTTGCCTTGCCCTTTCCCCTGCCCTGGGGTTCCAATGACCTGGTCATGGCCGTCTTCATGTCTCGTGCAAACTTTGCGGCGGCGGATCTTGGCTGCTCAGTGTTGACGCCGCCGTCCTCATCGTCCGATTCAAGATTGATGAACGGTACGGGTTTGAGGGCGGTCTTGAACTGGCCTACACTGCGAGGCCTGCTAGAGCCACTGCCAGACCTGCTCGAGGTCGAAGAAGTAGGAGTTGGAGTAGATGCATTGCTGCTCGGTTCAAGCCACCATGGCCATCTGATGCGGCGGCGGCGGCTTGACCTACCGCGTTGTGCACGACCGGGCGTGGAGTTCCCGCTGTGGTAGTACGTACCACCGCCATGGCTGAGGCCTGGGGTGGCGTGGCTGAGGCCTGGGGTGGAGCTTCCGCATCGTGTGCGGGAGGTGTTGTAGCGGCCGGTGCGAGGCATCTGAACTACGGGGAGGGCTTGCTCATGTGAAGAACAGGAGGCGGAGGCTAGTGTTCGTGCTGTCTGCCCAGAGGGAAACAGATCTTTTTGATAGGGTAGCTCTCCATGGAAGCACATGCCCCCAGCGACTGTGCATAGCTTCCACGCTTGTAAACAATACATTTTCTTAGTGTCCATGATGGCAATTTCATTGGTGGCATAGTTGCGTTGCACGATCCCACCTGTCATACTCAAACGGTCATATTCTGGGGGGCGCGCTGGTATAACTGCCGGATGCAAGAGCAGCATCGTCACTCCGTGACTTCCTTCTTCCCATCTCCCCTTTGCACCTATGATTCTTTTCCGGGCTAGCTCACATCTGCTGTTCTAGTTCCCCACCTAGTCCCTCTGCTATGCTCTTTCTTGGGTGCAAGGCAATGGTTCGCAGCTACTGCAGTTCTTCGCGGGCGGAATCAGGGACGGCTCGCCGAGGCTCCCCTATCCCGTACCGGAGTAAGCCCTATGACTATTCGCCGGACAAAATCTGTGACTGTGGAGTAAAGATGCCAAGATGGATTGCGTGGACGGATGAAAACGCTGGGAGAAGATTCTACAACTGCGGCATCCACGCGGTATTATTGTAAACTAATCATGTTTGTTTGCCAGTTTAGTTATTTTAATTCTCACATCTTTCCTCTTCCTTTACTATGTTTTTGGCAGGAAGGCAAGGGCCGAGGCTGTGAGAAGTATGTGTGGATGGACGACCCACTGCCAATTTTCTAGAGAGAGCTTGTTCGTGATCTTCGTGATGCTGTATGGGAGAAGATGGAGGAGAACCGTGCGCTGCTTGAGGAAAACAAGGAGCTTCTGGACCAACTTCGGAAGCTCGAGCAGAGTGGTGGTGTGCATGCTCAGTTGTAGAAGCAAGCAGCTAAAATAGAGCAGATCAAGGTTAGGGCAGATGGTGGAAACAATCTGCTTTTCATATGGATATGTTCCATGGCATTTGCAGTTTATGTTGGCATTATGATGTCTAGCACCTGAAAAGCAGAACTATAAGGACCCAAATATTGTGTAATGTGAAATATTATCCTATGCCATTTATTCTACCTTTTCTGACTGTCCCTCTGAACAAAAACTCCAATATAAGAACATATGCATAATGTCAAACAAGGCTTATTAAAAATGAGTACAAAGTTTACAAATTACAAATTCCATAACAAATACAGTTCAGACAGAATTTCGGGCAGGTCCAGAGCCCCTGTTTTACAATGCACACACAAACACACATGTTCCGGAAAAATAGTTTTCAGAATTTTGCTGTATTACAGAGACGGAGCACTCAGAAAAAAGACTGAATTAGTCTTACTCCCACCTAGCTGTCTTCTTCCTCTTTGGGGACAGTTTTCTCGCCTTCTTGTATGTTGGATCAGAAGGTTCTGGAATGTCCGGCCAATCTGAATCAGATCCCGTGTCATCATCACTCCACTCAACTTCCTCGTGAAGCACATAGACAGCATCAGCAGTCTTGCACCTTGTCTTGCGCTTCCTGACAAATGTTAGAAAGCAGGTAAGCCCTAGCTAAGCATAGATATTACCTAATTATAAATAAAGATCATACACGCAAATACTTCATACCTAGGCTTTGGTCCGTTCAAAGGACACCCCACTGCTCTATGTCCAATACATTTGCATTGCTTACATCTGTTTTTGCCATTCTTGCTACCACTAAAAGGCATGCCCTGCTTCTCCATGAAATTCTTGAACCTACTCATCCTAGGTCTTCCTTTGCCTCTTTTAACATTTGGCTGGTACAGCTTGAAAGGTAGTTGAACCATAGGCCACTGTGACTGGTCTGTGCAAGGAGGGACGACACCTGCGTAGGTAGCTCGAAATCTAGCCAAAGAGAAGTACTCACTCACATATTGATCAAGGTGTGGCAGAGTTCTTTTGTAAACCAAGAAGATTAACGCGTGTGGGCATGGCTTCCTAGTATGCTGCAACTCTAAGCAGCTGCATTCTCTACTGTCAATCTTCACGACATGCCTCAGGCTATTCCGGCTCAAATCTCTCACCTCACAGCTGTGGTCGTTAGACTCTCCAACTCTAAGGTAACCAAGACCTCGACTTCTCTGGTTTATTTGCTGAATAACAACGGGTAGAATGTGCCCTCTTAGTCTGTCCCCAATATCTCTTCTTACTTTTATCAGCCTCATCAACATACCTCGTATGGTGTCCATCAACATATGAACTGGAAGGTCTTTTGAGTCTTTGACCCAGTTATTTACGGTTTCAGCAAGGTTGTTGTTTATGTAATCACACTTTATTGCAGGATTAAAAGCACTCCTCATCCATAAAAGGCTGTGATTCATTTCCAAGTATACGGCAAAATCAGATTTTTCAGCATGTATCTTGTCCATAAAACATTTGTAGCTCTCAGGCTTGTAGGCCCTAGCAGCAGTCCACATGTAGCGATATATAGTGCCTGAGTAGTGCCTGTACAGGTTCAACATCAAATGAGCATGGCATTCTCTTTGTTCAGCATGTGGAAATACTATCCGAACTGCATTTGCCAATCCTTTGCATGCATCAGTGCTTATGGCCTGTGGTGAAACATCACCTATTGATCTATGCAGTTGCCTCATAAACCACTCCCAGTTCGCCTCTGATTCCGACTGAAACAGGCCGAATGCCACCGGGAACATCCAGTTGTGCCCATCCAGTGCTGTCGCTGATGCTAGACAACCATTCCATCTGCCAGTGAGGACAGTGGAGTCTATACTCATATATGGCCTACAACCCTCCTTGAACCCTTGAATACAGGGCTCAAGGGCCAACAAAAAAGGTTAAAATATATGTTCCCCTCCTCCTCTTTCGTGTCAATCTCGACAACACTACCTTGAGACCTAGATTGTATTTCAGCCTTGAAGCTGTACAACAGCCTGAAACTATTTTCCCAGTCCCCGTATAGTGTTTGCAAAGCTTTCTCTTTACCTTTCCAAACTATGTGATACGGTAGCTCGACGTTGTAATCAGTCATAAGCTTTACCTGAATCGCCTTGGCAGTCTCATTGGGCGTTTTCTTAAAAATGGCCAAAGCATGCTTCTCAACCCATTCTTGAGTTGCACAAGAAAATCTTAGTTTGCAGCCTGTTGGACACCTGTGTGCAGGTCCCATCTTGTTCACCTGCATCGGAACATTCATTTTATACATTAGTTGCTTCATAATAATTCCTAAACTTGTTTCACATATGAAAACCTGAACCCGTCAGTTAGAAATAGATATTTATGTGCGAGGAAAGCTTGTCAGTACACTAACTGTTTCTCCACCAGGAAGTATCCTAACGGAGATCTTCCATGGGCATTGATCCTTCACCCTCTCCCCATTGTAGTAGTCTAATCTGCACCTCGCCTCGTACCGTTTCCTTGTGTTTCTAGTTCTGAAGACGTCAAACTCTCCGATGATACAATATTGCACAAATGCTTTCCTGAATTCTGCCATGTTGGCGAAGTATGTGCCCACCATAATTACAGGTACCACTGGATCATAAGTTATCGCTAACTCGCTAGTGACCTCATCATCTACCAGGATGGCAGCTTCCTCCATTAGTGATTTATCGATTACATCATCACCTGTTTCTTATTCCAGCACCTCTATTTCACTGTCCTCATCTTCCCCTATGTCCGAAACGGGAGGACCTTCATTGTCATCCTCTACATCATCATCACTAGGTTCATTAGCAATGCCAAGTACATCACACATTGTTTTCTCTGCCATGGGTTCGTCGACGCCATCACTTCCCATGGGTTTGACATTGACAGTCTGCCAATCTACTTGCTGTGCTGAGAAATTTTCTTCCACATCTATCTCTACTAGTGATGGTGGTTCTGCCCTTTGTTTAAAAAAATCTTGCTCCAATTGGCATTCCCATTGACAAGTATCATCGTTATCTGACTCTGCTAACGTCCAGTCCTTCTTGGGGGTGGACTCCTTGTTAGTGTTTCCGGTGGGGGTGGACTCCTTGTTGGTATACTTCTTGGGGGTGATCTTCTTTGTGGTTGACTTCTTGGGGTTGTTCTCCTCGGTGGTCTTCTTTGTGGTTGACTTCTTGGGGGTGTTCTGCTCGGTGGAATTCTTTGCGGTTGACTTCTTGGGGGTGTTCTCCTCAGTGGTCTTCTTTGTGGTTAACTTCTTGGGAGTCTTATCCTCGGTGGTCTTCTTTGTGGTTGACTTCTTGGGGGTGGTTTCCTCGGTGGTCTTCTCTGTGGTAGACTTCTTTGGGGTGTTCTCCTCAGTGGTATTCTTTGTGGTTGACATCTTGGGGGTCTTATCCTCGGTGGTCTTCTTTGTGGTTGACTTTTTGGGGGTGGTTTCCTCGGTGGTCTTCTTTGTGGTTGACTTTTTGGGGGTCGTTTCCTCGGTGGTCTTCTTTGTGGTTAAGGGGGTGTTCTCCTCGGTGGTCTTTTTTGTGGTTGACTGGGTGTTCTCCTCGGTGGTCTTCTTTCTGGTTGACTTCTTACGGGTGTTCTCCCCCTCGGTGGTCATCAACCACTCTGCCATAGACTGCGCGGAGGCGTTCTTTCTGGGATAGGTCCTCTTGCATAGGAGCTTGCGGGTCCGCTTCAGACTATCTGTTGGAGTAAACTTTGCAGTATTCTTTGGACTAAAATTTCCAGTACCAACCTTACTAGGGCTGATCCAATCCTTCATGGAACTAGGAATGTTCCCGTTACCTTCAGTTAAACCATCCCCCTCTGGATCAGCACGGGTGCCTACGCAACCGAGAAACAGTATATGGTTGCCCGTTCCATATTTCTCCAATGCCACATCTAAATTAGGTTGACTGTTAACGCCAATCTCAATGAAATCATGGATTCTTCTATTTCACCACATATATTTTACCTTTTGGTGAGATCCCAGCAGCAAGTTCTCACTAAACTTTCCAATTAGTTCAGCTACTTGTATCCCCTTCTGGCGATCGATGTAGACATCAACATCGTGTTTTGGAATGAGAACATCTGAGCCATCATCCAGTTCTACAGTGTAGGGGTCGAAGGTGGCCACCATTCTCAAAAGAGGAGGAGGTTCAGCAGCAGCAGGTTTTTCAGCAGCAGCAGGTTTTTCAACACCAGCAGGAGGTTCAGCAGCTGGATGATGTTTACCAGGAGCAGGGTTACCAATAGCAGCAGATTTACTGCTAGGATGTGTAGCAGCTTGAACACCAACATCATATTTTCTTTGATTACCAGTAGGAAATTTCTTGGATGCCCGGGCAACAACACCATCTCGTGTTCCAGCAATAATTTTAGCATGCAAAATGTAGCCAGGAGAGTCTGCAAACCTTTCCAATTGATCTTCAATCTTTTCCATGTCCACAGGTGTAACAACCCCCCGCGGTGATACCCATTCGAATTCTATAGTTTGTGCGGAGCCCATTGGAACAATTCCACGAACAAGTTCAACCATCCCAGATATAGACTTGAAGCTTCTTTCTGCAACGAGCAAGGTTACCTTACAACCCTCCACAGCTACGGAGTTCCCATTGTCAAGCATACCAACGTACTAATGAATTTGTAGAGTGACGCTGTAATCTTTGCAAATCCTACTCGACACAAGGTTGGGGAAATAAGAAATACTTGTTAGTGTTTGACTAACAAACATCTCTCGCTAAAATATATCTTGATTTCCTACATCCAGCTAGCAGATACCGATGAAGAATGGTTAAATACATAAGAGAAGACAAGCTCACCTCATCCGGCTGCTCAGGGTGAGACATGATTCCTGAGTTGCGGGCCCTTCCATCCTCTGTTCTGCTCAGCTCGTCTCCCGGCGATGGCGATCTATCTCTGCGCAACGGCTCGCTCGACATTCGGCATCACCGCGGACCGTCGGGCGCGGGCACGCGAGCTTTAAGCAGCGCTATCTGTCTGTGTCGCCGCTGCCTCCGTCGCCGTCCTAGGGTTCAGGCAAGGTTATGGGCGGAGGAATGAACTAGATCTTGACCGTACACCGCTGCGTACTGAACTCGGTTACATCGAATTGCCACGCAGATTGACACGCTGAAACTAACATGAAACGGAGAAATACTGACATGCGGGACCGCTATGTACCTAGAACGGGAGAAGTCACGGCAATATTTGGTTTGACCTACATTCGTTCAAAATGGGCCCTCTGAGGAATTACCTATCCAACTTTTCAAATGACGTCTATTACAAGCAATAAAGGTACCTGTGAGCCTGTGCCAATGAACTCGATGACCGCAAACAAAATATCCCCTCGCACAGGCCCAGATTGGCCCAAGTTTCCTAGGTATATATTTGCTAGGTGGGCTATTTCCTAACTCCTCGCAGCCTAGTTTCGGGCCTGGATGCAGAGGTAGCAAGCAGTTTTGCTTCTGTTCGCATCGTCTCCTAGCGTTTTGCTTTGTTTCCATATCAGCGATCGCACGCCTCGCTTGACGACGCCACTGGTAGATTACGGTTGGGCTCTCACGCCGCGCCACACTTTCATCATGTATGGCAGCGCCAAGCGGAGCAACCAGCAGGCAGCAACACTGTTCAGTTGCGAACAGGATCAGGGGCTCAGGGCATCAGAATTCAGTCCATCATTATTTAACACAACGCTCAATACATCAGGTGCGTTCTGCCATAAACCAACAATCCAACTTGAAACCCCATCTAATTTAGGCTTTTTTCCTCAATCGATTTAGGCACTTCTTTTGGCCTTGTGCTTATGCATAAGCTGACTTCTAGAAAACGGTGGGAAAAAACTGTAGTGGGGAGAAGCTCCTAGAAACCCCACGTGATACTTCTTTTGGGCTTCTATAGATTTGGCTTATTTGTTGTGTTGAATTGTGTAATGTCTGTAATGCCCTTAAATTTGATGTGTGCCCTAAATAAGTGAATATGAAATTTTGTAAATATGTAGTAGCACACAACATGGAAGTACATTCAGCTATACTTCATGCGAACACTTGCATCATGCACCTGCAAGGAAATCTGATGCACTCGGAACTTCTATAATTTCTGAAATCCAAAAAATGCTCATGCTTACACCTGATCTCTTACCACAACACTTGTGCAGTTAGCGAAAAAGCAGATAAGGAGTATGAAATGAAAGGAATTGAAGCTAATCGTGAAAGGAACAAAAATAAAGCTTGAGAAATGTCGTATTAGCACAGTCACTATTAACAGCAATCTGCTAAAGTACAATAGATTATAATCTGCTAAAGTACAATAGATTGGAATCTGCTCAGCCGGGAGGGGCACTGGTCCGACGGCTACCTCCAGGCGGGAAGAGCAGCGGCAATCGAGGCGGACGCGACCTCCAGGCCGGGGAGCAACGGAGCGCGACGCACAGAGGAGAAGCGGCCGCGCTGCGCGGGGGGGGGGGGGGGGGGGGAATCGCTATGCGCGAGCCGGACGCGAGAGCGATGCGGGGATAACATTTCGTTTTTTCTTTCCTTTTCTCGTGCGCATGTCCTCGGAATGGCATTCTGCTGAAATTTGACGCAACGGTAGGGGCAAGGCTGAATACTGGTTCAATTCTCGGTGGAGAAGCTCGGGAAGCTCTCGAGAATCCGGCCTCGAGCAGTTTCTGAAAATACACAGGACAAGAGCTTCGCGGTGGAAATAAGCGGGCCAACAGCTAGAGACTTCTTTTGGGCTTCAGCTGCCCACTACCTCGAAGCCGGCCCAGAAGCTGAAAAGAAGTCAGCCTTACATTTGTATCGATTACTTTATCCTTTTCACCTTTTGATGTGCATGCATATCAATCCATCTTTTTTATGCCTGCAATGAAGGATTGTACAAATCAGGCTAAAAGATATAAGTTTGGCCCTCTAAATTGAAGCAATTGAAATCTTACTTCCGTTTTACAATGAAACAAGAAAGACATCATGACTATAACAGGCCTGATAGCGACATGCTGGAGATAATTGTTGGCGCTGCAACCTCGCAGCGCCTCTTCTTCTTCTTCTCTAACTCTCTCAAATCTCACTTGTGTCTCACACACAGCCAGAACACACCCAAAGAACACACACACACATGGACCAAGAAAGAAATCCAACAAGCTTTGCGAAGAGGAAATTCTCCTTGGTCACACGAGAGGCTACATCTGTGGTGGTGCCCTCACGGCTTCCTTTCTCATTCATTTGATCCACTTAAATAGCCAGTACAGGATAAGGACCTCACGCCTCACGTACCTATCCCACTAACCACTAACTCCATGCACTAGCTAGACATGGCCACTTATCCATGCATTAAGCTGCTGATGGCTGACTTGATCTACTCCTAGAATCTCTCTAGGCGCCACACATGAGCCGGTCATAGCATGCACATGCAGCTAATCCTCCAGCTAACTAACAACTTGGCCGTGTAATGCATGCACTAATTACCTAATCTATTCACACATGCATTGACCCATCTACTAATAGACTCATGTCAAGATTATTGCTAACATTTTCCCTCCTAATCTTGACATGCTAACTCACGAATCTTCCATGCAGATCACAACTTCACTTGGATGATGCCTTCGCAGCACCAAACTGCACGCCACCATGCCACCCACGGTGACTTGATCTTGCCATGGATGACGCCCTCATATCGTCTTTATCATGCCATCTTACCGCGGCATCACACTGCAGGTTTTGTTGGCTTCGCACCAACTCTTCTTGATGACGATGGCTTCGCACCACCGCCGTCGGCACCCAGCGGCATCGCACCGCTGCCGCCTCGTGACGGCATCACACCGTCGGCTTCTCATGACGGCATCACACCATCATCTTCTCGTGGCAGCATCACACCGCCGCCTCCTCCTTGCGGCTTCACACCGTAACCGGGTGCTAGCGGCATCGCGCCATAAGCAGCCTCCTCCTTGCGGCTTCACACCATAACCGGGTGCTAGCGGCATCGCGCCATAAGCAGCCTCCTCCTTGCGCCGCCGGCCTCCATCTCGCACGAAGTCCACCGAGCTGCTGCCACCGCCTAGGATCTTCGGGCTCTGATACCAATTGTTGGCGCTGCAACCTCGCAGCGCCTCTTCTTCTTCTTCTCTAACTCTCTCAAATCTCACTTGTGTCTCACACACAGCCAGAACACACCCAAAGAACACACACACACATGGACCAAGAAAGAAATCCAACAAGCTTTGCGAAGAGGAAATTCTCCTTGGTCACACGAGAGGCTACATCTGTGGTGGTGCCCTCACGGCTTCCTTTCTCATTCATTTGATCCACTTAAATAGCCAGTACAGGATAAGGACCTCACGCCTCACGTACCTATCCCACTAACGACTAACTCCATGCACTAGCTAGACATGGCCACTTATCCATGCATTAAGCTGCTAATGGCTGACTTGATCTACTCCTAGAATCTCTTTAGGCGCCACACATGAGCCGGTCATAGCATGCACATGCAGCTAATCCTCCAGCTAACTAACAACTTGGCCGTGTAATGCATGCACCAATTACCTAATCTATTCACACATACATTGACCCATCTACTAATAGACTCATGTCAAGATTATTGCTAACAATAATTATGAACATATCGTTGCAGATTTTATTTCAAAGAACACCTACATAATGGTATTTTTAAAATTATCATTATATAATGCCCATTCATTCCATAATATTAGGCGTTTTGGTAAACTCAGAGTATTTAATAATTTAAAAATACATATGTTCAGTCAACAAATACTCATTCATTAGATAACAATTGTTAGATATAAGTGATTCACCAAACTGGACTGCATGATGCAGTTCAAAATGATCAAAACTAAAACACGCTAGAGCCTCTGAATCTCTGAAACAAAACAAAGAAACTATATACTATCTGAACTATTATACGCAAGAGGTACAAACAACCTCTGCTATCTGGTGTCGCTGTTTTCTCCAATCTACTATATACTAAAAGCACAATACGGGGTTCTAAAATAGAGACACCATGTTAATCCACATCATCTTAATTATTTTAGACAGTTAGATCTATAATTAATGGATGAGATTAAAAGATCTAAGAGTTACTTACATACAAATATATATAGTCTAATTGATGTCTACGTGACCTGACCTGCTTAGATACTAACGAGCAATCTGTCTATTAATCTATTAATTAAAAAAATAAAAAACAATCTTGGTTGGGTCTATCACGTCACGTAAGTTGGACCTAGAGTCCAAATTTACATATAACCTAGATTGGTACTCCAGTTTATTTAGTTAATCAATGGTGTTAGATTATAAGGTTTAAAAAGACATAATATATTGTCTTGAACTACTACATGAGCTAGACTCCCGTAATTGAGCGTTCTATGCGTTAAACTACTAATTGTCGTGTCCGGTTAGGCCTCTTAAAAATTGGAAGTTACCTCCGTGAATAGATGCCTCCATTTAAAATATTAAAAATAGCCACAGCCATGTAACGTGACTACATATCCCAACAGAACCATAATTGTTACACCCAACCAGCAACAAACAAACTTGGCTAGACCATTGTGGCCAACGCTAGGAGTTTTAGATACGAATATGGGTAATTTAGAAGAAATACTTATTAAATGCAAACTAATTATCCATAAAAAGTGTAAACTAATTAGCATGTACGTTATTTCTATGATTGAGTGCATATAACATAATATTTTATTTGACTACCATCAAAGATAACCACACACAAAATGTTTGTGAAAGCTATGAGTAGTAAAATTTTAAAATTTTATTAATAAAGTCATGACAGAGCTGCTAGATATGGGCATGGGCAATTTTTAGAAAAATTGTTTATAAAGTTAACTAATTACCTGAAAAGGTGTAAACAGATCAAAATGCATGACCCAAAAAGGTGTAAACTAAACGTAATATTTATTCCCGACTAACACACTCAGAAAATGATTGCAAAATCTCTAAGTCAAGAAATTTTAAGATTAATTCATGATATCCGAACATTTGTCGCACTATCGATGAAACAAAGTTAAAGATTAATTAATGAAGTCACGACATTAGTCACACTATGGTCGAAATGTCCCTCACACTAAAAATAATTATTGGCTTAACGATACACAAAGGTCTGAGTCAACACAGATTCTCGCTAGGATGAGAATGCTTCTACACTGAAGCAATATTCCGAACCTTTAAACTTTATGAATATACAACATTAGTCATCACACAATTGGCAGAACATCTCTCACACTGTAATTATTTTAGCTTAATGATACACAAAGCTAGGTCACCACAAGTTCATGCTTGATATGTTCCATGTTTAGTACAGGACTAACTACCCAGGATGAAATATGACAACTGCAAGCACAAACAAATCTTGGCTGAAACGTGATGACAAAGGCTAGGAGCCAATACATATGGGTTGTTTAGAAAAAAACTGAAGTGCAAATTGAGCATTCTATGATTGATTGGAGAAATGAAATTTTTATTCGATTGTCATCAGATCAACACACTCACAAACCACATGCAGAAGTTCTCAGTTCTGGACTTTTAAGATTATTGATGAAGTCACAACATTAGCCAGACCATTGATGGGAATGTTCCTCGCAATAAAATTATATTATCAGATTAATTATACACACATGGCTGAGAACCAAGGATTTTTGCTAGGACGAGAATGTTCATGCGCTTAAGGAATATTTTGATATAACAGCTCACATGATGTCGAAAGTTTAAATTTGATGAAGATACAACAAGTCGGCGCACTATTGACCTATTATCACTTGATTTCATATGTGGTATCACACAATGTATAAGAGCACCTGAAAAAGCATAAACTAAATTCTTATGAATTGTTATAGCAGATATTAATTGTTTGGTTTGTATGGTAGATATATTTGGATTATTCTATGTGCCTTTCTCTCACATAACAAAGTTACTGTAAGAGCACATGTCATCTCAATTGCATAATAAACTGAAGCCGCGTAGTTATTTTGCATAATAGTAAAAATACATGTGACCGAGTGTGTAGAACTATTGAATTAATATCAAGATAATTTAGTGAACCTATTAAAAATAGATATGGAAAATGGCGGTATGGAAACACAGAGTCATACTATTCTATCTTTGATGGCCAATGCATAAACATGTTAGTATACCCGTGAAAAAATGGCTTTAGCAGCATATTCATATATAAAATAACGGCCAAAGTTTCAGTATGTTCAGGTTTGCACATTTGGATATGGAGTGAGTAAGAGAGGAATATGCATAAAAACAAGATAATTCTCACTATTTAATGTGTTCCACACAGTGAGGGGGATGAACCATTTTATTCTTAATTCAACATTTTTTTTGGTACAACTTAACTATCGGTCTAACATCAAGGAAGAACTATAGTTATGTTTACAGATTTAATATCGCTTACATGGATGTTTCAACATATGAGATTATAATCACTTCCCACAGATTTTAGTCGTTACTCGCATATGTGATATGTTGTTTACCAAAGCATTTTGTGGTAGTTGTAGTACATTTTTATCACATAGTAGGAAATAATGTGATATCACTAAAACCATATTTTTATTTATTGAACACCTTCATCCACTATAGATGATCCCTCGTATTTGCGAGGGCCACCATGCTAGTTACTGTAATAATATAAAAGACTTATAATAATAACAGCTGCAACAATCTAAAAGAAGTCTGGGAGTTGAGCAATTGCAATTACAGTACACGTTATTAAACTAAACGGCAAAAGTATGATTAACAAATCATGGTATTTCTTTTTCAGTTCTCATATTTCATTTTCTCCCTAATAGTATATATGACAATTGCAGCGGGCTCCGTCGAAACACACATGGTATCACAATAAATAAACTATTGTTGTTCAAAATGTGCAGAATTGCAACAAATATGTGCCAATATTAGGTAGTTTCGGAATATGTAATTTAGATACCTTGAAACTTCCTCGACAAATTCGTGTGCCAGGGATGCTGGAACCTGTTGCCGAGGAGTGCGCCGGCTTGGAGGAGCGGCTGTTGATCTGGGTGCATGGACGGGCGGCGACATCCTTGCGACAGGCAGAGCGGCAGTACGCCGTCGAGATCGGTGCAGGTAACATGAGGCGGCATCCTGGAACACGGTGTCGTCGAGGACGACGGCGTGGAGGCACGGGCGTCCTCGCGAGTCGTGATGGGCGGGGCTGCCGCGACGTCCTGGAACACCACATCATCAAGGATGGAGGTGTGAGGAAGGGCGGCAACGTGCAGGGCAATGCGGTCTTTGTTGGATTGTGGGCGGAGGAGATGAGGATGGTCGTGTGGCGCTGGGACATGGGGAACAGTTACCTCGCTAATAATGATGGGTTAGCGTGGAAATTTTTATTACTATGATTGCCTGTCATCGTTAAATATGGCTTTGATGTGGGGCGTTTGATAGATTGATTTGATGGCATTGATTTGTTGGATGGGACGCTGTCGCTCTTTTATTAGTAGTGGTGATAGTGGAGATTTGATTACTGGGATGCTCTCGCTAAAAATTTCAACGCTTTTCTTTGCAGCAAACACCGAAATGCCCAACAGCGACAACACTATGGGATTCGCTCAGGCTCCGCTGTTTTGGAGTTTCTCTTAACTGAACCAGACGTAAACCTGCCAGGATTTGCTAATATTGGAAGGAGAGAAGTCATAGCTGTTGGGGCTTGGTATCTGTGGTGGATAAGGAGACAACGAACGCATAATGGAATGGTTTCTCCAATAAATTAGTGCAGGATGTCAATCCTTACTATTACTGCAAATGCATCTAAAGCACGGAGTGTGCAAACCAACTCGGATATCCGATGGACTAAGCCGTGTCCCAGTCTGATTAAAGTTAACGTTGATGGTGCTTTTCATATTGATTCTCATGCAGGTGTCGTCGGTGCAGTCCTACGAGATTATGAAGGACGATTTATTGCGGCATCGACACTTTTTCTTCGGAATGTAGCATCTGCTAGTGCTGCCGAAGCGTTGGCCATGCGAGAGGGGTTAGCTCTTGCCAATCGCTTAGGGTGTAATAATATTCTAGCCGAGACCGACTCGTTGGAGACTATTGAAGCCTGTACTAGAGGAGAATCTTGGTGGGGATAATCATCAGCAGCGTTTGTTGATTGTGTCGATTTGGCGATGCTAATTGGTACGTTCAGTTTAAGCATTGTCCGAGGGAAGCAGGAGTAGCTCATGAATTAGCTAGGGTTAGTTTTTCTAATAATTCTTCTTGTAATCGGGTCGATGAGCCCCTAGTTTTATTTTTGATAAACTCGTGAACGATGTAACTATTATTTGAGATTAATAAAGTCCCGCAGCAGAATCCTGCTTTTTCCCTTTAAAAAACATCGAAATGTCAACATGTGCAGCAACAGACGAGGTTAGCCCAAGAAATGAATAAGTATCCAGCTGAATGGTGAAAAAGAGTCCGTATCAAGATATCTATTGTCCTTCAAAGTCTTACGTTTTCCGCTGCAGCACAAAAGTGTACATACGCCAGCTGTTCCTCCAAAGTCATCGCATATTCTGGTGCATCTTCTATAAATAAAAGGGTGGTTGTCATTCACAACTTCATATCATGTGTGGCGTGGGCGTGACCAGATGACACTCTCCTTTCTTGCATTTGCTACAAAAATACCTAAGGAGCTCTAAGCTCCCTGGTTTTAACGAGTTGTGGTTGCTCCCCCGTGTCTGCTGGTTTTGGCCAACGTGTAATCGTGTTATAGTTTTCATGTTTTATTCCACCGCATGCGTGTATGTGCTGTTGCATTCCGTGTATTGAGCATGTAGAAACCGACTCGAGGAACCGGCTTAATCCCCAGCCTCGACCCTCGATAGTTCCTCCTCTCGGACCGCCCAACTAGCGCTGCCTTTCTATCCCCCACCCGCAGGCCACCACCGCTTCCGCCCAGCACCCTCCTCTTCGCATGCCCCTGCCATTCCACCCCAATAAGCAGGTCCTGGTTCCTACCACTCTCTTCAGCTTTTGGAGGACCAGGAGGGCACCGTGCCGCCTCCAGTTTGCCGGCAGAGAAGAGAGGATGGGGGACGATGGAGTCGCTGTTCCGGCCGCCGCCGCGCACCTTCTCGCTGAATCTGGCCACCTTCAAAGGGCGTTCATTCAAGATGCGGCTGGGAGGGAGGGTGTGACGGGAGGAGTGGGATAGTGAACGAGGCTGTAAAGGGCCAACGCTGGAGGTGGTGGTGGAGGGAGCCGTCACAGAGTGTAGGGCAGAGGAGTAGGGGGATGATGCAGAACTGCCGGAACAGGCCACGCCTGTGCGGTTATCCTATTTAGGATCCAATCTTTCTAGGTATCCATCTCCATAAATTCGTGTTATTATTTTAAGATTAATGCCCCTTTTTTGCTTCATTACTGAGCCTCAAGAGATTTTCCGATTTTGGTCATGCATTGATTTGTGAGGTACATCTGCAAAATTTTGTACCTTCAGTCAGAAATTGGTATCTTTTTTTCATAGTGAAGGTGATCTTTTTTGGATATTAGATGATATTCACTTGCTCTGGGTTTGATTGATTGATTCATTCGTGTTCAAATTCAATTGTAAAGGTGGAGGCAGTTGTGCTGGAGAGGCATGGTGTATCGCCGCAGATGTACCCACATCCGCAGAACCATTGTAAGTGAATATTGCATCCAGTTTCACCAGGAAATTCTCTTGCTGTTAAATTGGATTATGCTATGTGTTTGATAGTGAATCTAGAAAAGTCTTTTGGTTACTGTCACAGTTTGGCAATCTATCAGATGAGGATGAGTAAATCTGAGTTGATTGTGGGACAAGTGTTAGGTACTTAAATGAAGTGATGAGATCTAAATCTAAGTGCACATTTAGAAGAATTAACAAGTCTATAATTTTAATAGTTGTATGTATAACACCACAATAGGTACACCAATGCAAGGACTGTGGCATTATTATTTTTTGATTAATTGAGTATCTGAAGTTTAGTAGCAAAGGAAGTCGTGCGCAAATCAATTAGTGAAGATTTTAAGAAATTTTCTGTTGTAATAATTTCAGTTGCATTCTTTAATGTGGAGAATAGGAGGATTGTTAGGAAGGCTTCCACTAAGAAAGAGGTCAAATAAACATCCCTGAAAGTAAGAAGAGTTAAGAAACTATTAGAGATCAGGCTGCACTGCATGGATTTTTTTAAAGGGATTTCTATTTTCGTGCCCTCAAGTCCTTAGTTGTACTCAGTTTTCCCCAGCTCCTTAGTTTTTCCTCAGTTTTGTCCAAGCCCTTGTCTGAAACCCTCACAAGTGCTGGAACGGCCGGTTGCCCGATGGGTCAACAACTTTGACCATTATCTGCTGACTAGTGGGGCCACGTAGAGCCCGCAAAGACACGTCAGACCATCCATCTTTGTTTGACCGTAAGCATCGCCGTATCCCTGACCAAAATGCGGACGAGTGGGGCTTCGGTATATCGAATGACAAGTGGGGCCATGACGCTGATACAAGGGGCAATACACGGGTAGGATTAGATTTTTAAACGGAGCTCTACAGCGATGGCACGGAGGAGGTGGCATGCGGGGTGCCGAGATGAGATCAACGTCCACAAAGAACTGCATGAGGCGAGACCAGACGCATTAGATAGATATAAACTAGACGCGTTTAACCATGCAAAGAAGAGAAGAAATGGTCGAGGACATCGACGACGACCTCAATACTTTGACTGACGGTGTCGGACACGAACGCGGGCAATATAGAGAAAACTAGTGTCTCTCCTTTCTGGCGTGTATAGATGGGTGCTAGGGGAGTGTGGTGGCAAAGGGAAAGACCTCGCGGTGGTCTGTGGCGTCTAGCATAGCGGGGCGGCGTGGCCGTGCCCACAGCGGCGTGCATGTTCGGCATTGGCATCAGCATGTACGTTCGTCATTGGCCTCGGCGGTATCTCTGGTGTGTCAGTGATCGAATGAGGGGACGGGATTGAGGGTGCATCCCGACGGTGACCTAGCAGTGGCGGCAAGCATAGCTGTTCTGACCATGCCGATATCAGCATCGACATCGTTTGGAGGCTGTGGTGCTCGAATCATGGTGGAAATTGCGATATTATTTTTACATGCATAATATATAGAAAATAGCTAGATCTCTAAATCGATGCATATGAAGCTACATATATTCTTGGTCATAATCCCCTTATCTAAAGGGGATGGATGCATGGCTTCACGTTGTCGTCGCTTTCATTGTCAGTATCTTCGTCGTCCGTGTAGTAGTACTTCATGCACATTGTTCCGTTGAACACCTTCACTGTGAGCACATCATCGCCTTCATATTTGAAGTGTAGGAAGTAGCCAAAATCCACACCGTGCGTGATGGCGAAATTCTCCCAGCCCTTGTCGAGGTACATCCGGCCTTATCCGTCAAATAGGACCTCCACGGTCCAAAGACGAGGACCGCAGTCAGCTGCTCGCAGATACACCTTAGCGGGCTCCTGGCCGTCAAGATAGCCCGCAAACTTTTTTGGGAATGCCTACAAAGAGATCGAGCGCCGATCGTTTGAAATTAAATGTTTTTTAAACATGCACATAATTAATCACATGCATCATATATGTGGGAACGCGTACGTACCTTCTTGGCCAAAGGGTCTTCATAGATGGCGATGAAGAACTCCTCTATGATCAATGACAGTGTTGACGGTGGTGGTGGCAATGATGATGATCCACCACCCCGGCCGCCCCTTCCCCTTCCCCTTCCCCTTCCCCTTCCCCTTTCGGTCGGCGTCCGAGATGTGGAAGCCATGGCAATGGATCAAGTATATGTGAACGAAGAAGAGAGAGGCAGAACCTATTGACATGAGGGATGGCCGTTGTGGGGTTTGATGCGTGGTGAATGACCAGCCCGTTGGGAACCCCAAGAGGAAGGTGTGATGAGTATAGCAGCTAGTTTTCCCTCAGTTAAGAAACCAAGGTTTAATCGTTCTTGGAGAGGAGAGACAAACGACTGAAGGTGATGCTTGCTAGTTTGCGACAGTTTCGGACAATTTATATATGGCGCCTCATCCAAGCTTTGCTTTGCGAGCAGCAACGTGGAACCTGCACACAACACAACCAAGTACTTCATTCCCAACTTGCGATGAGGTTGTCAATCTCACCGGTTTGCTTGAAATAAAGGTTATGAGCGTATCGAGTGGAAAACAATAGAGTATGCGAGTAAACTAAACAGTACGAGTAAAGTAAACAGGTGATAGCAATATGATGGAAATAGGACCGGGGTCCACAGTTCACTAGTGGTGTCTCTCCATAAGATAAATAACACATGCTGGGTAAACAAATTACAGTTGGGCAATTGATAGAATAAAGATAAACATGATATGTCAAGAAGATCACTATGAGATTTACTCTGGGCATTACAACAAAATACATAGACCGCCATCCAACTGCATCTATGACTAATAATCCACTCACGGGGATATCGTCCGAACACCCCATGAGTATTAAGTTGCGAACAACGGATAATTGCATTAAGCAAAGTGTGTAATGTAAACAAAGCATATGCCCTTGAGCATATGAATGTTGTTTTCTCCCTAGTAGCAACAGCACATCTACAACCTTAGAGGTTTCTGTCACTCCCCCAGGTTAAATAGAGGCATGAACCCACTATCGAGCATAAATACCCCCTCTTGGAGTAACTAGCAACTACTCGGCCAAGATAGCTACTAACAACGGAGAGCATGCAAGATCATAAACAACATAGAGATAACAAAAGATAATATTCAGTACAGCAACTCAATCATAAACACCAATATTCATCGGATCCCAACAAACCAAACATGTAGAATTACATAACGGTGATCTCAATCATGTAGGGCAGCTCATGAGATCTAAACATGAAGCACATGGTGGAGAAGACAACCATCTAGCTACCGCTATGGACCCATATTCCAAGGTAGACTACTCACTCATCGCTCCGGAGGCAAGCATGGCGATGAAGAAGACCTCCGGTGGCGATTCCCCTCTCCGGCAGGGTGCCGGGAAGAGCTTCTGGACCCTTCCGATCTTCGGGTCGACAGCGGCGGTGGATCGCGATGTGTTCTGGAAAAGTGATTGGGTACTTAGGTTTTTTCCATCGGGGGGACTTTATAGGCAAAGGGGCGATGTCAGAGGAGGGGCCAGGCGCCCTCACGCCAGGGTGGCGCGGCCCAGGCCCTGGCCGCGCCAGCCCTGCATGTGGGGCCCTGGTGGCCTCCCTCCTACTCTCCTTCGGATTTCTGGAAGCTTCCGGGTAAAATAAGATTTCAGGAACTTGTTTCGTCCAATTCCGAGAATATTTCCTGTGTATCACTTCTGAAACACAAAAACAGCTGAAAACAGGGAACTGGCACTGTGGCAACTTGTTAATAGGTTAGTTCTGGAAAATGCATAAAAGTGCCACTAAGTGTAACGAAATGCTACTCCAAGTTGATGTGGGAGCAAACTGTCCTTGTGCGTGGTGATGACCAGCCCGTTGGGAACCCCAAGAGAAAGGTATGATGAGTGTAGCGGTTAGTTTTCCCTCAATTAAGAAACCAAGGTTTAATGTCGATCTTGAAGAGGAGAGACGGTGACGACTAAAGGTGATGCAGACTGGCTTAATAACACTCCAACAAGGGCGCCGTTAACGATACTTCTTGACTCGTCTTCGGCCAGTAGCAACGCGGAACCTGCACACACACAAACAAATACTTTGTTCCCAACTTGCGATGAGGTTGTCAATCTCACCGGTTTGCTTGAAACAAAGGTTATGAGCGTATCGAGTGGAAAACAGTAAAGTATATGCGAGTAAAGTAAACAGTGCGGGAAAAGTAAACAGGTGATTGCAATATGATTAAAATAGGACCGGGGTCCACAGTTCACTAGTGGTGTCTCTCCATAGATAAAATAACATGCTGGGTAAACAAATTACAGTTGGGCAATTGATAGAATAAAGATAACGTGATATGTCAAGAAGATCACTATGAGATTTACTCTGGGCATTACAACAAAATACATAGACCGCCATCCAACTGCATCTATGACTAATAATCCACCCCCGGGGATATCATCCGAACACCCTAGAAGTATTAAGTTGCGAACAACAGATAATTGCATTAAGCAAAGTGTGTAATGTAAACAAAGCATATGCCCTTGAGCATATGAATGTTGTTTTCTCCCTAGTAGCAACAGCACATCTACCACCTTAGAGGTTTCTGTCACTCCCCCAGGTGAAATAGAGACATGAACCCACTATCAAGCATAAATACCCCCTCTTGGAGTCACTAGCAACTACTCGGCCAAGATAGCTACTAACAACGGAGAGCACGCAAGATCATAAACAACATAGAGATAACAAAAGATATAATTCAGTACAGCAACTTAATCATAAACACTAACATTCATCGGATCCCAACAAACCAACATCATAGAATTACATAATGGTGATCTCAATCATGTAGGGCAGCTCATGAGATCTAAACATGAAGCACATGGTGGAGAGGACAACCATCTAGCTACTGCTATGGACCCATAGTCCAAGGTAGACTACTCACTCATCGCTCCGGAGGCAAGCATGGCGATGAAGAAGACCTCCGGTGGCGATTCCCCTCTCCGGCAGGGTGCCGGGAAGAGCTTCTGGACCCTCCCGATCTTCGGGTCGACGGCGGCGGCGGATCGCGATGTATTCTGGAAAACTGATCGGGCCCTTAGGTTTTTCTCGTCGGGGGGTCTTTATAGGCGAAGGGGCGATGTCAGAGGTGGAGCCAGGGGCTCTCCCACAGGGGTGGCGCGGCCAGGGGCCAGGCCGCGCCGCCCCCTTGTGTGGGGCCCTGGTGGCCCCCCTCCGACACTTCTTCGGATCTCTGGAAGATTCCGGGTACAATAAGACTTCAGGAACTTGTTTCGTCCAATTCCGAGAATATTTCCTGTGTATCACTTCTGAAACACAAAAACAGCAGAAAACAGGAAACTGGCACTGTGGCACTTCGTTAATAGGTTAGTTCCGGAAAATGCATAAAAATGCCACTAAGTGTAACGAAACAATAGGCAAATGATGTAGAAACAAGCATGGAGCATCAAAAATTATAGATACGTTTGAGACGTATCAAGCATCCCCAAGCTTAACTCCTGCTCGTCCTCGAGTAGGTAAGTGATAACAAAAGAATAATTTTTGAGGTGACATGCAGCTACACAATCTTGATCATATATGTAAGCATTGGTGAGCTGGGATCAATAGAACTTAAAACATGGGCATGAAAGATATAATCATGACAATAAGAAACTTAGCAACCATGTTGTAAACATGTAAATGAACACAAACAAAAGATCATGATAATGAAACAATGAAAGTCAAACGTGTGTTCAAATCATAAGGAAAAACATACAAATGGTTTTCAGCTTGTCCTTCAAAGAGAGAAAAACATAAATGCATAGGACACCTCAAAGTTTAAGAGGGCGACTAGATACAAATAATTTAAGAACAAGTGAAACCAACAATATGAATCAATCAATGAACTTTGGGACAATGCATATCACACTAAGAATGACAACTATGCTCTCTTAATGGTGCATAAAGAAAGAAAGTGGTGACTCAACGTAAAAGTAAAAGAAAGGCCCTTCGCAGAGGGAAGCAGTGATTTAAACATGTGCTAGAGCTTTTCATTTGTAAAACAGAGAGATAAAACTTGATTTTGAGTGGTGGTTGTCTTTGTCAACGACTGGCAATGGGGTTCTTACTATCTTCCATACAAAAATAAAGCAAGTTTTTGAGAGAGAGATTGGCACTCTTGTGCTCTTTTTATAAAACTTGGCACTCCTCCCCACCTTTTCCTTTCACATACCATGGCTAACCGATTCCATCGGGTGCCCACCAACATTCACATTCATTGGAGGAGTGTCTTTTTTTTCTTTCTTTTTCTCTTTTTTTTTTGGAATAAGCAATATGGAAGAAAGCAAATCCGACCACTACGTCCCCATGAGCTGAAAACAGTGTCACAAAACGAGAAGTGTTTTGAAGGTTTTTGAAAGGTAGCACACGAAAATTTTACTTTGGAATGGCTTACAAATACCATGCATAGGAATTTATAGTGGACACAATGGCAAACTTGGCTTTTAGGAGTTGGATGCACGAGTAGAGCTCATACTCAGTACAAGGTGAGGGCTAGCAAAAGACTGGGAGCGACCAACTAAGAGAGCAGTAATGGCCATAATCATGCAAAGCGACAAAGCGACATTAAAAGAAGCATACGATGGCATCAAAAGTCAAAAACTAAATGATCATGAAGGCTATTGGCGACTTTGTAAGAGTCTAACATGTGTGAGCATGCGCCAAGTCAACCCAAATAAAGCATCAAGGAGAAAACCAAAATAATGCTTCCATACAATAAAAACAACGCATGATTTTTTCAAAGGCTCATTAAGCAATCTCAGTTATTTGAGACAAGTCATGCTACAGCAAAACGACTAAGCATACTATCAAAAAGACATCAAGCATGACATGAAAAAGCCTAAGCCGCAGTCTACACAAGCTCCTTCTTGTACCACTATTTTGCACAAAGCTTTTTCTCTTTTCCAACACTATTTGAAATTTTTATAAACACCTCTTTTGATGAAAACCAATAAAGATCAGAGGCAAAAATACACCTTGATGAAAAGATATGGCAAGATCTGAACGCGAATCAAGGCAAAAACAAAAACCAAAAGCAGTAGCAGAAAAAGTAGAACACTCGATTTTTAATAAGAGTGAAAACTAGAGCGTTCTTTGCAAATGAAAACGAGTACATCTACTCCAAAGGAAATTTGTTGGGGTCCAACCATTTATTGCAGCAAACAAACAAACTAAACAAACTAAGAAAACTAAAACAACTGACGCTCCAAGAAAAACACATAGTGCATGAAGCAATAAAAATATAGTGTCTTGAAAGGTGACCTGATTTTTGCCGATGAAGAAGGGGTGCCTCGGGGGCATCCCCAAGCTTTGACGCTTGTACTTCTTGGATATTTCTTGGGGTGATGCATGGGCATCCCCAAGCTTGAGCTTTTGTTCATTCTTCAACTCATCTCATCATTCTCCAATCCCTACACTTGAAAACTTCCTTCACACAAAACTAAACACAATTCTATTAGCAACATTAGTGTAAGCATAAAATATATTCAACCTCTTTTAGCTTCAGGTTTCAACCCAAAAATACCACATATAAAGTATATACTACTGTAGCAACTTCCACAAGAGTTCCATGATCAAAAAGAACTCAAAAGAAAGCGATAAAGTGGCAAAAACAAATATTGGCAGAAATCTGTCAAAACTGGACAGCTGACAAAGGACGAATTTTTGAGGGATGTTCCGTTGCTCAAATCAAAAAGTGTTCAACTAAGAAAAGTTTGGATATAACCTGGGGCATATGCACAAGAAATCGCAGGTCCAAAAGATAAACAGAGAATTTTCACGAATTTTTACGGTGCAGCACCGAAAACAGTTTCAGGACAGCAACATCCCCAAATCTTTACCTCACTCAAATTAGAGGCTTCTCTTGGCACAAAAACGAAATAAACAAGATAAGGAGCGGTCATTACAGTAGTAATGGCTTCCAAGACTCAAATAAAAGAAAAAGTACTGAAAAGTAAACATTGGGTTATCTCCCAAGAGTGCTTTTCTTTAACGCCTTTGAGCTAGGCTCAGTAATTTGAGAAGATGCTCACATAAGAAATATGAATGGAAGCCAAAAAGAGCATCAAGGAGCAAATATAAAACATATTTAAGTCTAACCCACTTCCTATGCATAGGAATCTTGTAAGAAAATAAATAAAAGAAGCACATAGTCACAAGTATGGGTAGATAAAACAAGAGCAACTTTGGAACTTTCAATATAAAGAGAGGTGTTTTAGTAACATGAGAATTCCAACAACCATATTTTCCTCTCTCATAATAATTTTCAATAGCATCATGAACAAACTCAACAATATAAATATCACACTCATCCTCCTTTGTTAAGCATGGAGGGCTATCAAATAAGGTATTAGTTAAAGAGTTACTCTTATTGGGAGGTAGACATGGGTAGCTCCATTCTTCCTCCTCTTGATCATCACTCTCCTCCTCTTTTTCATCCAATGAGCTTCCAATTTCTTCTTCCATAGGCTCCTTCAAGGCATTAGTCTCCTCCGTTGGAGAGCATCTATTAAGATATTTAAGAATATAGCCATTTCCTTCCTTGTAATTATCAGAGCAAAATGTGAGTATATCATAAACCTCATATTTATAAGGTGCATCATCAATATTTTCAAGAAAATAAGCAAGTTCGAAAGCACCCTTCCAAGCAGTTAATTCCTCAATTTGTTCCACATCATAAAAGTCATAATTTCCATTAATATAAGAAGATATGGTAACATCATCATTATACTCACATTGAAAAGGGAGGTGTTTATACCTCCTACAGCAACAAGATCTATCAAAGCAATAAGTAACATTATAAGTAGAGCACACATTTCTAGCAATGATATACAATCTATTAATTTGTTCCCATAAGTGTTTCCCTTTTTGTGACAAGCGGTGTTCCTCATAATAATTTTGTTGCTCTTCCGTGAACCCACCTTGCCAAAAAGATTTAGTTTCAAAGAAACCAACCATTGATAGAAAGCATGATAAAGCAAGACAAGTAAAAACAACTACCAAGGATTCTAATTTTTTTTTGGGTTTTTGATATAAAACAATGCAGGTAAAATAAATAAAGTAAAGCAAAACAATAAAACAAAGTAAAGGATGTGTGTGCGAAGAACTCCCCTCGCAGAAGTCTTTTCTTCCTCCCTGGCAACGGCACCAGAAAAATAGCTGCTACTCCAAGTTGATGTGGGAGCAAACTGTCCTTGTGCGTGGTGATGACCAGCCCGTTGGGAACCCCAAGAGGAAGGTATGATGAGTGTAGCGGCTAGTTTTCCCTCAATTAAGAAACCAAGGTTTAATGTCGATCTTGAAGAGGAGAGACGGTGACGACTGAAGGTGATGCAGACTGGCTTAATAACACTCCAACAAGGGCGCCGTTAACGATACTTGTTGACTCGTCTTCGGCCAGTAGCAACGCGGAACCTGCACACACACAAACAAATACTTTGTTCCCAACTTGCGATGAGGTTGTCAATCTCACCGGTTTGCTTGAAACAAAGGTTATGAGCGTATCGAGTGGAAAACAGTAAAGTATATGCGAGTAAAGTAAACAGTGCGGGAAAAGTAAACAGGTGATTGCAATATGATTAAAATAGGACCGGGGTCCACAGTTCACTAGTGGTGTCTCTCCATAGATAAAATAACATGCTGGGTAAACAAATTACAATTGGGCAATTGATAGAATAAAGATAACGTGATATGTCAAGAAGATCACTATGAGATTTACTCTGGGCATTACAACAAAATACATAGACCGCCATCCAACTGCATCTATGACTAATAATCCACCCCCGGGGATATCATCCGAACACCCTAGAAGTATTAAGTTGCGAACAACAGATAATTGCATTAAGCAAAGTGTGTAATGTAAACAAAGCATATGCCCTTGAGCATATGAATGTTGTTTTCTCCCTAGTAGCAACAGCACATCTACCACCTTAGAGGTTTCTGTCACTCCCCTAGGTGAAATAGAGACATGAACCCACTATCGAGCATAAATACCCCCTCTTGGAGTCACTAGCAACTACTCGGCCAAGATAGCTACTAACAACGGAGAGCATGCAAGATCATAAACAACATAGAGATAACAAAAGATATAATTCAGTACAGCAACTTAATCATCAACACCAATATTCATCGGATCCCAACAAACCAACATCATAGAATTACATAACGGTGATCTCAATCATGTAGGGCAGCTCATGAGATCTAAACATGAAGCACATGGTGGAGAGGACAACCATCTAGCTACTGCTATGGACCCATAGTCCAAGGTAGACTACTCACTCATCGCTCCGGAGGCAAGCATGGCGATGAAGAAGACCTCCGGTGGCGATTCCCCTCTCCGGCAGGGTGCCGGGAAGAGCTTCTGGACCCTCCCGATCTTCGGGTCGACGGCGGCGGCGGATCGCGATGTATTCTGGAAAACTGATCGGGCCCTTAGGTTTTTCTCGTCGGGGGGTCTTTATAGGCGAAGGGGCGATGTCAGAGGTGGAGCCAGGGGCTCTCACACAGGGGTGGCGCGGCCAGGGGCCAGGCCGCGCCGCCCCCTTGTGTGGGGCCCTGGTGGCCCCCCTCCGACACTTCTTCGGATCTCTGGAAGCTTCCGGGTAAAATAAGACTTCAGGAACTTGTTTCGTCTAATTCCGAGAATATTTCCTGTGTATCACTTCTGAAACACAAAAATAGCAGAAAACGGGAAACTGGCACTGTGGCACTTCGTTAATAGGTTAGTTCCGGAAAATGCATAAAAATGCCACTAAGTGTAACGAAACAATAGGCAAATGATGTAGAAACAAGCATGGAGCATCAAAAATTATAGATACATTTGAGACGTATCACGAAACAGTAGGCAAATGGTGTAAAAACAAGCATGGAGCATCAAAAATTATAGATACGTTGGAGACGTATCAAGCATCCCCAAGCTTAACTCCTGCTCGTCCTCGAGTAGGTAAGTGATAACAAAAGAATAATTTTTGAGGTGACATGCACCTACACAATCTTGATCATATATGTAAGCATTTGTGAGCTGTGATCATAAGAACTTAAAACATGGGCATGAAAGATATAATCTTGACAATAAGAACTTAGCAACCATGTTGTAAACATGCAAATGAACAAAAACAAAAGATCATGAAAATGAAACAATAAAAGTCAAACGTGTGTTCAAATCATAAGGAAAACATACAAATGGTTTTCAGCTTGTCCTTCAAAGAGAGCAAAACATAAATGCATAGGACACCTTCAAGTTTAAGAGGGCGACTAGATACAAATAATTTGAGAACAAGTGAAACCAACAATATGAATCAATCAATGAACTTTGGTACAATGCATATTACACTAAGAATGACAACTATGCTCTCTTAATGGTGCATAAAGATAGAAGGTGGTGACTCAACATAAAAGTAGAAGAAAGGCCCTTCGCAGAGGGAAGTAGTGATTGCAAGTTTTATAACCTTCAAAAATTATGGTACTTACCAGCTTTGAGCTCTCATTGCCCCCATCATAAGCATCTTGAATGGTTAAAGTTAATGCGAGAACAATTATGATGCATATGCTTGACAAATCATAAGTTGAAAACCTCGTGCCCCATGAATACGAGTACCCAAACCTCATGCTACTTTACTTAGAGTCGCAAGCAAGGCTCTTGTCATTGTAAGTATATGTATATCATTGAGAACCGCCAATGGGGTACCTCCGTGCCCGATGACATGGAACAAGCCCACACCAAAATGACAGGACAAGCAGACAATGAACACCTCAACATCTCTTTTATTTGCTATTTGTTTAGCTTTTTATTGTGAGATGCGTCGTCGAATGTTCACCATGGGTATGCTGCAAATTTCCACCATGAATTATGCATGGCTTAGATTAGCGGCCCGGCGTTTCCATAACACATATACAAACTCCATGATGCCCACAAGATTCCCAATTCATTTCACACCGCGGGCATCCATAAACAAAAGATCACGATATCAACTCAAATAAGAAGTGTAATGTTGAAAGCTTGCCCATGACTGCATGGCTGGGCTAGTCTCCAACTTACAACTTGCAAGCATAACAACTCAACATAAGAGACCACAATGTCAAATTTTTAAGAACAGGAAAAAGTAAAGTGTGCCTTCCGGTTCGTGAGAGCTTTACTGGCCGAATTTCACATAACACTGGTAAGAGTTTAATTTGAAGAGAAAATAAAAGCAAGTCAAATTTACTTGGAATAGAAAATTGCTAGTAGGTATGTATGGTGGACACTTTGCAAAACTTTGGCTTTTAGGAGTTGGATGCACGAGTAGAGCTCATACTTAGTACAAGGCGAGGGCTAGCAAAAGACTGGGAGCGACCAACTAAGAGAGCAATAATGGCCATAATCATGCAAAGCAACAAAGCGACATTAAATAAAGCATAAGATGGCATCAAAAGTCAAAAACTAAATGATCATAAAGGCTATTGGCGACTTTGTAAGAGTCTAACATGTGTGAGCATGCGCCAAGTCAACCCAAATAAAGCATCAAGGAGAAAACCAAAATAATGCTTCCATACAATAAAAACAACGCATGATTTTTTCAAAGGCTCATTAAGCAATCTCAGTTATTTGAGATAAGTTATGCTATAGAAAAACCACTAAGCATACTATCAAAAAGACATCAAGCATGACATGAAAAAGCCTAAGCCGCAGTCTACACAAGCTCCTTCTTGTACCACTATTTTGCACAAAGCTTTTTCTCTTTTCCAACACCATTTGAATTTTTATAGACACCTCTTTTGATGAAAACCAATAAAGATCAGTGGCAAAAATACACCTTGATGAAAAGATATGACAAGGTCTGAACGCAAATCAAGGCGAAAACGAAAACCAAAAGCAGTAGCAAAAAAAAAGAAGAACACCCGGTGAAATTGTAAGAATGAAAAACGGAGTGTTCTTTGCAAATGAAAACGAGTACATCTCCTCCAAAAGAAATTTGTTGGGGTCCAACCATTTATTGCAGCAAACAAAACAAACTAAACTAACTAAGAAAACTAAAACAACTGACGCTCCAAGAAAAACACACATAGTGCATGAAGCAATATAAATACAGTGTTTTGAAAGGTGACCTGATTTTTGCCGATGAAGAAGGGGTGCCTCGGGGGCATCCCCAAGCTTTGACGCTTGTACTTCTTGGATATTTCTTGGGGTGATGCATGGGCGTCCCCAAGCTTGAGCTTTTGTCCATTCTTCAACTCATCTCATCATTCTCCAATCCCTACACTTGAAAACTTCCTTCATACAAAACTAAACACAATTCTATTAGCAACATTAGTGCAAGCATAAAATATAATCAACCTCTTTTTGCTTCAGGTTTCAACTCAAAACCACCACATATATAGCAAATACTACTGTAGCAACTTCTCTAAATGTTCTGTGATCAAAAGAAAGCGATAAAGTGGCAAACACAAATATTGGCAGATATCTGTCAAAACTAAACAGCTGACAAAGGTCGAATTTTTAAAGGGTTTTCTGTTGCTCAAATCAACAAGTGTTCTACTAACAAAAGTTTGGATATAACCTGGGGCATATGCACAAGAAATCGCAGGTCCAAAAGATATACAGATAATTTATACGAATTTTTACGGTGCAGCACCAAAAACAGTTTCAGGACAGCAACATCCCCAAATCTTTACCTCACTCGAATTAGAGGCTTCTCTTGGCACAAAAACGAAATAAACAAGATAAGGAGCGGTCATTACAGTAGTAATGACTTCCAAGACTCAAATAAAAGAAAAAGTACTAAAAATAAAAACATTGGGTTATCTCCCAAGAATGCTTTTCTTTAACGCCTTTGAGCTAGGCGCAGAAAATTGCGAATCAAGTAACATCAAGTGATGAAGCATCAAGCTCATAATTTGCTCTAAGAATAGAGTCAAAAAGTAATTTGTTTCTTTTCCTAGGGAAGTGTTCCATACCTTTCTTTAGTGGGAATTGATATTTGATAGTGCCTTCCCTCATATCAATGATAGCACCTACAGTTCGAAGAAAGGGTCTTCCCAAAATAATAGGACATGAAGCATGGCATTCAACGCCCATAACATTAAAATCAACGGGAACAAGGTTTTTGTTAACCACAATAAGAACAGTATTAATCCTTCCCAAAGGTTTCTTCTTAGCAACATCAGCAATAGGGACATCAAAATAATATTTTTCAAGCGGTGGTAAATCAAGCATGTCATAAATCTTTCTAGGCATGATAGAAATACTAGCACCTAAATCACATAAAGCATGGAAATCATAACCATTAACATGCATATCAATGATGGGTTCCCAACCATCTTCTAACTTCTTGGGAACAGAAGCTTTTTGCTTCAACTTTTCATCCCTAATTTTCATGAGAGCATTGGTAATATGCTTAGTAAAAGCAATATTTAAAGAACTAGCATTGGGAGTCAAAGCAAGCTTTTGCAAAAACAAAATTACTTCAGATATATTGCAGCCATCAACATCAAAATCATTAAAAGAAGTAGAGCTGTCATCTCCCACACTCCGAAAAATTTCAGCACTCTTTTGAGAAATTTTTTTGGCAGTTTTAGGCTTTTTAACACAAGGAGTGGGAGTTTTCTCTACCCCAATCAAAGTAAGAGGATTGCTAGCATTAGGAGCAAGTTGTTACGTCGATGCTAGCTTCGACACTGATCCGGATGACTCTAAGTCTCAATCCGGGTACGTATTTGTTATGAATGGAGGAGCGGTAAGCTGGAGGAGTTCCAAGCAAAGCGTGGTGGCGATATCAACAACAGAGGCGGAATACATTGCTGCTTCAGAAGCAGCGGAGGAAGCAGTTTGGATGAAGGAGTTCATATCCGAACTGGGTGTGGTTCCGAGTGCATTGGATCCAATGGTTATCTATTGTGACAACAATGGTGCCATAGCCAATACTCAGGAGCCAAGGTCTCACAAGAAATTCAAGCATGTAAAGCGCCGATTTCACTCCATCCGTGAACATGTCGTGGATGGTGATGTAAAGATTTGCAAAGTGCACACGGATCTGAATGTGGCAGACCCGTTGACTAAAGCTCTCCCCAAGGCAAAACATGATCAGCACCAGAACTCAATGGGTGTTAGATTCATCACTATGTAATCTAGATTATTGACTCTAGTGCAAGTGGGAGACTGAAAGGAATATGCCCGAGAGGCAATAATAAAGTTGTTATTATATTATTCCGTGTTCATAATAGATGTTTATTTTTCATGCTAGAATTGTATTAATCGGAAACATTAATACTTGTGTGATTAATAAACTAAAAGGGTTCCTAGTAAAGCCTCTCTTTTATACTAGCTCGTTGATTAACTGATGATCAAGGTTTCCTGATCATGAACATTGGATGTTGTTAATAACGGGGTCATATCATTAGAAGAATGATGTGATGAACACTCACACCCATAGTACGAATAGCAATATGATCAAGTCATCAAGTTCATTGCTATATCAAACTCATGCGAATTAGTTCTAATCCTTAGACCATGAGATCATGTTAATCACTGATATCGGAAGGGTACTTTGATGATATCAAATGTCACACCGTAATAGGGTGATTATAAAGGTTGATTTGGGTACTCTGAAAGTATTAGTTGAGGCTCATGGATCAAGAGTGGGATTTGTCCATCCGGATGACGAAAAGATATTCTCTGGGCCCTTCTCGGTGATATTGCATTGGAATAGCTTGCAAGCATGTGACTAGGTCACGGGAATGCATTATCACGGAACGAGTAAAGAGACTTGTCGGGAACGAGATCGAACTAGGTATGGTTGATACCAAATGATCGGATCTCGGACAAGTAATAATATCGCGAGACAAAAGGAATTAACTATGTTCGTTACCGGTTCACACGATCACTAGTTCATCGTTGAGTAAGTGGGAGTCATCATGGATTTCCAGATCCCGCTGTTGATTATTGATCGGAGAGGAGTCTCGATCATGTCCACGTTATTCACGAACCGTAGGGTGACACACTTAAGGCTCGTCGTCGTTTTTGAGTGGATACGATACTCCGATCGAATTACAGGACAGCATAAGGGTTGTTCCAGAAAAGTACCGAAACTGTTTCGGGATATCAAAATAACTCAAGGGTGTATTTGTTAATGTTTGTTAATTGAATGAATTAACAAATATTAAAGAAATAAAAATGTTTTATTAAATCAATAAGTGTGAATTTTAATTGGCATGAATGTCATGCATTAAAATGGGGGTTACCTCATGTTGATGAGGGAGTAATCACCATAATGGGAATGAAGAGGGGGCAATGAAGAGGAGGGGGCACCTTGGCCGGCCACCCCTTGGCTGCCCCTCCTCCTCTATATAAACCCCCCTCTCTCCCTTGTTCACACACTTCTTGATCCTCCCCTCCCTTGCATAGTTGCTGCCGAAATTCCGTCTCTGCTTAGCGAAGCTCTGCCGGAATTGTAGTTCGTAGTTCATACACTTAGAGAAGTGTGTGGAGGAGTGTCCGGTGGATCCCTTCTTCCGCTGCCCCGCTGGACCGAGGGCGTGGAGGAGTCAACGTCAAGCTGCATGTGTGTGCGAGTACGGAGGCGCCGCCACTTGTGGCGCCGGGTACACGATCTTGAGATCGTCAAGTGAACCACGACGTCGACTACGTCAAGTGAACAACTACGTCGACTACGTGCGTCTACATCGACTCTCCATCGTCAACGTTTGTGCGGGAACGTAATCCCCGCTTACGGTCGTCGAGGGTTAGTCTCTGTTGCTACCATCTCGTAGAGTTTTCTTGGCTAGTTTTGTGTTCATGCGTAGGAATTTTTTTGTTTTCTATGCTACGAACCCATCAGTGGTATCAGAGCCATCTCTATGCATAGTTGGTATGCACGGTTAGAACACATGTGGATGTGGGCGTTGATGATCATGTTATTGCAATTTTTTGGTATTTTGGATCATAGTGGCATAGTGGGATTGAAGCTGCCCGAGACTAACCTTACGTGACCGCGTTCACGAGACTTGTCCCACACTTGACATGCTTCTGCATATGTGGCTTTGCGGGTGTACGTTTCTCCCACTATAGTTATGATCTATTTTACAAAGAGTTGTTGATAATATTTTTATCACCGTTGTGGTTCTTGTTCGTAGGTAAGAACGGTTCTTCCTAGAAAGCCCCAAACCACGTAAAATATGCAAGACAAATTAGAAACGTCTAACTTGTTTTTGTAGGGCATGTGATGTGATATGGTCAAATTGTTTATGTTACAAATTGTATGCGATGATCCTTTTTGTAAGTTATAAACAACCGGCAGGAGCCATATGGTTGTCTTTACATTTAAATGGCGTGCGTGCCGTATATATATATCCAAGTGATATATTGTAATGAAGGAAGACAATCAAGGTGGCGCGCCATGGACCTTGGTGCTACGCCGGCGGAATGATGGAGATCATGCCATGATGCACAAGATGGAGATCGAGTGCATGAAGGACCATATCATATCACATTATATATGCATGTGATGTTTATCCTTTTATGTATCTTATTCTGCTTAGATTTGATCGCGCGGTAGCATTATAAGATGATCCCTCTCACATAAATATCAAGATAAAATGTGTTCTCCCATAACATGCACCGTCACGAAAGTTCTTCGTTTTGAGACACCTCGTGATGATCGAGTGTGATAGACTCTACGTTCACATATGACGGGTGTAAGACAGTTTTACACACGCAAATGTTATGGTTCTACTTGGCGAGCCTAGCATGTACAGACATGGCCTCGGAACACGAACCGAAAGGTTAAGCATGAGTCATATGGTTGATATGATGAACATGGTGATGTTCGCCTTTGAAACTATACCGTTGCACGTGATGATCGGTTGCAGTATAGTGGATTTGGTTCGTGTAATCACTTAAGAAAACTAGGAGGGATGTTGTTTTTAAGTGGGAGTTCACGTAGAATTTGATTTAACCTGAACTCATTCTATTATGAACTTAGTCTAAGTTAACTTTGCAAATAATTTGTAGATCATGGCACCACCTGCTCTGAATTTCAATGCGTTCATGGAGAAAGAAAAACTAGCCACCATCGGTAGCAACTTCACCAATTGGGCACTTAACTTGAGGATCCTCCTCAATGCCTCTCAAAAGGGCTATGTGCTTGAGGCACCGCTAGGTAACCCGCCTGCAGAAGATGCTCCCAATGAAGAGAAAAATGTTTTTCTGACTCGTAAGGAGGACCACAGTTTAGTTCATTATGGCATACTGTATGGACTTGAGCCGGAGCTGCGAAAACGTTTCGAGAACAGCAACGCTTATGATACAATGGGAGAGTTGAAACTGATCTTCGACTCCCATACTGCCGTGGAGAGTTATGATGCTTCAGAAAAGTTCTTTAGCTGCATGATGGAAGAGAACAGCTCTGTTAGCGAGCACGTACTCAAAATGTCTGGGTACGCCGATAAGCTCATCTCTTTGGGAATAACGATTCCCAATGAGTTGGGAATACATCGGGTTCTCCAATCTCTCCCACCTAGCTTCAAAAGCTTTGTGATGAACTACAACATGCAGGGCATGAGGAAGTCTCTCCCCGAGCTTCTCTCAATGCTTAAGACTGCAGAAGTGGAGATCAAAAAGGAACATCAAGTGTTGATGGTCAATAAGACCACTAGTTTCAAGAGAGGTAGAAAGGATAATAAGTCCAAGGGTAGAAACAAGAAGGACGGCAAATCTGTTGCCGGTTCTGAGAAGAAACCCAAGGCTGGTCCTAAACCTGAAACTGAGTGTTTCTACTGCAAGGAAACGGGGCACTGGAAGCGCAACTGCCCAAAGTATCTGGCGGATAAGAAGAACGGGAAGATTAACAAAGGTATATATGATATACATGTTATTGATGTGTACCTTACTAGTAGTCGCAATAGCACCTGGGTATTTGATACTGGTTCGGTTGCTCACATATGTAACTCGAAACAGGGGCTAAAGAATAAGCGGCAACTTGCGAAGGATGAGGTCACGATGTGCGTCGGCAATGGATCAAAAGTTGATGTGATCGCCGTTGGGACACTGCCTCTACATTTACCATCTGGATTAGTTTTAAACCTGAATAAATGTTATTTGGTGCCTGTGTTGAGCATGAACATTATTTCTGGATCTTGTTTAATGCAAGACAATTATTCATTCCAGTCTGAGAACAATGGTTGTTCGATTTATATGAATAATATCTTTTATGGACATGCACCTGAGAAGAAAGGTTTATTTCTTTTGAATCTTGATAGTAATGAAACACATATTCATAACGTGAATGCCAAAAGAATTAAGTCAAATGATGATATAGCTGCATACATGTGGCACTGCCGTTTAGGTCATATTGGTGTTAAATGCATGAAGAAACTTCATTCGGATGGACTTCTGGAATCACTTGATTATGAATCATTTGAAACATGCGAGCCATGCCTTATGGGCAAGATGACTAGAACGCCGTTTTCCGGTTCAATGGAACAGGCGACAGACTTATTGGAAATCATACATACCGATGTATGTGGACCTATGAGTGTGCCGGCGCGTGGTGGATATCGTTATTTTGTTACTTTCACTGATGACTTAAGTAGATATGGGTATATTTACTTAATGAAACACAAGTCTGAAACGTTTGAAAAGTTCAAAGAATTTCAGAGTGAAGTAGAAAATCATCGTAACAGAAAGATTAAATTTCTACGATCTGATCGTGGAGGAGAATATCTTAGTTACGAGTTTGGCGCACATATGAGAGAATGTGGAATAGTTTCACAACTCACTCCCGCTGGAACGCCACAACGAAATGGTGTATCCGAACGTCGTAACCATACTTTATTGGATATGGTTCGGTCTATGATGTCTCTTACCGATCTGCCACTATCTTTTTGGGGTTATGCGCTAGAAACAGCCGCTTTCACTTTAAATAGGGATCCATCTAAATCCGTTGAAACGACACCGTATGAATTATGGTTTGGAAACAAACCTAAGCTGTCATTTGTAAAAGTTTGGGGATGCGATGTTTATGTGAAGAAACTTTAGCCTGATAAACTCGAACCCAAAGCGGAAAAATGTGTCTTCATAGGATACCCTAAAGAAACAATTGGGTACACCTTCTATCACAGATCCGAAGGCAAAGTGTTTGTTGCTAAGAACGGATCCTTTTTGGAGAAGGAGTTTCTCTCGAAAGGTGTGAATAGTAGGAAGGTAGAACTCGATGAGGTTATTGAACCTCCTCTTCATGAATTGGCGAGTGGCGCAGCGCCGGAAACCGTTCCGGTGGTGACTTCACCAAATGAAGTGGGAGCTAATGATAAAGATCATGAAACTCCAAAAGAGGATACTACCGAACCTCGCAGGTCGACAAGAACACGCGCTGCTCCTGAATGGTACGGTGATCTTGTCGTAAATGCCATTGTTGAGAACGATGACCCTGCGACGTATGATGAAGCGATGATGAGCCCAGATTCCAACAAATGGCATGAAGCCATGAAATCCGAAATGGAATCCATGTATGAAAACCAAGTATGGACTTTGGTGGAACTTCCCAATGACCGAAAGGCCGTTGAGAATAAATGGATTTTCAAGAAGAAAACAGACGCTGATGGTAATGTGACCGTCTATAAAGCACGACTTGTCGCAAAAGGTTTCCGACAAATTCAAGGAATTGACTACGATGAGACTTTCTCACCCGTAGCGATGCTAAAGTCTGTTAGGATTATGTTAGCAATTGCTGCATTTTTCGATTATGAAATTTGGCAGATGGATGTGAAAACCGCGTTCCTTAATGGTAACATTGAGGAAGAGTTGTACATGGTACAGCCCAAGGGTTTTGTTGATCCTAAGGATGCTGACAAGGTATGCAAGCTTCAGCGATCCATTTATGGACTGAAGCAAGCGTCCCGGAGTTGGAATCTCCGTTTTGACGAAGTTATCAAAGGGTTTGGATTTGTCAAAACTTATGGAGAAACTTGTATTTACAAGAAAGTGAGTGGGAGCTCTGTAGCATTTCTAATATTATATGTGGATGACATATTGCTAATTGGAAATGATACGAAACTTTTGAAGAGCGTAAAAGATTACTTAAACAGTAAGTTTTCAATGAAAGACCTTGGTGAAGCGGCGTATATTTTAGGCATCAAAATCTATAGAGATAGATCGAGACGCTTAATTGGGCTATCGCAAAGTACATACCTTGACAATATTCTAAAGAAGTTTAGAATGGAAGATAGTAAGAAAGGGTTCTTACCTATGTTGCAAGGAAAGATCTTGAGTAAGACTCAAGGTCCGGCTACAGCTGAAGATAGAGAAGAAATGAATAAGATTCCCTATGCCTCTGCCATAGGCTCTATCATGTATGCCATGTTATGTACAAGACCAGATGTGGCACATGCTATTAGTTTGACTAGTAGGTACCAATCTGATCCAGGTTTGGAACACTGGACGGCAGTTAAGAATATCCTTAAGTACTTACGAAGGACTAAGGATATGTTTCTCGTATATGGCGGTGAAGAAGAGCTCGTCGCAAGTTGTTACGTCGATGCTAGCTTCGACACTGATCCAGATGACTCTAAGTCTCAATCCGGGTACGTATTTGTTATGAATGGAGGAGCGGTAAGCTGGAGGAGTTCCAAGCAAAGCGTGGTGGCGAGATCAACAACAGAGGCGGAATACATTGCTGCTTCAGAAGCAGCGGAGGAAGCAGTTTGGATGAAGGAGTTCATATCCGAACTGGGTGTGGTTCCGAGAGCATTGGATCCAATGGTTATCTATTGTGACAACAATGGTGCCATAGCCAATACTCAGGAGCCAAGGTCTCACAAGAAATTCAAGCATGTAAAGCGCCGATTTCACTCCATCCGTGAACATGTCGCGGATGGTGATGTAAAGATTTGCAAAGTGCACACGGATCTGAATATGGCAGACCCGTTGACTAAAGCTCTCCCCAAGGCAAAACATGATCAGCACCAGAACTCAATGGGTGTTAGATTCATCACTATGTAATCTAGTGTTATCGCCACATTTTGGCCAAATGAGGAGATGGGCCGTAATCAAGATAGGCTTGGAGGCTGAATCGGCCTTGCGCGTGGATTTGGGCTAATTGCCCGTGTATCTGTATATTATGATAGATTACGTTTCGGTTTAAACAAGAGATAGAGTTGTTAGGTTTATTCCAAAGATAGAAAGTCTCCGGACTATAAATGTGTACCTAGGGTTATTGAGAAAGGAGGACGATCACGTTCACAACAAACACAATCTCGGCGCATCGCCACCCCTTGTTTCGAGGGTTTCTTTCAGGTAAGCGTCGTACTGCCTAGATCGCATCTCGCGATCTAGGCAGCATCTGCTTATGTGTTATTTGGTGTTGCTCGTACTGAAGCCTTGTTGATGGCGAGTAATACTGTTATCATAGATCTGTTTGGGCTAGCATCGGTGCTTTTGGTTATGTTTGCTTAGTCATGCTGCCCCTAGAGATCTCGCTGCCTTTGCACCTATTTTGGGTGTAAGGGCAGCATCTTGCTTGATCTTTATTCAGTTGATTCAATCTGTCATAGTTGTTCCTTGTTCTCCAAGGATTAGTTTGATATCCGCATGGTTAGGCCTCACAAACGGGTTGAACGATCCAGTAGTACGTAAGGATATGGTTTGCCAATTCGAGAGGAGTTGTTCCGGGAATTGACTCTACGTTGGTTTTTTGGCCTCCTCTAGGGTTAGTTTTCTGTTATCTTTCGTAGCTACCAGGCTCAATTACGTGTGGGATGTTCCAATTATGTGGTGAAAGCGTTAAACTGTCGTAGATCGATTTGACTTGTATTGATAAAGCAAAACCCCATGTTATCGTAGATCCAATGCAGATCCATGGGACAATCGGCTACATGAGCCGATTCACAGGGAAACCTGAGAGCCGATCGAGGCTCGTATTTAATGTTTACGTGTCTGCCATGCAGGAAACTAATCGAAGCAATCCATCACCTTCCTGATCAGGTATAGGTCAGGTGGCACGCCCTTGCATCAGCCAGGACGTGTGCCGGAGTTTTGCGGGCCGTTGCCCGAGGGACCAGGGCCCACCAGCAGTTCTGGGAGCCTCCCGGCTCTTCGTGTTGCTCGTCGCTGCTCGCCGGTGGGTTTTGACAGGCAACACATTCTGGCACGCCCGGTGGGACACTCAACAACATCTGCATCAACATCTGACGCTGCGATGGGGGACAGACCAATCACGTACGACGATCTGCCTGATGAGCACAAGAAGAGGTATGATGATATCAAAGCTCTCTTCGAAGCCGATCTCATCGGCTCTTTTGAGAGGACCCGTAAGCATGGCATCAGGTGGAAAGGGTTCTCACCCGAAGGCGCTCTCGATGAGGTGGATCTGTCTGTTCCTTCAGAGGATCGCACCAGAGCTCTGCGACAGGAAGTCAATTACATGGTGGCTCATTCTCTTCACCGCCATTCTGAGAGCCTGGTGAACGCTTTCGAGCGCGTCGCGGTTCGCGTGGTTCAGGAGATCATGAAACATCAGTACTCTCCGTCAGGGCCTACCCTAGGGACTCACCAGGGAGAAAGACCGCTCCAGACCAGGCCACAGCTACCATTCACGCTTGCAGCTCCGGAGCCACCGGGGTCACCGGCGTACGTCGTCTACAAGATTGGAGGTGATCCTGGCGATTACCAATTCCTGTTTGAACCACCTAAAGAAATCCCACATGGATATGTGTGCACATACGTGCCGGACTGCAACAGCCTGACGCGCACGAACCAGATTGCAACCGCAGGGATTTCTGGGGCAGGTGTTTCTGGAGTAGGGATTTCGGGAGCAGGGATGTCCGGGATGGACGCTGATAAACAGGCGTGGCTAGCTAAGTATGCCACCGGAACGAGTCATGAGAATTTAGCCCCTGCAGCTCAAACGGTGGAGCAAATCAGTACCATCTTGAGAGACCAGTTCGGCTTCGTGCCGAAGAGGAGAACAATCGGCTATTCCAAGCCGTACCCCAACGAGTATGATCTGATTCCGCTTCCACCCAAGTATCGGCTCCCTGAGTTCTCAAAATTTAATGGTTCAGAAGGGTCTAGCTCGATCGAGCACGTGAGCCAATATTTGGCACAGTTAGGCATGATTTCAGCATCGGATCAGTTACGCGTAAGGTTCTTTGCGCAATCTCTGACAGGACCAGCTTTTGGGTGGTACACCTCGTTGCCACCAGATTCGATCCGGACCTGGAAGCAGCTGGAAGAACAGTTCCATATTCAGTATCATTCAGAAGCTACCGAGGCTGGCATTGCCGATCTGGCGCAGGTGCGGCAGAAGCGGGGAGAAACGGTAGCCGAGTATATTCAGCGTTTCAGGACTGTCAAGAACCGATGTTATTCGGCTCGTTTAACTGAGAAAGAAGTAGTCGAGCTGGCCGTGTTGGGTCTCTCAGCACCGATCAAGGATCTGGCTTTCCAAGTAGAATACAATTCACTGGCGCACATGGTCCAGAAACTGACAATGTATGAGCAGCGCCACCCTGAGTTGTACCAAGACAAGTTCAAACGTCCGATAGGCCTGGTCGATACAGAAGAAGAGGATCTTGTAGAAGACCAGGAGATAGCCGTGGCTGAATGGGCTCGGGGAGCAGATCATGTGTCCTGCAAATGGGTGAAACAGCAAGGGCCTGCAAAAGGGTTCGACTTCGATGTAAGCAAAGCTGAGCAGATATTCGATTTACTGCTGAAGGAAAAGCAGCTGAAGTTACCCGAAGGCCATAAAATCCCTACGGCGCAAGAGATGAACGGGAGATCATACTGCAAGTGGCATCACTCGTTCACCCACACCACCAATGATTGCAAAGAGCTACGTCGGCAGATCCAAACGGCGATAGAACAGGGCCGTCTGATCCTTGGGCAGTTTGCCATGAAAGTGGACACAAACCCGTTTCCTGGCATCAACATGGTAGAGCACAGCCACTCCACGAGGCGTCAGCTAGATTTCTCGTTCGATATTAACATGGCAGGGCCTGTGTACCACCATGGCAAGTATAAGGAGGAAAGCGGCCACTCCCGGGGCAAAGAAAAGGAAGAGGCCGGTCCACGCGACCGGCCCCGTTATGATGATAGGCGGTATATAACCGAGGAACAAGTGAGAAGCGTGCGATATCAGAAGCCACACTCCACGCATCTCCTTAACAAGTATGAGCGTCAGTATGACCGACGTCGGCAGTACAACAGAGATGATGAAGGATATGAGCACCGCGCTAGGGGAAGGTCAAAGGAAAAGGAAGGCGTGGATAAACATTGGGATTGTCCTTTCTTCAAGTACTGTTGGGATGCGGGAATGAGCCGATTGCCTACAGTCGACAACTGCCCGGAATGTGGACAGCAGAAGGATGACACAGGTCCAGTTTCAGTGTTCAAGCGTCTAGGGCCTCTCCGGCCTCAGAACAGACAAGAGGAGTCATCTCGAGCAAAAGATCTCGAGGAGTCAGAGGATGAAGAAGAAGATAGATATCACCGGCCAAGGTGGTGTCCCGATGGACTCAGACACACCCAAAAGCGTAGAGTTCAGCGGCTACGTAGCTTGGAGGAAGTCGAAGCGCAGTACCTCCACACTTTAAGGAAAGCCCGGCCTGATCTGGCCGTGAAAATTCAGCAAACCTTGGAGACGGAGGCCCGTCCAAAAAAGAAAGAGTGGCGCCCCAAACCAGTAAAAGCCGATGCGAAGACCTCGGCTGGCACAAACATGGTGTTCATACTTCCGTCAGAGTTTTGCGCTCCAAGAACCGAAGAACTACCAGTGGCACAGTTTGACTACGGCCCACGGCCGGTTATCTTTGAAAAGCCACGGGAGAAGGGCTACAAACATCTGAAAGCCCTGTACCTGAGAGGTTATATCAATGGGCAGCCTGTCCGCAAGATGTTGGTTGACACCGGAGCGGCAGTCAATATAATGCCATACTCCATGCTGCGGCGTTTGGGACGCTCCACTGCAGATCTGATCAAAACCAACGTCACGCTAAGCGACTTCAACGGCCAAGCTTCAGAAACGCAAGGCGTTCTGAACGTGGATCTGACCGTGGGTAGAAAAACCATCCCTACGTCGTTCTTCATTGTTGACAGCAAAAGCACCTACGCTGTCTTGCTGGGAAGGGATTGGATTCACGCTAACTGCTGCATTCCATCCACGATGCACCAATGCCTGATACAGTGGGATGGACATGAAGTGGAGGTCATTCATGCAGATGATTCGATCGAGATCTCAATAGCTGGCATGAACATTTGGGACGCAGAAGACCAAGAGCCGATCTCTGGAGTCAGTCTAGACGGCTGTGAGCGCATTGAAGCTACAAAAAACGGGGTGAGGCTGGTCTTATCCACTGGCCTGACAGAGTAGCAAAGCCCACGATTGTGCGTGGTAAGGCCGATCCCTGCGATCGGCCACAAAAAATAAAAAGCAGTGATCTTACGACAAGCATGTCATGTAGTCGTAGTAGGGAGATTCCCTACCATTGTAGAGCACAAATAAGTTGTAAACCTTCCTTGAGTAATGCAATCAAAAAGGGGGCCGATTCCGGCAATCGGCCCAAATTATCTTTGTTATCCTCACCAAACTTTTGGCCTGTGTTCAGCATCGATTTAGCAGGTGACGGAAAGCTGGGGTATGGGTTTACATCCGCTGATGAGCTAGAGGAGATTGACATCGGTCCTGGGGATAAGCCACGACCGACATTTATCAGCAAAAAGTTAGATCCGAATCTGCGGGGTCCGATGATAGCTTTGTTGAAAGAATATCCAGATTGCTTTGCCTGGGACTATACGGAGATGCCCGGGTTAGACAGGAGCATCATTGAGCATCGGCTCCCGCTTAAAAAAGGGTTTCGGCCATTCCAGCAGCGAGCACGACAGATGAAGGCCGAAATTTTAGAGGAAGTCAAGAAAGAGATCGAGAAAATGTTGAAAGCTGGGTTCATCAGGCCATGCAGGTATGCTGAGTGGATTTCTAGTATCGTACCTGTAGAGAAAAAGGATGGCCGATGGCATGTTGCCATAGATTTTCGGGATCTCAATAGAGCCACTCCAAAGGATGAGTATCCGATGCCGGTAGCAGAGACATTGATCAACGCAGCTGCTGGTCATAAGGTCTTGAGCTTTATGGATGGCAATGCCGGTTACAATCAAATTTTTATGGCTCCAGAAGATATACACAAGACTGCATTCAGAGTCCCAGGTTCGGTGGGGTTGTTTGAATATGTAGTCATGACATTTGGACTGAAGAATGCCGGCGCCACATACCAAAGAGCCATGAATTACATTTTCCATGATCTGATCGGCAAGCTGGTGGAGATTTATATCGATGACGTGGTAGTCAAGTCTGCTTCAGTACAAGGACACTTGGACGATCTGCGACGCGTCCTGGACCGAACCAGAAAATTCGGGCTACGGATGAATCCAAAGAAGTGTGCCTTCGGTGTGACGGCCGGTCAGTTCTTGGGTTTCTTGGTCCATGAACGCGGAATTGAGATCGGCCTGAAAAGTCAGGAGGCAGTGCGAACAATGAAGCCACCTACCACGAAGAAAGAACTGCAGTGTCTCATCGGCAAAATCAACTTCGTCAGAAGGTTCATCTCCAATCTGTCAGGAAGAATAGAGCCGTTCATGGGACTGGTGAAAATTAAATCTGATGAGGAGTTCCGCTGGGGGACAGAACAACAACGAGCCTTCGACGAGATCAAAGAATATCTAACGAAGCCGCCAGTGTTGGTTCCACCGCAGCAGGATAGGCCGTTCTACATTTACTTGTCGGTGGCTGACACGTCCATCGCCTCGATGGTGGTGCAAGTTTATGATGGTCTGGAACGAGTTGTGTTTTACATCAGCAGAAGGATGCTGGATGCAGAGACAAGGTATCCTGAGATCGAGAAGTTATGCCTCTGCCTATTTTTCACCTGCACCAAGCTGCGACACATCTTGCTGTCAGCAGAGATTATCATCATATGCAAATCAGATGTCATAAAACATATGCTGTCGGCTCCTGTGTTGAAAGGCCAACTCGGCAAATGGATGTTTGCATTATCGGAATTTGATATCCGGTATCAACCCGCCAAAGCGGTTAAGGGACAGGCGTTGCCGATCTTATTGCTGAACGAATCAACACTGATATAGCAGCACTGTCTGTACGTGCATGGGCTATGTTTTTCGATGGATCGGCTTGTGATGATGGTTGCGGCATCGGCATTCTACTCGTGTCGCCCCGGGGGGCAACATATTCCTTCTCCATCAGGCTATCTACCCCTTGCACCAACAATGTCGCTGAGTATGAGGCAATACGCAAGGGAATGGAGTTGCTCATTGAAGCCGGAGCAGAAGCAGTGGAACTTTTTGGAGACTCCAAATTGGTGATTTCCCAACTCACGGACGAATACAAGTGTGAGAGCGAGTCACTCTTCCCATTATGGTTGCAATGCCGTGAGCTGATGGCACAGTTCAGGTATCTAAACTTTAACTGGATCCCGCGGTCGCAGAATACCGAGGCGAATGATCTTGCACAGATGGCTTCAGGCTACAAGGACATAGCAGATGGAACTGATGTTCAGGTACAGTTCCTGGAGGCGGACGACTGGAGAGCCGATATCTTCAATTACTTGAAAGATTCGGCTCGGGGGGCACCTAAACGGATAAGGTACAAGGCCATGAAGTATGTGCTTATTGGGGATGACATGTTCTACAGGACTTTGGAAGGGTTACTGCTCAAATGTCTGGGACCAACCGAGGCAAATCGGCTTCTACACGAGGTACACGAAGGCGCCTGTGGAACTCACCAATCGGCTCACAAGATGAAATGGTTGATCAGGCGATCAGGGTTTTATTGGCCCACCATGCTTGAGGACTGTTTTAAGTACTATAAAGGGTGTCAAGCATGTCAGAAATTCGGGAAGATTCAGATGGTACCTGCATCAGCGATGAACCCCATCATCAAGCCTTGGCCATTCCGAGGTTGGGGCATGGATATCATTGGCAAGATCAATCCTCCATCAAGCAAAGGCCACATGTGGATTTTGGCCATTACGGATTATTTCACTAAATGGGTGGAAGCCGTCCCTATGAAGTCAGTAAACTCGAAGGATGTTATCAATTTCGTGAAAGAACATGTCCTTCATAGATTCGGGATTCCCCAAACTATCACGACCGATGGAGGTTCGGTCTTCATTTCTCACGAGTTTAGAGAGTTCTGCGAGGACACGGGAATTAAGCTGATCCGATCATCTCCATACTATGCTCAAGCAAATGGGCAAGCTGAAGCGTCCAATCAGAGCCTTATCAAGCTGATCAGGAGAAAAATCGACGAGCACCCTAGGCGTTGGCACGAGGTTTTGTCAGAAGCTTTGTGGGCTTATCGCATGTCATGTCATGGAGCGATAAAAACCTCGCCATACCATCTAGTCTATGGACAAGAAGCCGTATTGCCATGGGAGATTACGGCTGGATCGAGACGTGTCACTTTTCAGAACGATCTAACAACTGAAGAATATGCAGCCCTGATGAGTGACAGTGTTGAGGATTTAACTGAACTTAGGCTGTGGTCGCTTGAGAAAATTAAAGAGAACAAAGCCAAGGTAGCTCGTGCATATAATAAGAAGGTGAGACCAAAGGAGTTCCACGTTGGTGATCTGGTATGGGAAGCTGTATTGCCATTGGGAACTAAGGATGCAGCATACGGTAAATGGTCTCCAAGTTGGCACGAGCCATACAGGGTCGACCAAGTTTTAAGGGGCAACGCGTACATGCTTGAGGAGCTGGACGGTGTGAAATTCCCAGTGGCTGTTAACGGTCAGCATCTCAAGAAATATTTCCCAAGCATGTTGGATGATGGACAGTGAAATATGGGGGCCGATACATGAAATCGGCCAGTAAAAAAAAATATATCCAGATTAATATTTCCCAAGCATGTGGGATGATGGACAGTGAAATATGGGGGCCGATACATGAAATCGGCCAGTAAAAAAAAATATCCAGATTAATATTTCCCAAGCATGTGGGATGATGAACAGTGAAATATGAGGGCCGATACATGAAATCGGCCAAATAAATAAAAAAACAATGCACAGCCATCGACTCTCGAGGTTCAGACTGTTACGAGCAGGTGTCAGGTTACATGAATAAGCTACTGAAGGAATGCCTCGAAGGCACGGAGGGCGTCAGCACGGACACGATCCACTTCGGCGATCTCGGCTTCGTCATCATCGTCCTTGCCCGTCACTAGCTGCTTGCTCAGGGCACGTATTTCTGCCAGATCAGTCTTCAGTTGAGCTTTGAGGCCTTCTGCTTCGTCTTGGGAGCGGGCGATGAATGCTTCCTTGTCATGAATGAGCTTTTTAGTCGCCCGGACCTTCTCTTCGAGATCTTCCAATTCCTTTTTTAAGGATGCAAGCTCGGCGGTGCTGACAGAGGTGTCAGTTTTGGCATCCAGAGACGCCTTTTTCTCATTGAGCCGCTGACATTTGGCTGCAATATCGGCCTTCAGTGGGAGTTGGGCGTGGCGTAGATTGATCCTCTCACGAGCCAACTTCACCCTTGACCCGTAGAAAGACAGAGTCACAACTGGCCAAAGCTTCACCTGCAATGCTACCGGGAGTTGGTCCTTGATTTCGTCAAGAACACTCTTCACCTCTTCAGAACCCTCGACCAACTTCTCGATTGGGGAGGACAGCAAGGCTTTGAGACGCTGGAATTGAGGTAGAACAGCGCTTGCTCGTGGTTCATCGTTGGCGGCAGAGGGAGCTGGTTCGATGGATTCAGGGTCGAACGTCAGCAAGCCTGAGATATCACAACCCTGGCAGGCAGAAGTGGCGTCAGTATGCGTCAAACAGGGAAGGATGAGTCGAAAGAAGCGAACATACCTCTCCTGAGATCAGGGGGATAGCCGACGGCGAGACAATCGGCTCGTGTGTTGTTGCTGAGGGCTTGGCCAGATTGGCAACCGTTTCATCTACACCTTCAGGGATTACTAGATCCAGGCTTGCGGAAGGCATCGGCACTTCCCCGACTTTCCCACTAGAAGTGTCATTCGTCTGCATGAAAGGTGCTTAGCCGATGTGAATAGCAATGAATCGGCATAAAAAAGGAGTGGTAAGAGTATGGAGGATAATTACTTTCGAAGCCTCCTGGCTCGAAGAAGAAGTTTGCAGTCCCTTGCGAGCCCTCTTGGGGCTCACAGCTTGCCCCGCCTCGACTGCTGCTCGGGGGGCAACAGGTTCAGGAACAGGCCTTTTCCTGGAAGCCGATGGTGGCACATCTGGCTGGCTCGGTGTGGTGGTTCTCTCAGAGTCTGCTGAGCTTGAATCTCCTCGATTGGATTGTGTTTCCTCGCTGGAGGTGTCTTCGATGGAGACCTGTAAGAAAGGGAGAGTTGGTAAGCACAAGCATGTTTACAAAGATAAATGAGATCAACCAAGGCATGAATCAGCGTACGTGCGAGCTCTCTGGAGAAGGGCTCCGGCGCCTCAAAGTTTTTTTGGCCACTACCTTCCTCACCGCCGTTCTTGTTTTAGTTGGAACTCGGGAGGCAGCTGACCCGGAAGTTGCTTGGCTCTTGGAAGCCGATTTTGGTGATATCGGCTGGTTCTGCATCACGACCTGTTTCAAAGGTGGCGAGTTTTTGCAGAAAAGGACCACAGGAGCTGGTGGGAGGAATTCGAAGGGGGAGCCATCCTCGTTAGTAGGTTCTGGACCATCTTGTTGCTGCAAGGAGACAGAGCAGGGTATTAAAAGAATCGTCGTGAGCTGCATCAAGAAAATTTACAAGTAGCAGTACCTGTTCTACGGGGATGTCATATTCAGCATCGAGCTGTTCCAGCAATGGTCCCAGAGCTCTCCTGAAGGCATGAGTCTTCCACATCGACCACCAGTTCTCAAAACCATCGGTTGATGAAGCGAAAGTGAGGTTGTTAGGAATTGGGATGGTCAGAGCATCGAAGAAAGAATAACACCTCTGACTGGTGAGAGGATCGGGCAGGTCAGCTCTGCTCTCTGTGAGGTGGTGGAGAAAGAAATGAGGAGGTACTTGCCCAAGGCCAAATTGCCGAGCTGCTACGACCGGCTGGTAGAACTCGTATCCAGGCTTGATTATTCTGTTGGATGTGCTCATGCCAACTGGGAGGAAGCAGGGACGGATCACGGTGGAGAATAGCTGCCGAGTGCTAGTGTCATCGGCAAAGTTGTCCAGCCTGAAGGAGATTGGATTTTCAAAATTTTCCGATTCCTCCGTGTAAGGAAAGAAGATAGGATTGTCCAGGCCTTGGAAGAAAATGCTGAACCACTTGGATGCTTCATGAGGGATCAGTTTACTACCTGGCAGGCTATACAGAGCTTGGCCGTAGCTGGTGCATCGGATCTGCTTCCCTTTGGCATCTGGAAAGGTGCAACTTGCCAAAAGGGGGAAGTTTGGGATATGGTTTTGAAAGTACAGCTGAGCCCATAGTTGAATAAACCACCAAGGACCTCCTGTTTTGACTGCTATGTGGGAGGATAGTTTGACAGACATCAACTGGAGATATCGATAGACTTCTCCAAGGAACAGTTTGCCGATGCCAAGTTGAGTGCCTCTGGCAAGTTCATAGGCCAAGGAGAGATAATTCTTGGTTGGGGCAAGGGAAGGGCCACAGAATATGAAATGTTCCAGCCAGAAATTGAGGAAGGCCGTGTGTTCTTTCTCTGTGACAGGGCCCTTAGTTTTCATGTGGCTTCGAAGATAAGCACCCCAGTTCGTGCAATCTGTTTTGGAAGAAAGCTTGAAGGGGACTTTTGGCAGCATAAAAGCAGAGGGGCTGGGTGATGTGACGTCTAGACCAGTAATCATCACCACGTCTAACAGAGTTGGTGTCATGGGGCCATGGCCGAACATGAAGCAGTTCAGAGCATCAGACCAGAAATAGCCGATGGTTTTTAGAAGATTTTCATGTTTCTCAAGGGGAGACAATGACAAAGTCAAGGCATCGGCTATTCCCGTGGTTTCCATTGGGATTGGTAAGTTTTGGCTACCCTACTGTACCAAGAAACCCAATATTCGGGAGGATTAGGCCAGGCTCGTAAGCAGTCGGCCCAAGAATCCAAATCTAAGTTTTGGCTTACGAAGGGGATTCTGTTTGCCTCGCAAGAGATCAGATGGGCAGGACTAGATTCTGTACGGGGGCCAAGGCAGAGAGAATTTGGGAGAGAAGGATGCGGTAGCGGAATGTCTGAAACCTAAAATTTTAATGATGGGATAAAGCATTAATTCAGGTGTTTGCTATTAATTCTAGCACCGAGCTCGGATTGCGAGGAACAGTTAAGGATTACCTTCAGATCGGAGACCGCTGTGTTGGCGCTGGACGATTCCGCCATCTAATTTGCCGGCGGAGATGGATCTATGCGGTGGGGAATCTAGGGTTCGTGTCGCCGTGAGCCCGATTTGTTCAATGAGGCAATTGGAGATCTGAGTTAGCCTTTTTGAAGATGGTTGCAGGTTACCGTTGAAATTGGAAAGTGACCGCTCAGACTTGTCTAAATAAGCGACCGAGTTTGACCTTGCCAACGTTTGTGGGAAAAGCCGATGTGTTGCCATCGGCTCTTTGGGCTTTGACTTGGTTGATCATATCAAGGGTGGTATGGTGAAAGCCGATTCGTTACTATCGGCTTTTGGAACGTTGACCTATTTGACTATCGGCAAAATCAAATTGGGAAAAGCAAGCTTTGTTGATTCCAAAGACGGTTGTTTACAATGAAGCCGATTGCTTACAAAATGGAGATCTACTACTAGTACTACTACTACTAGTTCCTAATCTAGAAGGCGGCATCGTCGTCGTCGCCGTTGCCATTGCCGCCGCCGTCTTCGCTGTCATCGGCGCTGCTGCCGGCGTAGTCCTCACCGCTGCTGCTGAAGTTGTCAGCGGGGGCCTCCTCGTCCTCGTCGTCGTCGTCGGTGTCCTCGCTGGACCCGGCGCGGAAGCGCTTCACCGGCGGGTATTCGTCGGAGGAGGTGTCCTCCTCTGCTTCTTCCTCCTCATCGGAAGAGCCGATGTCCTCGCCCCAGGACACGGCGTCGTCGGCGCTCTCCGCCTCCAGTTCCCCGTCGACGAGGAGTTGGAGGTCCTCCTCGCCGTCGGTCAGGGACTCGTCGTCCTCTGACTGGGCGGCGAAGTCCCAGTCTCTCTCGTCCCACCATTGTGGGACGAGAGCTTCGTACGCCGCCATTGGCGGGTGCTCCGGCGTCAGCTCCGGGTTGACGGAGTCGGAGGATTGGAAGGAAAGGCCGGATGTGTTGGAGGAAGAAGAGGAGGCCATGGCGGAGGAAGAGGGTTTTTTGGCTATTGGAGAAGAATGAGGATGCAAATGGTTCGGATAGATTTAAATAAGGGGAATAGTGGAAGATGGTTCAATGCCATAGCGGTTTTCGAGAATGTGGTGCCAGAGTTGTCAAATCGTGTACTGCGGAGAAGTTGAGAAGGCGAGGCATCATGATGAGGAGGCGATATGACGGTTCTGCTCTGCAACGCGTGACCCGATGAAGAAAAAACAGAGTGGTTTTGGAATTATTATTGCCAAAACCAGGGGGGCATGTGTTATCGCCACATTTTGGCCAAATGAGGAGATGGGCCGTAATCAAGATGGGCTTGGAGGCTGGATCGGCCTTGCGCGTGGATTTGGGATAATTGCCCGTGTATCTGTATATTATGATAGATTACGTTTCGGTTTAAACAAGAGATAGAGTTGTTAGGTTTATTCCAAAGATAGAAAGTCTCCGGACTATAAATGTGTACCTAGGGTTATTGAGAAAGGAGGACGATCACGTTCACAACAAACACAATCTCGGCGCATCGCCACCCCTTGTTTCGAGGGTTTCTTTCAGGTAAGCGTCGTGCTGCCTAGATCGCATCTCGCGATCTAGGCAGCATCTGCTTATGTGTTATTTGGTGTTGCTCGTACTGAAGCCTTGTTGATGGCGAGTAATACTGTTATCATAGATCTGTTTGGGCTAGCATCGGTGCTTTTGGTTATGTTTGCTTAGTCATGCTGCCCCTAGAGATCTCGCTGCCTTTGCACCTATTTTGGGTGTAAGGGCAGCATCTTGCTTGATCTTTATTCAGTCGATTCAATCTGTCATAGTTGTTCCTTGTTCTCCAAGGATTAGTTTGATATCCGCATGGTTAGGCCTCACAAACGGGTTGAACGATCCAGTAGTACGTAAGGATATGGTTTGCCAATTCGAGAGGAGTTGTTCCGGGAATTGACTCTACGTTGGTTTTTTGGCCTCCTCTAGGGTTAGTTTTCTGTTATCTTTCGTATCTACCAGGCTCAATTACGTGTGGGATGTTCCAATTATGTGGTGAAAGCGTTAAACTGTCGTAGATCGATTTGACTTGTATCGATAAAGCAAAACCCCATGTTATCGTAGATCCAATGCAGATCCATGGGACAATCGGCTACATGAGCCGATTCACAGGGAAACCTGAGAGCCGATCGAGGCTCGTATTTAATGTTTACGTGTCTGCCATGCAGGAAACTAATCGAAGCAATCCATCACCTTCCTGATCAGGTATAGGTCAGGTGGCACGCCCTTGCATCAGCCAGGACGTGTGCCGGAGTTTTGCGGGCCGTTGCCCGAGGGACCAGGGCCCACCAGCAGTTCTGGGAGCCTCCCGGCTCTTCGTGTTGCTCGTCGCTGCTCGCCGGTGGGTTTTGACAGGCAACAATCACATCATCTATGTGACCCATGCTCGATCTTTCGATCTCCGTGTTCCTGAGGCCATGTCTACACATGCTAGGCCCGCCAAACCAACCTTAGTGTATTGCGTGGCACATACATGGCTTGTACCCACACCATTTACGAACTTAAATATGTTTAGCCCCCGATCATCACGGCCGGCTTCATAATGAAGAACTTTCTTGGTGATTGTACACGTAAGGGAGAACACTATTATTTGGTACTGATAGGGATTATCTTATCTTATGCTACCATCGTGTACCTAATGCTAGCACAAATAAGAATCACACAATAACATCAAATGTAAATAATACGTGATATGATATGGTTTCTTCATCGACGCGCTTGATCTTCATCGAGCGATCGAATATGATCTCCATCCTTCCACAGGTACGGCGCCAAGTCCACGGCACCATCGTCGTGAAGCCGCAGTTAGTATCATATAACTTACCGTATTGACCATATCACATCACACGCCCCACTGCAAAACAAAGTTAGACGATTCTACTTTATCTTTTGCATGTTTTATGTGGCTTATAGGGCTTTCGCACAAGAACCGTTTCTTACCTACGAACATGAAACCACAGCATTGATCAACAAATTGTTTCTTTGATTCCCTGTTAAGGGCCCTCCGTTGCATACACCATATCCACTATAGTTGGAGAAATAGGCACCCGACAAGCCACTTTTATACGATGCAAGTTGTATGTCAGTCGTGGAACTAGTCTCGCGTGAAACACGTAAGATCGGTCTTCGAGCCGCTTCAATCCAACTATGCCACAGATATAAGCGAATGCACATGGGAGGGTAACAATGAGAGGATCAATGCACACATAACACTATGTGGTCTAATCATACAAGCATACTACGCATAGATCGGGATCTGATACCACTGCAGAGGTTCGGTGCAAATAATTAAAAAATTATTACCTACGGAACCTCGAATAGCCCAAGATCTATCTAGGAGTAATGCTGTAACAATTAACGGAGATTCGGTGACATACCCTCGTAGACCAAAAATGGGGATTACGCTCCCGCGCAAGCGTTGACGATGAAGACGATGTAGCCGACCTCAAGAGAGTGAAGATCTCGATGCCACGACACCACTGCGACAACACCGGTGCAACAAATTAGTGTCGCATGTGCAGCACCTCATAGTACTCGTACACATATGGTGACGATGACTCCTTTCGGAGCTCGGATTCAGCCAAGATTGCGGAAGTAGATCGGTTTGGATCCGATCCGGAATTCCCGCAGCACTTCGTTATGCAGTGGTGGAGTCGCCCTTGCTCCTATGCAGCCCTTCGGGGAGCCACACGAGAGAGAGATAGAGAGAGAGGGGGGATGGGTGGCGCATGAGGGGGAGAGGAGAGCTCTTCCAAGGAGCTCCCTCAATCCACGAGTGTCCAACTCTCCTCTCAAGGGGGGCTTTATATAGTGGAATGGGGGAGAGCTTACCCCTCCCCCACCACCAAGTCTCCCCTAGGGCTGGCGGCCAAGGAAGGGATGGGCAGCCCTAGGGCACCCAAAAACCCTAACCCGAGCTTTCCCTAGGCACATGGGCCCCTTAGGGCCCATCTGGGAGGCCTGGCCGACCCCCTAATGGGCTCTCCTTCTAGGAAGGGGCCCAATCAAGGTGGGCTGCCATTGTTTATTAAATAAATATATTTAATATTAATTCCATTAATAAATATTAATTACTTATTTATTTAATCCCGTTGCTCCAAAACTCTTTCCAAAAACCCCCGAACAACTTTCGGATCTCTGCAGAACTTTTCTGACTTCCTCTTGTCAACACTTTGACAATTCCAGATATTCCAAAAAGATCTTACATATCATCGAACCCTTAAGTGTATTACTTTACGGTTCAGGAATATTCTAGACATTACCGAGACTCTTCTCTGGTAAATGATCATCAATCAGATTTGGATATCCGTGATGATCCATGTGCATTCACGAAGGACTTTCATTGTTGAATCACAAACGTTGATGTCCTATTCCCTCTGTTTCTGTGATACTTATAATATCCGAGACATGATCATTGGTATCTCCATACCTAGTTCAATCTCTTTACCGACATTGTCATTTACTCGTTCCGTGATATTCCATCCCCGTGACCTAGTCACATGTTGCAAGATTGGATGAAATCTCACCGAGTGGGCCCAGAGTATATTTCCGTCATAGGGAAGAAGAAATCCCGCTCTTGATGCATATGCCTCAACATACTCCATTGGTAAACCCAAGATACACCTTTCAGTCACTGTATTTTAGTGTGACGGTTAATGCAATCAAAGCTTCCTCTGGAAGTAGTGATTAAACATAATCTTATGGTCTAAGGATTAGGTTACAACATTTCTTATTATCACAATATGAACATCGTGACACAATCATGTTACATAATAATATTGGGCAAGTCCATCATGGAATTTACACCATGGCATGAACCTCATTGTCAATTGATGCAATTGTCACATGATCTGGAAATTGATCATCAGTTGACCAATGAGCTAGTATAGAGGTTTGCTAGGGACTCTGGTTGTTTAATACCACACGTGTATCAGTGTTTTCCTACTGACACAGTTATAGCACAGTATTAAACTTATGATGAACTTAATGAAATATGCAAATAAACTATTTATTACTTTGCTCTAGGACATATTTCCTTCAACAAGAACATCAATAACATGGATAGAGTAAAGAGAGCACACCGAGAAACGAGATACAACATATCATTTTCATCTCGAGTGGTGCAAAATATCGCTAAGTAAACCGAACCCCTAACGGACATTGTAACGGTTCACACGATAAAGGTCTTCGTGTTATATGTAAGGATCATTGCAGTGATTCAAAAGCACGCATATGATCATTTCCGCAGAAATGTGTGTAGGCATGTCTACATATATCTGAACCCATTGGGTCACACGCTTAAGAGTTTCACGTCTATTGAATATGAGTTCGGCATTAGATCGAAAAGAGAGGGAGACTCCAAAAGTGGTTCGGGGATGTTTTGGAATAGTTCCAATATATCACGGTTGGATTCAGAAGTGTCTAATACCCTACCAGTGATATATAGGAAGGTGTTGGAAGAAATTAGGTCAAACCGGTCTATTTATGGAAAGTCTGGAAGGTTATGGAAGGTATCGGAAAGTACTAGGACGACCCGGGCTGTCTTACAAAGTCCGTAGGGTTCCATAATAGGTGTATCCACGTAGCCTTAAGGGGCAAGGAGTTTCCCCTTCAAGCAGATTCGGATTTGGTAAAGGGGGTGGATTTCTAGTAGGTTTTCTTAGGCGAAACCTACCAGAACTCGTCCAAACTTGGGAGAAGGTTTGTGGACGACCTAGGGGCCTTGGCCACCCATAAAAGGGGGCCAAGGGGCGCCCCAAAGGCTGTCCAAGTCGCATATCTTGTGAGTCCCAAGCCGCCGTCCTCCGCCGCCACCAAAACCCTCGTCGTTGCTGCCTTGTGTGCCGCCACCGATGCCCTCATGCTGTTGTCGCCACACCGACGTTGACCACTACAACTCTAGGGTGTCTAAACCCTAGGTGCTCCTCTCTCTCTCTCTCTATGGTGACCCAGCATACCACTGCATGATGTAGTACGCAAGTCATTGGCATAACACTCCTGGAACAAAAGTTCCACGAAAACTACACCCAACAGAGTAGTACAACAGAAACATAGTGAATCCAAGGTCTGACTATTTTATTGATATCACATGGATCAAACAATCCTGGAAATTCCTTGACACATAAGATTGTCAGGTAAGCTCTTTTCATACCAAAAGCCAAAAGAAGCAACTCATCGACTAGGACACGACGATACCTTATCTTGAGTCTACAAGGCTTTAATTGCTACTAGAGCAATGTTCTATATGGATAGGTCCTATGGTTTGGGGGAATTGGCCCAGTCTATGGTTCAACTATATCTTCACGGTCTTCGAGACGGTCCTTCGCTTTGGGTTATCGTCCTCTGATCCTCACTCCTCGAAGTAGGGCCTTTCTGCTTGACCTAATGCCTTTGGATGCCCACGGCTACTCCAAAGTCTAGCAAGGGATGAGAAGATAGATTGAGTACAGACGTACTCAACAAGTTCTAAAATATAAGTTCAACACTCCAACCACAGCCGTAGGTCAAGGTCCTAGGTTGTGTCAGTTTTATAAGTGTAACATCCAAGTTTTATATTATGAAAACCTATGTTCATCAGCCTTCATGGGTTGTTAGAACTTTTTGATACTTCCTTTTCATGTTGCGTTCGCAATTCCTTCCCATAATAGGGAGTAACATGTCACGATTCTATACACTCTGCAGAGGTGCGCTACTTTACCCACAAACGTCCTTGGCCCTTTTGCCTATTCACACTTCCTTAGGTATGAGGGCTGTTATCAAGTATGGCCAAATCATGCCAGGCACTACCTTATTCCGTAACCTACCCGTTGCAACTAATCCGGTCAATGACACGAATAAATTTCCCTCTCAGCTAGAAGACTATAGTTGTTACTCTACAGCACAGAGTAGGGACGTTTACCATGGGCTCCCACCCATTGATGTTCCTCGAAAGGAAAATCAATCTGACTATGCCCCTGAAGATATATGGAACTCGGAAGTAACTTCTGACTCGCTTGTCCCATAACAAGTTCTATGGTCAGTGTTGTCTATACGGCGCCTTGGAATGACTGAGTACAGTTGTTATTAAGTCTTAATTTTACTTTCCCGGTACAATGGAATCCTTTCCACTCACTCGAGTACCTAGATCTCGTGACACAACCATGATTCCATTACCCACCATTTCAAAGTATCTCCAGTTTATTTATAGAAAATAGTTTTTCTTTTAATGTAGAGGAGAAGGGTAATATCTAAAGATATATTTTACAAGATTCAATGGTCATGCAGTGAACTTGCCTCCTGGCTGCAGGTCATACAATCAGTGTCTTCTAGTTGTTGAAAATCCAAATGGAAGAACTTCATCGGTCCGGTAAGGATTGATGTTTGAAAAGCTTGTCAAGATGTTGTTATGCATAATATATGAATGCCGTCATTCTAATTCCCGGAATCATCCTCCGATGATTCTACTACATGTGATCCTAGGGTTAAGTGCTGAGGGTTTTGGTTTTACCCACACTTCAATCAAGGGATGGTAATTTTTAATGGGCAAAATAATCATTGGGAAAACCAAGTGGAGTTGATTTCCCTTTGTAATTCATCTCATTAAGATTCACTCAAATGATCATTACTAGGTTTTCTATTTAGGTTTTGGTGATAAACTCTTTATGTGTGCCTTAAAGAAGTGTTTTAAATCATACTTTAGGAAAATTCACATATTTGAAACATTCTACTTTGCTCACAAGGGATATACTGCTTTACTATAGAAAGATCCATTGAACTGAAACACATTGTCGATCTGTCAACCGAGTAAGCAATTAATAGGCCGCCGGAAGGATCGCAGATAGCCAGAACTTCGTAAATCTCTCTATGCCGTAAAGACAGATATATTGTAAACTCATAAGAATACAAATGTATTTTTCTTTATTTTCTTAGTTAAAAAATCAACATGAAAATGTTCTTAAGGTTTTATTCCTAAGAAGGATTCTCAAGTTTTTCATTTTATTTTTTATTTTTATCCATTTAAATATTACTTAAAACAAAATAGTAATTCAACAAGATTTGTTTTACTTCAAGAATAAAATTGTGCTTGGTTTTATTCGAGAAGGCATGAATCTATTTGATCTCATATTGAACTATTACTTTGTCATTTTTTATTATTAACTATTGTTCTAAGAATTTTAAGTAATAAGGAACTGAATTCAAAAAATTATCATTATTTATTTATTTTAATATTAAAATATTATTTTGAGTTTAATATTTATTTTCCAAAACTTTTGTTAGATTTTTTTAAAATTTCACTTAAATTTATGTTTCTATAAGTTTATAATATTTTTAAAGGTTTATAACTTGTATTTTATTTAGTTCAAGTCTTTTAGGTCTTAATCTTAATTAGGTGAAGAACTTGATTAGCATGTGAATCATGTGGTTTCACATGGCAAAAGTTTATTTTCAAATCACTCTTAATTGGTTTTATTCAAGTTGTTATGTCTATTTAACGTCATGCAAACGAGTTTAGTTTCTTCAGATTCCACATATTTAGCAAAGTATGGATGGATTAACATTGCATGGCTATTATGCACTTTAGTCCTTATGGTTTGTGTTCTTCTAATTCATAGGTACTTTTAGATAGACTTAATGATGGGTTGATTCCAGTGACTTTTGATGTGTAGATGTCCTAAAGATACAATCTAGACATAGAAGTGTTCTTGTCCAGATTTGCTTGAGAAGATTTGCAAATCTTCTTCTCCTAAGTCCTCACCAATCAGATGCTCACCCCTCACTAATCCTACCCAATACTACTAGTAGTGACGAGGGTTAGCTCGACAAATGTCCTAGATGAAGGACTTAGGATCGGGGGAGTAGGGCGTCGGATGAACTCGAAGGTAAAATCAGTTAAACAAGGTGTGTATCGAAAGTAAACGTGGTGGTGAACTTTGGCTTGCTTTTAATCTATCCCTCACCGTCCTCTCCCGGCCCCTATATATAGGTGACCAGGTCTCAAGGTATGGGAGGGGTCCGATACATATTACAACATCGGTATATGACATGAACTCATATTTTGACTAGGATTACACTTGGGCCTAGCTTAACGGGCCTCACGGGTACTCAACTAACGGGCTCTATTATCTATACCCTTATCAGTAGCCCCCGAGATTCTACCAGAATTGTAGATTCGGGTTGAATCTCAAATTTTCATATCTTCGACTTGATCAATCTTTTGACTTCTTCTTCTTCGTGTATTAAAAAATAAACATCTTTCATTATATTATCTCGCAAGGGGTTTTGATGAACAAGCCTGACAACTCTGACGGATCAAGAGGCTAGTTAACTGCCGGAGCAGATACTTGTCACCTACTTCAAATTCAATCCCCTTGGACTTGAATCCGGGAAACTGGTCAAACCCATTCTTTTGCCGCATTTAGGACTTACAAAGAACGAGTCCCAGTGGTTCTCAGGGTACCCAGTGCGTCCAGCAGGATTTTCTTCGCATCGTAGACACCGATAATTACTAGCAGGGTGCATTCATGTGCGTATACCAGGCCACACAGGGCGGATCCTAGGGTCTTACCTTCACGATATGTTTCAATCATGATATTCGGGTTTCATTGTGATGACGTAACTCGAGAATCATATGTCGCAGCCTTGTTTGACTGATGGAATGTACAAAACATTCGAGTTGTTCTTTTAGAATTTCATAAATAACTCCCGATGGGAGTAATCGATCTTTATTTTGTCAACAATGAAGTCAAAGTTTGTTGTCGATGAAAGGTAGTTGATTGCACCTTTTATACTTTTCTTCTAGCTGGTCCATTGCCATCGGGTGCACGACCGGTGCTCCCAATGGGAGTAGCCCCCGAGGCTATAGCCGAAATTTTTCGGGTATAGGCTCAAAATATAAATACTGCCGCCTAATAAATTTTCTCCTGCGATAGTCTTGGCACGATTGTGCTTAATTTTTCTTCCTGCTCTTCGGATGATATGAGCCCCCGAGTCCATGACGAGGTGCGGTGTGCTCCTTGACATACTTCTACACTTATGTGTCCATACTCCACTTTTCTCCTTACAGCTACACATGTGTCTTTGTCCTTGATATGTTGTCACTGTCATATCTTCTGCTCGGGGCATAATATAAAACCCCGTGGATGTATTTGGACCTTTAATTTGCGGAGGCCCATTAAATTTTACTTATAAATAAAGCACGTTGGCTAGGGAAAAAAACCCTAACTCTTTCATTACTGTCTTTCTCCGCCGCATCACCTTCGTCTCCCGTATCTCATCTAGGGTTTTCTTCTCCAAGCACTTATCTTCCATGGCGGATGCTAGTGGTTCGCACCTGAACATCGGTGCGCCGGTGGAGAAGCAGGGTCACGGCCGCCCTCACGGCAGTAAAAATAAATCAAAAGACCCTGTTGTGGTGGCCTCATCGTCCATGCCTGTGAAGCGGCGCCTTGGCCGCCCTGTGGGGAGTAAGAACAAGCCCAAGGTTTCTGCTGCTGTACCAGGTCCTAGCGCTCCTTCGCATAATGCTTATCCTCCTCCTCCTTCCAAGATTTACTCCTTTTTCTGCATCGCCGGCGCCCAATGCCATGAGATTCAGCGGGTGCCGCTGAAATTTACCAATTTTATGGATGGGCGGGAGCTGCGGGAAGCAGTTCTTCGCGAACACTCTGGAGGAGGAACTCCCTATGAAGTGGAGGTCTGGTACGATGGAGACGGCGAGATGTACTTCAGGGGTGGCTGGTCTCAGTTTGCAGAAGATCATGACCTCCACCAAGGGTTCTTCATGATCTTTGACTACCACTGCGGTACGTCAAAGTTTGATGTGAAGATCTACGACTGTACTCAGTGCCAGAAGGAGTACGAAGCTGAAGTACACTTTTAGTAGATGCTCCTTTTATGTGATCTTTTGCTCTAGTTGTCCCTTTGCATGTTCAATGTAATAAGTACTCGTGATGAAATATATTTTGTACCACCTTGTTTATCTATTAATATACCATGGGAATTGATCGATGTTCCGAGGTATGCTTTTGATTTACCATCGAGTTGCCTTGAACTATGCTTACTTTTTTTTGTCGAATATCGGGTTGTGAACAAGCTTGTAACATTTCTCGAATAATCATGGATACGAGATTTTGATAATTGCTTATTTTATTTCATACGACTCGAGAGTTGGAGCCCCCGAGTGGAAAAATAGAGACATGCTTATATATATTGTCGAGTTAACCCAAAGAGCCCGACTTGTGGCCTCGTGTTCTGGGTTCAGAGGGTCATAACTCAAAACTTCCTGCCGCCATACTCCTTTTATGCATAGAACCGCCGTAGTTGTTCTGTGTTCCATGGGTTGCTCTCATCTTTTCCTGTTTTCTTGTCTTGTAGTCAATAAGCTCCTCATGGTATTACTTCTGTCACGATGTAAGGTCCCACCCACGGGGACTCTAATTTGCCATGACCATCTTGTTTGAGTCGTAAGACTAAATCTCCTACCACGAAAGATCGTGGACGAACTCGACTACTATGGTAGTTTTGTAGGCTTTGCTGGTATTGTGTAGATCTGGCGAGTGCTACGTCTCTTGCTTCGTTGAGTGCATCAACGTTGTCCTGTAGTGCTTTCGTAGAAGTTGTCTCATCGTAAGCCACGATTCTTGGGGCCTCATGGGTGATTTCGACTGGAAGCACGACTTCTGCGACATAGACCAGAAAAAATGGAGTTTCTTGGGTAGCCGCATTGGGTGTTGTTCGAAGGCTCCAAAGCACGGAGGGTAGTTCATCTACCCAGGCGTGTTTGGCTTTCTCCAGGGGTGCTAAAAGCTGATATGTCTCAAACGTATCTATAATTTTTGATGCTCCATGCTTGTTCTTACACCATTTGCTTTGTGTTTTGTTACACTTCATGGCGTTTTTACGCATTTTCCGGAACTAACCTATTAACAAGATGCCACAGTGCCAGTTCCCTGTTTTCTGCTGTTTTTGTGTTTCAGAAAAGTTACACAAGAAATATTCTCGGAATTGGACGAAACAAAAGCCAAACCTCCTATTTTTACCAAAGCTTTGCGAAGACCGAAGATGAGACGGAGGGGGCCCAGAGGCTGGCCACACCACAGGGGGGGCGCGGCCCAGCCCCTGGCCGCGCCCACCCATGGTGAGGCCGCCTGGCCCACCTCCTGACGACGTCCCTTCGCCTATAAAGTCCCCTCGACGGGAAAAACCTAAGGGATGGATCGCTTTTCCCAGAAACATACTGCAAGCCGCCGCCGTCGTCGAATCAAGATCGGGAGGATCCAGGAGCTCTTCCCGGCACCCTGCCGGAGAGGGGAATCCCTGTCGGAGGCCTTCTACACCACCATGGTCGCCTCCGGAGTGATGTGTGAGTAGTCTACCTTGGACTACGGGTCCATAGCAGTAGCTAGATGGTTGTCTTCTCCACCATGTGCTTCATGTTTAGATCTTGTGAGCTGCCCTACATGATCAAGATCATCTTTATGTAATCATACATGTTGTGTTTGTTGGGATCCGATGAGTATTGGTACTATGTCAAGTTGATGTGCTGAATTTTATCTTATGTTATCTCTATGTTGTTTATGATCTTGCATGCTTTCCGTTGCTAGTAGCTATCTTGGCCGAGAAGATGCTAGTAACTCCAAAAGGGAGTATTTATGCTCGATAGTTGGGTTCATGCCTCTATTTAATCTGGGGCAGTGACAGATGCCTCTAAGGTTGTGGATGTGTTGTTGCCACTAGGGAGAAAACAACATTCTTGTGTCTAAGGACATTTGCTTTGTTTACATTACGCACTTTGCTTAATGTGATTATTTGTTGTTCACAACTTAATACTCAAGGGGTCTTCGGATGATATCCCCGCGAGTGGATTTTTAGTCATAGATGCAGTTGGATTACGGTCTATGTATTTTGTCGTAATGCCCAAAGTAAGCCTCATAGTGATCCTCGTGATGTATGTACGTTATCTTTACTCTATCAATTGCCCAACTGTAATTTGTTTACCCAGCATGCTTTATTTATCTTATGGAGAGACACCAGTAGTGAACTGTGGACCCCGGTCCAATTTCCTTTACATAGCTTTACCGTTTACTTTACTCGCACTGTTTACTTTACTTGCAATACTACTATCCTTTTACCACTCGATACGCTCATTCCTTTGTTTACAGCAAACCGGTGAGATTGACAACCTCATCGTAAGTTGGGAGCAAAGTATTTGTTTATGTTGTGTGCAGGTTTCACGTTGCTGCTAGGGGAAGACACACCAACAAGCTGTCTGGCGCCATTGTCCAGAGTGTCACGAAGCTCGCAAGCATCACCTTCTTAAGTTTGGCTTTCTCCTACTGGATTGATTACCTTGGTTTCATAACTGAGGGAAAACTTGCTGCTGTGCTCATCACACCTTCTCTTGGGGTTTCCAACAGGTCGGTCATTTACATCATCAACACCACACCATCAAGCAAGTTTTCTGGCGCCGTTGCCAGGGAGAGAGAAGACTTCTGCAAGGGGAGTCTCGCACACACAATCTTTTACTTTGTTTATTGTTTTGTTTTATTTTATTTTTGCTTGCAGCGTTTTATCAAAAATACAAAAAAATTAGTTTCCTTTATAGTTGTTTATTATGTCTAGTTTAGTTGCTGCTACTATGTCGCCCGAGGAAATGATCTTTACTTTCAAACAAAAGAGTGAGGAAAGTTTCAAAAAAGCTTGGTCTAGAATTTATGATTGGCATGGAAAAACTAAACCGAAAATGACTTTGAGTTTGCTTCTTAGTAGTTTTTACTTTGGACTTGCTCTTCGTTATAGATATGCTTTGGATGCTACAGTAGAAGGAGATTTCCTTCATTGTGATGGAGATCAAGCTTTCAATATTATAAAAATCTGATTACAATTTATAGCTTGCCAACTGATTTTGATTCCTCTCTTGTGAGCATTTTTAATAGACTTAATACTCTTGAGACTCGCACTACTTGTTTGGGTAATTGCTATAGTACTTTGCACGAGCATTTTAATTATGTACCAATAAATTCCGAACCATCAAGTTGGTTCCCTACAGAGAAAATCACCATTAGTGGTGAAACTTATCATGCTTGTTGTGATATTATGTCTGAATTTTGTCTTATGCCAAAGGATATTTATGAATCTTTGAGTCTTTGGAAACTTTCTGAGGGGGGAGAAGAAATTTCTCTTACTAATAATGCCACTATATTTCCCGTTGGAATAGCTGAAGGAGTATATACAAAAGTCCTAGGAAAAATGGTATCTACTGATTATCTTGTTATTGAATGTGTAGGAAAAGGACAAATCACGCTTGGAAGGTCTCTACTAAAGCTCCTGGGGGCGCCATTATAGATGTGGGAAAAGGCACCATAAGATTCATCTCTCCACCTTCCAATAATCATGTGTTTCCAAAAGTTAAGAGCAACGGTAAGAGAGGAAGACGTAAGGCACCCGTTGACCCTAATGCTTCATCACTTGATATTACTTGATTCGCACTTTCTGCGCCTAGCTCAAAGGCGTTAAAGAAAAGCACTCTTGGGAGATAACCCAATGTTTTCTTTTCAGTTCTTTTTCTTTTATTTGAGTCTTGGAAGTTATTACTACTGTAATAACCGCTCCTTATCCTTTTTATTTCGTTGTTGTGCCAAGAAGAACCACTAATTTGAGTGAGGTGAGATTTGGGGAAGTTGCTGTCCTGAAACAGATTTTGGTGCTGCACCATAAAAATTTGTGAAAATTCTCAGAATATCTTTTTGACCTGAGATTTATTGTGCATATGCCCCAGGTTATATCCAAACTTTCATTAGTTTTACACTTTTTTATTTGAGCAACAGAAGGTCCTCAAAAAAATCGACCTTTGTCAGCTGATCTATTTTGACAGATTTCTGCCACTATTTGTGTTTGCCTCTCGATCGCTTTCTTTTTGAGTTCTTTGATCACGGAACTTTTGGGGAAGTTGATACAGTAGTATATGCTTTATATTTGGTGGTTTTGAGTTGACACCTAAACCAAAAAGGGTTGATTCATTATTATGTTTATGCTAACATTGCTAATAGAATTGTGTGAAGTTTTGTATGAAGGAAGTTTTCAAGTGTAGGGATTGGAGAATGATGAGATGAGGTGAAGAATGGACAAAAGCTCAATCTTGGGGATTCCCATGTCACCCCAAGAAATATCTAAGAGGTACAAGCATCAAAGCTTGGGGATGCCCCCGAGGCACCCCTTCTTCATCGGCAAAAATCAGGTCACCTTTCAAAACACTACATTTTTATTGCTTCATGCACTATGTGTTTTTCTTGGAGCGTTTTTATTTTTGCTTTCAGTTTTATTTTCTTTTGTTTGCTGCAATAAATGGTTGGACCCCAACAAATTTCTTTTGGAGAAGATTTACTTGTTTTTCATTGCCAAGAACACTCTAGTTTTCACCCTTATCGTTCAACGAGTGTTCTCTTTTTCTAGAACTGCGTTTAGCTTTCGTTTTTCGCCTTGATTTTTGTTCAGATCTTGTTTTATCTTTGCATCAAGGTGTATTTGGACCTCTGGTCTATGTTGGTATTCATCAAAAGAGTTGTCTCAAAAAGGTTTGAATGGTGTTGGAAAAGAGAAAAAGTTTCATGCAAAAAAGTGGTACAAAAAGGAGCTTGTTTAGACTGCGGCTTAGAATTTTTCATGCCATGCTTGATGTCGTTTTGATAGTATGCTTAGTGATTTTTGCTATAGCATGACTTGTCTCAAATGACTGAGTTTACTTAATGAGCCTTTGAAAAAATCATGCGTTGTTTTTATTATTTGGAAGCATTAATTTGGTTTTCTCCTTGATGCTTTATTTGGGTTGACTTGGCGCATGCTTACAACATGTTTGACTCATACAAAGTCGCCATAAGCCTTTATGATCATTTAGTTTTTGACTTTTGATGCCATTTTATGCTTCTCTTAATGATGTTTTGTCGCTATGCATGATTATGGCCGTTATTGCTCTCTTAGTTGGTCGCTCCCAGTCTTTTGCTAGCCCTCATTTTGTACTGAGTATGAGCTCTACTCGTGCATCCAAATCCCAAAAACCAAGTTATTCCAATGTGTCCACCATACATACCTATTAGCAATTTGCTATTCCAAAGTACATATGACTTGCTTTTATCTATCCTTCAAATTAAACTCTTTTGGTGTTATGCGAAAATTAGTCAGTAAAGCTCTCACAAACCTGATGGCACACTTTACTTTTCTCGCTTTTAATAATTTTGACATTGTGGCACTTTTATGTTGACGTTATGCTTGCAAGTTGTAAGTTGGAAATTAGCCAAACCATGCCGTCATGGGGTAAGCTTTCAACATTGCACTTCTTTTATTTGAGTTGATATCCTGATCTTTTATTTATGGATACTCGTGATGTGAAATAAGTTGGGAATCTTGCGGGATCATGGAGTTTGTATACGTGTTAGAGAAACGCCTGGGCCGCCAATCTAAGCCATGCATAATTCATGGTGAAAATTTACAGCATGCCCATAGTGGATATTCGATGACGCATCTCAAAATAAAAAGCTATACCAATGGTAAATAAAAGATATGACGAGGTGTTCATTGTCTCTTTGTCCTGTCATTTTGATGTGGGCTTGTTCCATCTCATCGGGCAAGGAGGTACCCTGTTGGCGATTCTCGATGATACATGTATACTTAAAATGACAAGAGCTTGCTTGGGACTCTAAGTCGAGTAGCATGAGGTTTGGGTATTCATACTTTACGGGACACGAGGTTTTCAACTTATGATTTGTCAAGCATATGCTCATAAACGTTCTTGCATTTACTTTAACCATTCAAGATGCCTATGATGGGGGCAATGACAGCTCAAAGCTAGTAAGTACCATAATTTTTGAAGATTTATAAAACTTGCAATCACTGCTTCCCTCTGTGAAGGGCCTTTCTTTTACTTTTATGTTGAGTCATCACCTTCTACCTTCATGCACCGTCTAAGAGAGCATAGTTGCCATTCTGAGTTTAATGTGCATAGTCCTAAAGTTATCATTGATTGATTCATGATTATGGTTTCACTTGTTCTTAAATTATTTGTATCTAGTCGCCCTCTTAAACTTGAAGGTGTCCGATGCATTTATGTTTTGCTATTCCATGAAAGACAAGCTGAAAACCATTTGCTATGTTTTTTCATACAATTTGAACACACGTTTGACTTTCATTGTTTCATTATTCATGATCTTTCATTTGTGTTTCTTTTCATGTTATAACATGGTTGCTAAGTTTCTATTGTCAAGATTATGTCTTTTATGCCCATGTTTTAAGTTCTTTGATCCCAACACTCAATGCTTACATATATGATCAAGATTGTGATGGTGCATGTCACCTCAAAAATTATTCTTTTGTTATCACTTACCTACTCTAGGACAAGTAGGATTTAAGCTTGGGGATGCTTGATATGTCTCAAACGTATCTATAATTTTTGATGCTCCATGCTTGTTCTTACACCATTTGCTTTGTGTTTTGTTACACTTCGTGGCGTTTTTATACATTTTCCAGAACTAACCTATTAACAAGATGCCACAGTGCCAGATCCCTATTTTCTGCTATTTTTGTGTTTCAGAAAAGTTACATAGGAAATATTCTCGGAATTGGACGAAACAAAAGCCAAACCTCCTATTTTTACCAAATCTTCGCGAAGCCCGAAGATGAGACAGAGGGGGCCCAGAGGCTGGCCACACCATCGGGGGGCGCGGCCCAGCCCCTGGCCACGCCCACCCATGGTGAGGCTGCCTGGCCCACCTCCTGACAACGTCCCTTCGCCTATAAAATCCCCTCGACGGGAAAAACCTAAGGGATGGATCGCTTTTCCCAGAAACATACTGCAAGCCGCCGCCAGTCGTCGAATCGAGATCGGGAGGATCCAGGAGCTCTTCTCGGCACCTTGCCGGAGAGGGGAATCCCTGTCGGCGGCCTTCTACACCACCATGGTCGCCTCCGGAGTGATGTGTGAGTAGTCTACCTTGGACTACGGGTCCATAGCAGTAGCTAGATGGTTGTCTTCTCCACCATGTGCTTCATGTTTAGATCTTGTGAGCTGCCCTACATGATCGAGATCATCTTTATGTAATCATACATGTTGTGTTTGTTGGGATCCGATGAGTATTGGTACTATGTCAAGTTGATGTGCTGAATTTTATCTTATGTTATCTGTATGTTGTTTATGATCTTGCATGCTTTCCGTTGCTAGTAGCTATCTTGGCCGAGTAGATGCTAGTAACTCCAAGAGGGAGTATTTATGCTCAATAGTTGGGTTCATGCCTCTATTTAATCTGGGGGAGTGACAGATGCCTCTAAGGTTGTGGATGTGCTGTTGCCACTAGGGAGAAAACAACATTTTTGTGTCTAAGGACATTTGCTTTGTTTACATTACGCACTTTGCTTAATGTGATTATCTGTTGTTCACAACTTAATACTCAAGGGGTCTTCGGATGATATCCCCGTGAGTGGATTTTTAGTCATAGATGCAGTTGGATTACGGTCTATGTATTTTGTCGTAATGCCCAGAGTAAGCCTCATAGTGATCCTCGTGATGTATGTACGTTATCTTTACTCTATCAATTGCCCAACTGTAATTTGTTTACCCAGCATTCTTTATTTATCTTATGGAGAGACACCACTAGTGAACTGTGGACCCCAGTCCAATTTCCTTTACATAGCTTTACCGTTTACTTTACTCGCACTGTTTACTTTACTTGCAATACTACTATCCTTTTACCACTCGATACGCTCATTCCTTTGTTTACAGCAAACCGGTGAGATTGACAACCTCATCGTAAGTTGGGAGCAAAGTATTTGTTTGTGTTGTGTGTAGGTTTCACGTTGCTGCTAGTGGAAGACACACCAACAAGCTGTCTGGCGCCATTATCCGGAGTGTCACGAAGCTAGCAAGCATCACCTTCTTCAGTTTGGCTTTGTCCTACTGGATTGATTACCTTGGTTTCATAACTGAGGGAAAACTTGCTGCTGTGCTCATCACACCTTCTCTTGGGGTTCCCAACTGGTCGGTCATTTACATCATCAACACCGCACCATCAAAAGCCTCTTTTTTATCCCGTTGCATATTAAGCCATTGGCTTTCTCGACTTGTCCATTTGTCTTTGGATGTGCTACAGACGTGAATTTCAGTTTGATTCTCATGCTTTCACAGTAACTCTTGAACTCTTTTGATGTGAAGTTTGTCTCATTGTCTGTGATGATGCCGTGCGGTACTGCGAAGCGAAATACTATAGACTTGATGAAGTTGATTGCTGCTGTGGAATCTTGGGTTGTTACTGGGGCTGCCTCTACCCATTTAGTAAATTTGTCTACTGCCACCAATATGTAGAGATGCCCTCCTGGCCAAGATTTATGTAATTTCCCTAACATGTCGAGACCCCATTGCGCAAAAGGCCAGGATAATGGTATCGGCTGTAATTCTGCTGCTGGTGTGTGTGGTTGAGATGCGAACCGTTGATAAGTTTTGCACTTTCTGACTATATATTTTGCGTCTTCAATGGTTGTTAACCAGTAGAACCCTACACAAAAGGCTTTAGCTGCAATGGCTCTGCTGCTAGCGTGATGCCCACATACTCCTGTGTGGATGTCTTTTAGTATTTCTTGTCCTTCTTGAGGAGTGATGCATCATTGTAAAATGTCAGTTATACTTTTCTTGTACAACATCCTTTGTAACACGACGAAAGCCTTGGATCATCGTATTATCCTCCTTGCTTCTACTGTGTCTTCGGGTAGTGCTTTGTTTATCATGTACTTCTTCTGGTTCTGCTGTGCTTCCTATGACAAGCTTGCCAGCCCCCGAGCCTGTTGTTGGGTGCTGGCCTTGCTCTTCTGTAGTCGAAGTTTTGTTATTCTTTATTGACCTCTCTATGATTTCTTCCCAAAAGACTCCTGGTGGTATAGGCAGGCATTGGGACCCGATATTTGCTAAATTGTCAGCTTCCTCGTTGCTAGCCCTGCTGACGTGCGAAACTTTGCATCCATAGAATGTTCCCTCTAGATAGTAGTATAGGTTTCTGTATGCTGTCATGTTGTCACTGATGGCGTCACACTGGTTCATCACTTATTGTACGATGAGATTCGAGTCCCCAAATATTTTTAATTGAGTTGCTCCGCATGCTTTGGCCATTTTCATTCCATGGAGAAGAGCCTCGTATTCGGCTTCATTATTAGAAGCTTGAGTGAAAGAGCATGGAGCCCCCATGTGTGGTTTTGGTAATTAATGACAATCTCTATGGACTAATGTTTGCATTGAGTTATATTTGTAGGACATGTCCATAGACAATGCTTGAACCATATGTTGGCTTCAAGGTTGTAAGAAGGATCAAATGAAGAACTTTAAGTGATGACCAATGTGTTATTCAAGGAAATATCGAAAGAATGGTCATATGAGAATTGAGCTTATTGCAACTATGTCTTGAAGAATATAATTGAGTGGACATTTGTGTTTACCTTCAAGACATCATCATCATGAAGGAAGAAGGAAGGATACAAGGTTGATCAAGTCAAAGTGCAAAGATGGGATTCAAGTTGATCAACTCTCAAAGCATACATAATGTATCGAGTGGGATCTTGTGATCTCGGGCTAGGATATTATTAAGTGGTGATCGTCTTCATGGATGAGAAGTCAAGTTTAGGATGTGCCATCTCAAGGAGATTATATGCTTGATGCATGTATTCTATTTGGTGGTAATGGCTTTGTGAAGATATTCCTAAGAAAGTCTTTCCCATATTGATTTATGGGGGAGCAATCCACAAGACTTCATCAAGCTAGAGCAATCAAGAAAGGGATTCCATCTTGAGGTGGAAAAGATCATCTTCATCAAGCTCAAGTGGAATACACAAGGCAAAGGTTTGTTCTTGATAGGTTTTCTCTTCTACCGGTCTCGTGTGTTAGTTTGGAGACCGGGTTATAGGATTGGTAGCCGTACTATCAAGAGGGGCTCTCGAGTGAGTAACTTAACCGCATCGTTCGAAGAGAGCTCAAACCTTTGCATATTTGCCATCATCTTTCTTGGTTCTTATTTGGCTTTTATCCATGTGAGGTTTTAGAGCTTGTGGTTAATTCCATGACAAGCTCTAACTCATCAAAAAGGGATTTTGCATGAAACACTCATTGTGTTTTTGGTGTTTGGAGGTTTTACCGGTTCGACTTTGAAGAGAGGTCAAACCTCTCATCATTTGGTTTTATCCTCCCTTGTTGGACTATGATGTTTCTATGCATATACTTGTAGAGCTCGTTGTTGTGATTCCAACGAGCCCAAGAGCATCAAAAACGGAGTCCGGATGCTCAAGTTATGGTCATTTTTGTGTTGGTGTTTCTGCCAGTTTTTGGTGGCCGGAGTCTCCGGCCCGAGACGCAAAGTCTCCGGCCCAACTCCGGCCTGGCACCTGCTTAGTCCGTCCTGAGGCCCCCGAATGACCCCGGGGCACCGGAGACTCCGGCCCAGGGGCGGAGACTCCGGCCCTGGAGTCACTTAGGGCGGAGACTCCGGTCCTCTAGGCCGGAGACTCCGGCCCTAGTGCCCAGCAACGGCTAGTTTTCGTGGGGGACCTATAAAAGGCCCCCTTCTTCCTCCTTGGGCTGGTGGGCTTCCTATTCTATCTCTCCTCCATTGTTGACCTTGAAGCTTTGCTCTATCTCTCAATCCCTCCAATGATTCTTGCATCTTCTTGAGGGAAAAGAGAGAGGAGATCTAGATCTATCTTTCCTCCAATCAAAATCTCCTCTAAGTGAGGGGAACCTATTGGATCTAGATCTTGGAGTTCTTTGTGGATTTCCTTTGTTCTTCCTCTCATATCTCTCCATAGCATTAGTTGCTTTGGTAGGTTTTGAGTGAGAAGGATTTGAGCACTTTGTGTGCTCTTGCCATTGCATTTGGTGCATCGGTTTGAGTTCTCCTCGGAGATTCGGTAAGTGGAAGTTGTGAGCTTATTACTCTTGGGTTCTTGGAACCCTAGACGGCTTAGTGGCCTTTGTGGCATATACTTGGGGCCTCCAATTAAGTTGTGGAGATTCCCCAACCTTTGTGGTGCCTTTGTGGCGATTCTTGGGAGCCTCCAATTAAGTTGTGGAGATTGCCCCAAGCTTGTACGGGTTCGGTGACCGCCCTCAAGTGTCCCATAGTGGATCGTGGCATCTTGCTTTGTGCGAGGGCACGAGGAGAATAAGGTGAGCCTTTGTGGCGTTCGGTGCGTAGCGTGCCTCCGCATCTTGAGGTGAGCCTTTGTGGCATTTGGTGAGCATTGTGCTACCACATCTCAAGGTGAGGCCTTTGTGGCGTTCGGAGTGCATTAAGCCGCCACACCTCTCCAACGGAGACTAGCTTCCTTTGGAAGTGAACTTTGGGATACATCTTCGTCTCCTTCGTGCCTCGGTAACTCTTATCCGAGCTCCACTACTTATGCACTTTACATTTGTGATAGCCATCGTGCTTGAAGTTATATATCTTGCTATCACCTTGCTACTTGTCTTGCTTAGCATAAGCTGTTGGTACTCATAGGTGAGCCTAGTTTATTAGGTTTTGTAAGCTTGTCAAATTAAACGTTAGTTTATTTCCGCATTTGTACAAGCCTTTCGTAAAAGTTTTAATCGCCTATTCACCCCCCCCCTCTAGGCGACATCTGTGTCCTTTCAATTGGTATCAGAGCTAGGTCTCTCATTTTAGGCTTCACCGCCTTGAGAGCAAAGATGTCGGCTAGGGGATTAGTGCATAATGACACTTTTATATTCGATGGCACAAATTATGATACTTGGAAAATTCACATGCTTAATTATTTTCGGGTCATGGACCCATCTATGGAGCGAATTGTAGATACGGGTTTTTCTCCTCCAAAGGATACTCAAAATCTATCTTTAGAGGATAAGAAAAACTTGTATCTCAATGCTCAAGCTTCTCATGTGATTATTAATGCTTTGAGCGATGTAGTTACCTTCTCCTTCACGCCCTTTCGGAGCGCTCATGAGATATGGACAAAGCTTCAAGAAAAATATGGTTTGTCCAAGATTATTGGGGATTATTGTATTCCTTCCACTTCCGGCCGTGATGAACTTTCATCCACATCACCAAAGTGTGGCAAGACACAAGGTAATGATATGGTGAGTGGTGATGAAACTTGCAATGGTGATAGTATGCTTACTTTTGATGATCCTTCATCTCTATCTCATTGCAATGCTTCATCTTTGGACTTAAACACTTCTAGCACCATAAATGCTTTATATGCTTGTGTTAGTCCTTGCATATCATGTGTAAGTTGCTTAAATAAATCTCATGATGATATGCTTGCTCTATCTAGTGGCCATGATAAAAATGCCTCTATTTCCTCTAGTCTTTGTGTGGCTAACAATGTAGAGGAAACCAGAGATTCTATTGGCCAAGACAAAGTTTTGATTGGAGCTTCAAGTATTTCATCCTCATCATCATCTCTCGGTTCCCACATATGTCTTATGGCTAGGGATTCAAAGGTAACTCCTTCTTTGGAACCCACTATATCTAGTGATCATGAAGAAGAGGATGATTATGTTGCCTCTTTAAAAAGGAAGGGAGAAATAGTCTTTCATGCTATTGGTAAGAATAAAATTGCTTGCTCTAACTTCGTTGATATTTTGGTTGCTGCTATTGAGAGCAAGAAAATTATTGATGAGCTTCAATCTCATGACGAAGAGCAAGAAGAAACTATTGAGAATCTTCATAGTCTTGCCAATGATTTTAAAAAGACTCTTTTAAAAGAACAAAGCTCCAATGATAGAGCTCTTGAGGTGGCAAATGATTTAAAATTAAAAAATGATAAGCTTGTTTTTGTTAATGCTAAACTTCTTGAGGATGTTGAGCACCTCAAAGATGGCTCTAGGGACATTGAGAGTGTGCTCACCAAACTCACCGAGTCACATGAGCAACTAAAAGCTTCTTATTTAAAAGAGTGTTCCAAGTTGCCTTCTCCTCTTTCGGTTAATCATGATGCTTGTGCTACTAACTCTACTTCTTGTGAAGCATCTATCTTGAAGGAGAATGTTGAGCTAAGGGCTCAACTTGAGTTGCTAACTAGCAAGTATGGGATATTGGAGGAAAGTCATGAAAAGCTATCTAGCTCTAATGAGGATCTTCTAGTTTCCAATGCTCGCCTAAAGTTAGCTTATGAGGATATGTCTACAAAGGTAACATCTTGTGAACCTCATGTGGTCACTAGCACTACTTCCCAAAATGCTATATTGCCATGTGCTAGTCCTTGTAATTCATCCACTCATACTATTGCTACATCTTGTGATGAATTACTCTCCTTGCCTTGTTGCTCTAACATTATAGCTTCTACTTCCTCTAGTACTTGTGTTGTAACTAACCATGTAGAGGAAATTAAAGAGCTCGAGGCCCAAGTCACTTTGTTGAAGAAAGACTTGGTAAAAAGTCATGAAGGGAAGTCCAAACTTGACAAGATGTTGAGTGCACAAAAATCCCCCAATGACAAGAGTGGACTTGGATTTATCTCCAACAATAAGAAGAAGTCCAAACTCTTCAAGAAGAAGAAGGGCCAAGAGCAAGTCAAGAATCCGGCCAAGATTGTTTGCTTCAAGTGCAAAATTGAAGGGCATCATGTTAGGTCTTGCCCATTGAAGAAGAAGCATCTAAGTGAGAAGCAACAAGGGAAGAGGCCTCAAGCTCAAACTCAAGTCCTTCCTCAAGATGAAGAAAAGCTTCCTCCTAAGAAGAATCAACCCAATGCTCCCATTGTGGAGAAATCAAATGAGAAGAAAGGAAAGATAAGATCTTGCTACATATGCCGTGAGAAGGGTCACCTTTCTTCTACATGCTCTATTGGTAACTCATCCAACCCTATCATAATCGATGATGCTTATTCACTTTGTAAGGATAAGGTTGGAAATGTGTTTGCCAAATTTGTTGGTAATCAAAGTGGTGTCAAGAAAAGAACCATTTGGGTTGCCAAACCTATTGTGACTAACCTCTTAGGACCCAACTTGGTTGGGGACCAACAAGCCAAAACTTGATCAATAGGTGTCTATTGGAGGGCTTTGGAGACTTGGCTATATCATGAAGAATTAAGGGATCTTCATTAATTATATTGTCTCAAGTCAAGTCAATTGGATTATCTTATTTCTATCATATATCCATTGTTTCTCCTTGCGGTAACATGTATTCAACTTATCTACATTGAAAGTTACTCGCCCCTTTGCATGTGTTTGGTTTTGTATCTTGCATGTGTTTGTATATGTTGTGCTCCCGACTTTCTTTATTTTGAGTAATCAATTATGTGCATGTTGGTTGCACACCATGTACGGTTGTTACTGTTGAGCCTATTGCATCTTGATCTATCTTCTTGGCTCTTGGGAGTGATTAATGGACCATCCCATTTTGGGTGAGTGATATGCTTTGGCACTTCACAATCCTAAAAATGTGTGTACATGAGGAATACCACTTAGTGTTGATATTTAAAGATTATCTAGTCTCTATGTGGTATGTCATTTTCATGAGAAATTCAAATTCTATAATGTCCATTAATCATCTTGTTGGATTCTATTTGCCTCTTGTTGGTAAAGTTTAATTTTCTAGGTTTGGAGATTCCATTGGTTCTACCCCGGAGACTCCGGTGGTTCAACCCCGGAGACTCCGGTGGTTCTACCCCAGAGACTCCGGTGGTTCTACCCCGGAGACTCCGGTCCCCCTCGGAATTTCCGGGCCCTATGGAAATTGACTTTAACAACTTATTTGAAAATTGGTTTTATCACATTATGGGGGAGTATTGTGCTTTGTGCATATTACAAATCCATGAAATGTGTATATTTGAGGTTGTGTCACATAGTGTTGATATTTTAAATTATCTTGCTTCTATGTGGCATGTTTTCTCGAACAAGTTCCAATTTGCCAAATTGTTTATTGCTCTTGTTTTGGATCTTGTTTGTGAGATACTTTCTTGATAGGGTTTTCCTAAAATGTGGAATACTACATCAAAGTTGGAAAACCATTTGCTTCAAGCTATCCTAATCATTGCTTTGCATGATTGTTTAACTATTTGAGTCTATCAAGAATATCTTTGTTTGGCATGGTGCTTAATTCTTATCCTTTTCATATGCTCATTTGTTGTGAAGATGATCTTGGATTTATGTGTAAACTACCACCGAAAATAACTCCATATACCTCTTCTCCTTGGAAAATTGGTAATCTATCATGTGGTATTTTTTATATTGATCATCTTCACTTTGGCTATTGCTTTTAATTGCCTTATCTCTCGCCAAGAAATGTATTTGCTTTAACTCCCATTGTCTTTCTTGACTCTTGTGATTCCATTTGATTTTGTTGAACTTATTTTGTGTTATTTCTATGTAGGTAGATGTGATGATCCCATTTGTGTGCATTTTGTATTCAAATGCAAAATCATAAATAATGCACTAATCTTGGGGGAGCTCTCCTATATTTGTTATAACACACTCTTGTGCTTATTTCAATTGGTTTTGATTATTGTTGGAAGTCAAATCTTTTCTTTTTGGTACTTAGTGTGCCATCATAAAAAGTGTGGAGAGTTTGGTTTGTTGTTGGAACCTTGCTCTCTTTGGGAGTTTCTTATCTCATTCCTTGTAATTTGTTTTTCACTCTTAAAATGAGATATGTCTTTGAGCATGTGTGTTTTAGTTATCCTTTATGCTCATTGGCTTTTGCTTAGTTCACTAGTTGAACTTTGGAGTCAATCTTGTGTTGATTTGATTCTTTGATATAATTTGGACAACCTTTTGTAGCTTCACAATTTCGTGTGCTCGCTTGTCCTTCTTGGTGTTTTGTCCCAATTGTATCTCCTTTGGCTCTTGAAAGTCTTGTGCATGCATATTTACTAAATGTATATTGTATGTCATGCTTTTGCTTTCTTTGATCTAATATATAGGAGAAGCTCCATCAAATCCTAAATCGGCTAAGATATGCATGAAATTCAATTTCATTTATATATGCACATATTTATGTGGAGTTTGTCCTATATGTTGTAGTTCCTAACTACTTTGGACCCAATGAGTTTGGGGACCATCTTGTACTTGAACTTTGTTTTTAGGTACATGGAGATATATTGGTGCTTGTCTCAATAATAAGGATGAAGTGGTGACTAAATGATAATTTGAGGCAAGCTAGGATTATTAAAGAACTCCTATCTACTACATCCTACCTTTAATATCTCGGTAACAAGTATCTTATCATGCATACTTTTCTAGTATCCAACCTTGTGTAGGTTGTTTCATGGCATGGAAAATCATTATTTGCAAATGTTGTGCTTCTTGCAAAGGTCTTAATGAAACCTCTTTATTGCAATTGTGAGTAATTTGAGATGAGTGCATATTATTGGGAACATATAAAATCATGCTCATGATTCTCCTATCCCATATATGTCAATTTAGCAATTTTATTGCATATCAATTCCTCAAGTTCTCACATGTGCAATATGGTTGAAAGTGTAAATTTATTACTTTCTTTTGGTATTCATCTTTGTGATACTTGTTGCTTTTCTCAAAGCATCCCAACTATCTTCTTTCCCTTGTTGATATTTGTGATGTCTTTGACTTGTTTGTGGTTGAAGTTCATCAATATACAATAAGAAAATTTGAGCCTTTGGCTGTGCTTTAAAAGCAAAATTCTCATTGGTATATTGCATGACTTTATTTTGGATATCATGTTCTATTCTTAGTATCTATTTTGTGTGTACATGTTTCTTTGTGATAATTATCTTTGTGATGTTGTCTACTTAGAAACTTATACACATGAGAGATGATATCTCCTTAATTGATATCTTATTTGAACCTTATGTGTTGGGATGGAATGCTAAGCAATTTCTTTCATTAAAGACTATGTGGATGCTCTATGCTTATCCTTGTATTAGTCTTATAATATGCTTTGTCATTTCATATCACACATTCCTTTGGTTGAGCCTTTTAATATGTTGTCCCTTGCTTGTTGCTCAACCATTTGTTTGATGCAAGTGTTAAGCTTAATTTCTTCTCTATGATCTCTTGCAAATGGTTGCGTTTTAAATGTTATTGAGGGAGTGAGGATTCCATGTTGTGCAAATTGTATTCAAATGCAAACATTCTATTTTTTGCACGTACCTTGGGGAGCTTCCTCATTTCATTTAAAGCACCATTTTGCGGTTATCATAGTATTTGACTTCACTTGGTATCATTTTGTTTTGAATAATATTGAGGGAGTGATGATTCCATGTTTGTGCACCTTATTCTTTAATTCAAATAGAATATTTTGTGCACAAACCTTGGGGAGCTTCCTCATATTATTTAGAGCACCCTTTTGGTCTTATCATAATATCTTTATTCAATTTGTTCTTTGGATCGATTGATTGCTCTCTTCATTTGTTGAAGTTTATCCACCATGTGATATTATTTTATTTGCAATCTTTGATCCTCAATATAGGTTTATTTCCTCCGAGTTTTCATATTTGGATATGTGCATACATTTTCAATTATACTTTTGGCTTATGCACACATTATGGAGGAACTCTCACTATATTGGCCTTCTAATTTTTCCGCCCATTTCGGCAATTGGTGCCAATGGGGGAGAAGTTTCGAGGGTTTAAAGGGAATTGGGTTTTATGCTTTGGTTTTGTTCTTAAGCATTTGCCCTTCATGCTTTGCATGGTTGAGTATATAGAGGAAACTCCACCAACAACCTTGGTTGGCAATATATGCAATGAAATCAAGATCATTCACACGTGCATAGATTGTGGGGGAGTTTGCTCTATATATGGTGGTTTTACTAACATCACATACTTTTGTAGTATTTGATGTTAGTGCAACCATTTTAGTTGTTTAAATTCATTATATAAACCCTCTCAAAGAGATTGTCATCAATTACCAAAATGGGGGAGATTGAAAGAGCATGGAGCCCCCATGTGTGGTTTTGGTAATTAATGACAATCTCTATGGACTAATGTTTGCATTGAGTTATATTTGTAGGACATGTCCATAGACAATGCTTGAACCATATGTTGGCTTCAAGGTTGTAAGAAGGATCAAATGAAGAACTTTAAGTGATGACCAATGTGTTATTCAAGGAAATATCGAAAGAATGGTCATATGAGAATTGAGCTTATTGCAACTATGTCTTGAAGAATATAATTGAGTGGACATTTGTGTTTACCTTCAAGACATCATCATCATGAAGGAAGAAGGAAGGATACAAGGTTGATCAAGTCAAAGTGCAAAGATGGGATTCAAGTTGATCAACTCTCAAAGCATACATAATGTATCGAGTGGGATCTTGTGATCTCGGGCTAGGATATTATTAAGTGGTGATCGTCTTCATGGATGAGAAGTCAAGTTTAGGATGTGCCATCTCAAGGAGATTATATGCTTGATGCATGTATTCTATTTGGTGGTAATGGCTTTGTGAAGATATTCCTAAGAGAGTCTTTCCCATATTGATTTATGGGGGAGCAATCCACAAGACTTCATCAAGCTAGAGCAATCAAGAAAGGGATTCCATCTTGAGGTGGAAAAGATCATCTTCATCAAGCTCAAGTGGAATACACAAGGCAAAGGTTTGTTCTTGATAGGTTTTCTCTTCTACCGGTCTCGTGTGTTAGTTTGGAGACCGGGTTATAGGATTGGTAGCCGTACTATCAAGAGGGGCTCTCGAGTGAGTAACTTAACCGCATCGTTCGAAGAGAGCTCAAACCTTTGCATATTTGCCATCATCTTTCTTGGTTCTTATTTGGCTTTTATCCATGTGAGGTTTTAGAGCTTGTGGTTAATTCCATGACAAGCTCTAACTCATCAAAAAGGGATTTTGCATGAAACACTCATTGTGTTTTTGGTGTTTGGAGGTTTTACCGGTTCGACTTTGAAGAGAGGTCAAACCTCTCATCATTTGGTTTTATCCTCCCTTGTTGGACTATGATGTTTCTATGCATATACTTGTAGAGCTCGTTGTTGTGATTCCAACGAGCCCAAGAGCATCAAAAACGGAGTCCGGATGCTCAAGTTATGGTCATTTTCGTGTTGGTGTTTCTGCCAGTTTTTGGTGGCCGGAGTCTCCGGCCCGAGACGCAAAGTCTCCGGCCCAACTCCGGCCTGGCACCTGCTTAGTCCGTCCTGAGGCCCCCGAATGATCCCGGGGCACCGGAGACTCCGGCCCAGGGGCGGAGACTCCGGCCCTGGAGTCACTTAGGGCGGAGACTCCGGTCCTCTAGGCCGGAGACTCCGGCCCTAGTGCCCAGCAACGGCTAGTTTTCGTGGGGGACCTATAAAAGGCCCCCTTCTTCCTCCTTGGGCTGGTGGGCTTCCTATTCTATCTCTCCTCCATTGTTGACCTTGAAGCTTTGCTCTATCTCTCAATCCCTCCAATGATTCTTGCATCTTCTTGAGGGAAAAGAGAGAGGAGATCTAGATCTATCTTTCCTCCAATCAAAATCTCCTCTAAGTGAGGGGAACCTATTGGATCTAGATCTTGGAGTTCTTTGTGGATTTCCTTTGTTCTTCCTCTCATATCTCTCCATAGCATTAGTTGCTTTGGTAGGTTTTGAGTGAGAAGGATTTGAGCACTTTGTGTGCTCTTGCCATTGCATTTGGTGCATCGGTTTGAGTTCTCCTCGGAGATTCGGTAAGTGGAAGTTGTGAGCTTATTACTCTTGGGTTCTTGGAACCCTAGACGGCTTAGTGGCCTTTGTGGCATATACTTGGGGCCTCCAATTAAGTTGTGGAGATTCCCCAACCTTTGTGGTGCCTTTGTGGCGATTCTTGGGAGCCTCCAATTAAGTTGTGGAGATTGCCCCAAGCTTGTACGGGTTCGGTGACCGCCCTCAAGTGTCCCATAGTGGATCGTGGCATCTTGCTTTGTGCGAGGGCACGAGGAGAATAAGGTGAGCCTTTGTGGCGTTCGGTGCGTAGCGTGCCTCCGCATCTTGAGGTGAGCCTTTGTGGCATTTGGTGAGCATTGTGCTACCACATCTCAAGGTGAGGCCTTTGTGGCGTTCGGAGTGCATTAAGCCGCCACACCTCTCCAACGGAGACTAGCTTCCTTTGGAAGTGAACTTCGGGATACATCTTCGTCTCCTTCGTGCCTCGGTAACTCTTATCCGAGCTCCACTACTTATGCACTTTACATTTGTGATAGCCATCGTGCTTGAAGTTATATATCTTGCTATCACCTTGCTACTTGTCTTGCTTAGCATAAGCTGTTGGTACTCATAGGTGAGCCTAGTTTATTAGGTTTTGTAAGCTTGTCAAATTAAACGTTAGTTTATTTCCGCATTTGTACAAGCCTTTCGTAAAAGTTTTAATCGCCTATTCACCCCCCCCCCTCTAGGCGACATCTGTGTCCTTTCATTGAGGAAAACTCATCCTTAACACATACTTCAATTTGTCGCCTTGTGGTGATATCAGGACTACTCCTGCTCCTGCACCTTGTACCCTTTTTGATCCGTCGAAGTACATTGTCCACACACTTGATAGATCTGGCGGTCCTGTATTTTGTAGCTCTAGCCACTCTGTTGTGAAATCCGGCAACACTTGGGATTTGATTGCCTTTCACTTTTCGTACGTGATGTCCAGGGGTGACAATTCGATTCCCCATAAGGAGACACGTCCTGTTGCTAACGGGTTATTCAATATATTGGATAGTGGTGCTTCGTTAACCACTATGATTGGATGCACCGCGAAGTATTGCCATAGCTTTCGTGTTGTTGTAAATACGCTGTATGCAATCTTTTGATAGTGCGGGTACCTTTGATTTGTTGGAGATAGTACTTCACTGAGGAAATATACTGGCCTCTGTACTCCATGAGCTTTTCCCTCTTTGCTTCGTTCGACTACTAACACTGTGCTTACCACTTGATGTGTTCCTGCAATATATAGTAGTAGCGGCTCTTTTTCATTTGGTGCGACCAACACCGGCAGTGTGGAGAGCACTTTTTTCAATTGTGCGAAAGTTGTATCTGTTTCTTCTGTCCACTCAAATTTGTCGTCTAATTTTTTCATGAGTGCATAGAAAGGAAGCGCTTTTTCTCCCAATTGTGCGACGAATCGACTTAGTGCCGCGACGCACCCTGCAAGCTTCTGTACGTCGTGCAGTTTTGCTGGTTTTCCCATTGTTAGTATTGCTTGGATCTTCTCTGGGTTTGCTTCTATTCCTCTTGCTGATACCAGGAATCCCAGAAGTTGTCCTACTGACTGATGACCCACAAGTATAGGGGGTGTATCGTAGTACTTTCAATAAATAAGAGTGTCAAACCCAATGAGGAGCAGAAGGTGTTGACAAGTGGTTTTGATCAAGGATTCACTGTAAATACTAGCAAACGGGTTTTCAGGGGTATTTGGTAATGCAAGTAAATAAAGTACGAGTAAATAAAAGACAATAACAATAATTGCTGCAAGTGGCCCAATCCTTCCTAGAGCAAAGGACAAGCCGGTTGTGTAACTTATGATGACCAAACGTTCTCGAGGACACACGAGAGTTTCTGTCAAGTGTTTTCGCTTCATACCGCTAAATAATATTTACTGGTTTGATAAGTGTTATGGGGGTGAACCTGCGCTAGCGCACTACCCTTACTAGGATAAATACACACTTGTGATTATACCCCTTGCAAGTATCCGCAAATACAAGAAAGTAATTAAGATAAATCTAACCACAGCCTTAAACTCTAAGATCCTACGCTCCCTGGTGCAATGGTTTCCCAACGGAGGTTTAGGTTTCTGTCACTCTAGCAACCCCACAATTGGTAGCCAAATACACAATACATCTCACTAGGCCCATAAATGGTGAAGTATCATATAGTCGATGTTCACATGACACCACTAGTGAAATGGCACCACAACAAATAAATATCAAACCACTAAATATTACTCAACATAATTCCACTACTAACGACTTGACTTCTCCCATGTCCTCAAAAACTAAACGAACTACTCACAAGACATCATATGGATCATGATCAGAGGTGAAATAATGGTAAATAACAATCTGAACATAAACCTTAATTCAACGGTTCCACTCAATAGCATCAACCACAAAAGTAATCAACACCGGGAAAGTTTCCCCTAAGAATTTAACAAGATTCAACTCAAGATGTTACAGCGGGATGGCAAGGTGATGGTGGAGATGAAGGTGCTGGTGATGGAGATGATGATGATGATGATCCCGATGAAGTTCGGTGCGATGGTGATGATGATGGCGACGATCTCCCCTCTCTGGGAAGGAATTTCCCTGGCAGATTTCTGCCTGCCGGAGAGCTTTTCTCTCTCTGGTGTTTTCCGCCCCGCAGAGGCGGCGGTGTCTATCTCTGAGCCCCCCCTTGACTTAGGTTTTCGGGGACGATGAAATACGCGAAGGGGCGATGGCAGAAGTGGGCCAGGGGGCTCTCACCACAGGTGGGCGCGACCAGGGGCTGGGTCGCGCCCCCTGGTGGTGAGGCTGCCCTGTGGCCCCTCTCGCTTTCTTCTTCTGGCTTCTTCAGTCTTCTGGTAAAATAGATTTTTCTGGTATTTTTATGGAATTTTCCTGATCTTCAAAATATGGTGCCTTGATGGTCCTTTTTCCAGCAGAATCCTGACTCCGGCAGCAAATCCTCCAATGATCATCAAATATATAAAAACAGAGGAAATAACATAAGTATCATCTCTAAATGTGAAATATATCAATGAATAACAGTAAATTATGATACAAAATAGTGATGCAAAATGGACGTATCAACCCCCCCAAGCTTAGACCTCGCTTGTCCCCAAGCGAAAACTAAACTCGGTAAACATGACCACAGGTTTATGGAGTGAAGTGTCGATAATCAAAATACGGACAAGAAGCATCACATTTACCAAGGCACGAGTTATAATAGACAGCAACTTCCCTTTATATGATATAGGCTTGCAATAAGTAAAAGGGAATCACAACTATAATTGGTAATGGCAAACCTTAGTTCTTGGTCAGAGAACAATGAACAAACTATACTAGCTTTTGAATGGAGCCTTTTTAAAACAGAGCTAATATAGCAAAAACCATATGCTCAACGAAACAAACTTTTTGCATTCATAGAAAGCTTTCAAAGATATATTCCTTCAGACAAAAGCATTGTACTAACAAAAGAAGTTAATAAACATGATTAAACGGATCAACATATGGATGAGTGAAACATAACAACTCAAATGCTTGCTTGAGATAGAAGGGAATAGGTTGACTCAACATGAAAGTAAAAGACAGTCCCTTCGCAGAGGGAAGCAGGGATTAAACATGTGCTAGAGCTTTTCATTTGTAAAACAGAGATAAAAGTTGTTTTGAGAGGAGGTTGCTTTTCTCAACGACTAGCAACAAAGTTCTTGATATCTTCAATACTAAACAAGTGAGAGCGGTTCCGAGATGTTTAATTAATTGGCACATTGGTGCTCTTTTATAGCTTGGCACTCCTCCCCACCTTTTCCTTTCTCAAACCATGGCTAACCGATTCCATCGGGTGCCAACCAACTTTCACATACCATGGAGGAGTGCCTTTTTCTTTTCTTTTTGAGATTATAATGGTCTGACCAGCTCCCTTGCAAAATTAATGACGAGCAGATGAAGCTGCCTAGTCGATGGGTACTCAATTTAGTATGGAAGATAACAAACCCATCCACTACGTCCTCATGAGCTAAAAACAGTGGCACAAAATAAGAAGTATTTGAAGGTTTTTGAAAGGTAGCACATGAAAATTTACTTGGAATGGCTTGAAATACCATGCATAGGAATTTATAGTGGACTCTTTGGAAGTAACTTGGTTTTTGGGAGTTGGATGCACGAGAAGTATTTCCTCTCAGTACAGGTTTTTGGCTAGCAAGGCTGGGTAGCAAGCATAAGAGTTGCATGAAACAAACAAATATACATATAATAAGAACAATCATGCAAACTTCCTCGAAGGTACAACGATTTTAACTTTGAGAATAATAATACTTATAAGCCAAACATGAAGGAAAACTGAAGTGATGCAACTACAAGCACTTCTTTCTTATTTTCTACTCAAACCTCAAGGTAAAGTTGCTACTGACCAAGCTAAGTTTGCCAAAACCAACTAAATTTACTCATGCTCCCAGAGTTATACCAATACTAATCAACAAGACTAATCATATAAGAAACATTGCAACCTAAAATAAAGTGTGTGGAAAGTAAACAATAAAACTTCTCATTAATATTTCATTACCGCAACTCACACCAAGGGATACATAGATAACCAACTAAGGAGGATACTTCCATACTGCAAACTATTCTATATGATAACTTCTCTATTCATGATATGACTCTACTTGAAAAGTAAATGAGTAAAAGGTGATGATGTGATACCGCGGCACTCCCCCAAGCTTGGAACAAGCCAAGGGGATGCCAATACTGATGACGAATTACTCCTTTGGCGGTGGTAGGACCACCCTTGGGTTAATGAAATATTCAATCATCCTGCGAAGCCTGAGATTCTCTTCTTGAAGTATCTGTATCTCCCTCTCCAGAATTCGGTATTGGGCACAAAGCTCATTAGTGACCAGCATACCCTCCTTTATTATAGGCATGAAATTTAAATCCAAGACTGGAAACGTTGGTCCCCGCATATCATGAGAAAAGGCACGTCCGGCGTTCATTGACCCTACAAAAGTAGAGCTTCTCGCCCTTGATTTTCCAGCCTCTTGTTCCTACTTCAGCTTGGGGTCTTCTTCCCTAGGCCTCTTTCCCTTGTCGTCACTTGAAGAAGCCATGGCGCCCTCAATACTTAAGATCAACTCCTGACAGAAACAGCTCGAAATAAAACACGACGAGAAAACGATATACAGACCTCGGGGACTCCGGGGGGTTATATAGGCGAAAATTATACATCGAGACGAAATCACAGGAGGAAACCGGGACGGAAACGAGATCCGGGGTGGACTCACCACAGGGTGGCGCGGCCTGGGGTGGGCCCACGCCCCCTGGTGGTGAGGAGCCACCGGACTCCGTCTCCTGCCCGTTTTCGTCTCGCGATTTTTTATATTTAGCAAAACAATAAAAATATTAATGGAAAAGTTTTTCGCGAACCTTTTCTGACTAGAACTATTACCTATTCGAAAACGAACTCTGCAGGTTCCTGCAAATTGTCCTGGATGAATTCTTCTAGAGAAACTGTTTCAATTACATCAACATCTTCATTATAAGAATCTCCAGCAATATAATGTTTGAGTCTTTGCCCATTCACCACTTGTGTAGTGTCATCTTTCAACGAAGCAATCTTTATCGCACCTGAGCGGTACACTTCCACAATAACATATGGTCCTTCCCATTTAGAGAGTAATTTTCCCGCAAAAAATCTGAGACGAGACCTATACAATAGAACTTTCTCACCAACATGAAACTCTCTTTTAAGAATTCTCTTATCATGCCATTGCTTGACTTTCTCTTTGAAAAGTTTGGCATTCTCATAGGCTTCGTTTCTCCACTCATCTAGAGAACTCAAATCTAACAACCTTTTCTTACCGACAAGTTTAAAATCCCTATTAAGCTCTTTCACTGCCCAAAAAGCTTTGTGTTCTAATTCTAAAGGCAAGTGACACACTTTTTCATAAACCATTTTGTAAGGAGACATGCCCATGGGGTTCTTATAAGCAGTTCTATAAGCCCATAAAGCATCGTTTAACTTGCTAGCCCAGTTTTTCCTAGATATATTGACAGTCTTCTGCAAAATAGACTTGATCTCTCTATTTGAAAGCTCTACCTGCCCACTAATTTGGGGATGATAAGCAGAAGCAATTTCTATGATTAACATCATATCTAGCAAGAGTTTTTCTAAAACCACCATGAATAAAATGAGAACCTCCGTCAGTCATAAGATATCTAGGCACACCAAACCTAGGAAAAATAACATCCTTAAGCATTTTTAACGAGGTCTCACCATCAGCACTCTTTGTAGGTATGGCTTCTATCCACTTGGTAACATAATCAACAGCAACAAGTATGTGAGTATAGCCTTTTGAAGGAGGAAAAGGACCCATAAAGTCAAATCCCCAACAATCAAATGGTTCAATAACAAGAGTGTAACTCATAGGCATTTCATTACGTCTAGAAATATTACCAACTCTTTGATATTCATCGCAAGATAAAACATACCTTCTAGCATCTTTAAAGAGGGTTGGCCAATAAAAACCTGATTGTAGAACCTTTTGTGCGGTTCTATCTCCAGCATGATGTCCTCCATAAGCGCTTCCATGGCATTTTCTCAATATTTCTTGTTGCTCATATTCTGGTACGCATCTTTGCATAATACCATCAACTCCTTCTTTATATAAGTGTGGGTCATCCCAAAAGTAATGCCTCAAATCATAAAAGAATTTTCTTCTTTGCTGAGCTGTAAAGGTTGGAGGCAAATACTTGGAAACAATAAAGTTAGCATAATTAGCATACCAAGGAAGGTCTCGCGAAGTTACGTTTATTGAAGCCAACTGTTCATTTGGAAAACTATCATTAACAGGAATAGGATCAAAAGAAATGTTTTCCAATCTAGACAAGTTGTCAGCCACAGGATTTTCAGCACCTTTCCTATATACGATATGCAAATCAAACTCTTGTAAAAGCAACACCCATCTAATAAGCCTAGGCTTAGCATCCTTCTTCATCATAAGATATCTAATAGCAGCGTGATCAGTATGAATAGTAACTTCAGAATCAACAATGTAAGGTCTAAACTTATCACATGCAAAAACAACAGCAAGAAACTCTTTCTCAGTAGTAGCATAATTCTCCTGAGCGGCATCAAGAGTCTTAGTAGCATAATGAATAACATTCAACTTATTATCTACGCGCTGTCCAAGAACAGCACCAACAACAAAATCACTAGCATCACACATAATTTCAAAGGGTAAATTCCAATCAGGTGGTTGAACAATAGGAGTAGTAGTTAAAGCCTTCTTAAGAGTTTCAAAAGCTTCCTTACAATCATCATCAAAGACAAATGGTACATCTTTTTGAAGAAGATTAGTAAGAGGCTTTGAAATCTTAGAGAAATCTTTAATAAACCTCCTATAGAAACCAGCATGACCAATAATACTACGAATACCTTTAACATCTCTGGGACAGGGCATTTTCTCAATTGCTTCAACTTTTGCTCTGTCAACTTCAATACCTCTTTCAGAAATTTTATGTCCAAGGACAATTCCTTCATTTACCATAAAGTGGCATTTCTCCCAATTAAGAACAAGATTAGTTTCTTCACACCTCTGCAAAACTTTATCAAGATTGTGCAAACAATTATCAAAAGAAGTTCCATAGACGGAGAAATCGTCCATGAAAACCTCCACAATTTCTTCACAAAAACCATGAAAAATAGCAGACATGCATCTTTGAAAAGTAGCAGGAGCATTGCATAAACCAAACGGCATACGTCTATAAGCATAAGTTCCATAAGGACAAGTAAAAGTGGTTTTCTCCTGATCTTCCTTTTTAACAGCAATCTGAGAGAAACCGGAATAACCATCAAGAAAACAAAAGTGCGTCTTCTTAGACAACCTCTCTAACATTTGATCAATAAACGGTAAAGGATAATGATCTTTCTTGGTAACCTTGTTAACTTTTTTATAGTCAATGCACATCCTATAACCAACTACTACCCTTTGAGGAATAAGCTCATTATTCTCATTAGGCACGACAGTCATACCTCCTTTCTTAGGAACACAATGAACAGGGCTAACCCATCTACTATCAGCAATAGGATAAATAATACCAGCATCAAGGAGCTTCAATACCTCATTTCTTACCACATCCTTCATCTTGGGAATTAAGCGGCGTTGATGTTCCACAACTGGCTTTGCGTCTTCCTCCATATTAATAGCATGCTGACATAAAGTGGGGCAAATCCCTTTTAAATCATCAAGAGTATATCCCATAGCTCCTTGATGTTTCCTCAATATCTCCAAATAACCTTTCTTCTTCCTTTCCTAAAAGCTTAGAACTAATAATAACAGGATATATTTTCTTATCATCTATATAGGCATATTTAAGATCATCAGGTAAAGGCTTTAATTCAAAAACAAGATCTTCCTTAGGTGGCAAAGTGGTACCAAGATCCTCCACAGGCAAGTTGTGCTTGATCAATGGTTGTTGACGAAGGAAAATATCGTCAATCTCTTCTCTTTCCTTCCTATAAACATCACTTTCATGGTCCTCCATGAATTGCTGCAAAGCATTATTAGGGGCAAGAGCAATAGAAGCAAGCTGTTCAACTCAAAAAAAATCATCAGGCATGACATTTTCATAAGAAGTCTTAGCAAACTTGGAAAAATTGAACTCATAAGACTCTCCATTAAACTTAGTGAAAATTTTCTCCTTCTTACAGTCTATCACAGCACCACAAGTATTCAAAAAGGGTCTACCAAAAATAATAGGACAAGTTTTACTAGCCTCCTTACCAAGTACTAGGAAATCAGTGGGATATTTGGTCTTACCGCAAAGAACTTCCACATCTTAAACAATACCAAGAGGCCAAACAGTCTCTCTGTTAGCAAGCTGAACAACCACATCAATATCTTCAAGTTCACAAGCGCCAATCTCATGCATAATTTCTTTGTAAAGCTCTAAAGGAATGGCACTTGCACTAGCACCAATGTCACATAAACCATAATAGCAATGATCGCCAATCCTGACAGAAATAACAGGAACACTTGTTTTCCTATGCCTTTTAGGATGTGAGATAATGTTAGAAGCATCTTCACAAAAGAGAATATATTCATCCCCTACATCTTTAGTGACAAGGTCCTTCAATATAGCCACAGGAGACTTAATAGTAATTTGCTCATCAGGCTCTATAGCTCTCTTAGTACTTTTATTAGACACACTTACCAAAGTAGAATACTCTTTTACCTTAGCAGGGAAAGGTGTCTTCTCAAAATAAGGTTCAGGCACAATGCTATCAACAGTACAAACTTGAGTAGCTGCAGCAGGAATATGACTAATAGAATCTTTATAAGGCGCATGATATTTGTTCCAATCTTTCTTTGGAACATCAAGATAAGAGGCAAAAGCCTTAAGACAATTAGCAAGTATTTGAGAATCAAGACCATAAGCAATGCTAACATTATGAAAGTCATCGGTTCCCATAAAAGTTTTAATGCATTCATAACCATAATTTATACCTGACTTCCTACCTTTGTCGTTTTCCCATCCTTTAGCATTCTCTTGAATACGGTCAAGGAGATTCCACTTAGCATCTTCCTTCATATGAGTAAATGATACAAAACAGGAGGCATCCAAATAATCCTTATTATGAAGAGCAAGCCGCGCATAAAAATTATCAATAACAATATTATTGGGGAGCTCATGAATGGGACATTTGAGCATTAGTAACTTCAATCTCCCCCACGCTTGGGCAATACTCTCTCCATCATGAGGCCAAAAGTTATATATCCGATTATGATCTTTATGAATTTCACTTGGAGGATAAAACTTGGAATAAAAGAGAGGTACAATTTCCTCCCATGCAATAGATGGATCATCTTTAAGTAGTCGATACCACTCCTCAGCTCTGCCTTTCAATGATAAAGAGAATAGCTTCCTCTTGACCTGGCTCGGTGAAATACCTGCACACTTGAACAACTCGCATAATTCATGTATAAAAAGTAAGTGATCACCCGGATGGACAGTTCCATCTCCAGAATAGCAGTTATCCATAACACTCTCAACAATTTTCATAGGTATTTTCAAAGGATCTAATTGAGAATATTTTCATCCACATGTGCAGCAGTGGTAGTAGTGTTCCCAAATAGGAAACCAAATGGAGAATTCTCCATGGAAAAATAAAATAAAAGTAAAAGACAAAAATAAAAACAATACTCACGGCGACGGTTACCTTTACCAATTCCACTCTTTAATAGCGCTTCACTCCCCGGCAACGGCGCCAGAAAATAGTCTTGATGACCCACAAGTATAGGGGGTGTATCGTAGTACTTTCGATAAATAAGAGTGTCGAACCCAACGAGGAGCAGAAGGTGTTGACAAGTGGTTTTGATCAAGGATTCACTGTAAATACTAGCAAACGGGTTTTCAGGGGTATTTGGTAATGCAAGTAAATAAAGTACGAGTAAATAAAAGACAATAACAATAATTGCTGCAAGTGGCCCAATCCTTCCTAGAGCAAAGGACAAGCCGGTTGTGTAACTTATGATGACCAAACGTTCTCGAGGACACACGAGAGTTTCTGTCAAGTGCTTTCGCTTCATACCGCTAAATAATCTTTACTGGTTTGATAAGTGTTATGGGGGTGAACCTGCGCTAGCGCACTACCCTTACTAGGATAAATACACACTTGTGATTATACCCCTTGCAAGTATCCGCAAATATAAGAAAGTAATTAAGATAAATCTAACCACAACCTTAAACTCTAAGATCCTACGCTCCCTGGTGCAATGGTTTCCCAACGGAGGTTTAGGTTTCTGTCACTCCAGCAGCCCCACAATTGGTAGCCAAATACACAATGCATCTCACTAGGCCCATAAATGGTGAAGTATCATGTAGTCGACGTTCACATGACACCACTAGTGAAATGGCACCACAACAAATAAATATCAAACCACTAAATATTACTCAACATAATTCCACTACTAACGACTTGACTTCTCTCATGTCCTCAAGAACTAAACGAACTACTCATAAGACATCATATGGATCATGATCAGAGGTGAAATAATGTTAAATAACAATCTAAACATAAACCTTAATTCAACGGTTCCACTCAATAGCATCAACCACAAAAGTAATCAACACTGGGAAAGTTTCCCCTAAGAATTTAACAAGATTCAACTCAAGATGTTACAGCGGGATGGCGAGGTGATGGTGGAGATGAAGGTGCTGGTGATGGAGATGATGATGATGATGATCCCGATGAAGTCTGGTGCGATGGTGATGACGATGGCGACGATCTTCCCTCTCCGGGAAGGAATTTCCCCGGCAGATTTCTGCCTGCCGGAGAGCTTTTCTCTCTCTGGTGTTTTCCGCCCCACAGAGGCGGTGGTGTCGATCTCTGAGCCCTTCCCCCTTGACTTAGGTTTTCAGGGACGATGAAATACGCGAAGGGGCGATGGTAGAAGTGGGCCAGGGGCTCTCGCCATAGGTGGGCGCGGCCAGGGGCTGGGCCGCGCCCCCTGGTGGTGAGGCTGCCCTGTGGCCCCTCTCGCTTCCTCCTTCTGGCTTCTTTAGTCTTCTGGTAAAATAGAATTTTCTTGTATTTTTCTGGATTTTCCTGATCTTCAAAATATGGTGCCTTGATGGTCCTTTTTCCAGCAGAATCCTGACTCCAGCAGCAAATCCTCCAATGATCATCAAACATGTAAAAACAGAGGAAATAACATAAGTATCATCTCTAAATATGAAATATATCAATGAATAACAGTAAATTAAGATACAAAATAGTGATGCAAAATGGACGTATCACTGACACACCAAAAGAACATTTTGTCAGGTTAAGCTTGAGCTTATACCTATTTAAGTTGTCGAAGGTTTCTGCCAAATCACTGATTAAGGATTCTTCTTTTCTTGTGGTGATGACCATGTCGTCGATGTAGACTTGAATGTTGCATCCTATTTGACTTCCGAGGTAGTTTTGCATCATCCGCTGGTAGGTTGCTCCTGCGTTTCTTAAGCCAAAAGGCATGACTTGATAGCAGAACACGCCGTATGGTGTGATAAAGGATGTTTTTTCCTCGTCTTCTTTCCTCAATTTGATCTGGTTGTAACTAGAATATGCGTCCAGGAAGGAAAACCTTGCGCACCCCGCTGTTGAGTCTATTATCTGATCAATGCGAGGTAGAGGAAAGGGATCCTTTGGACAGTGCTTGTTGAGAGATGTGTAGTCGACACACACTCTTTGTACGTTTGTATTTTTCTTGGGTACAATGACTGGATTAGATACCCAAGTCGATGCTTTGATTTCTTGGATGAATCCTGCATTTTCTAGCCTGTGTAGCTCGGATTCTATTACTTTCCTTTTGAGTTCATCAAATCGTCTCAACGGTTGCTTGACTGGCTTTGCTTTAGGATCCACGTTTAGTGCATGCTCGACGAGTTCCCTGGGAACCCATGGCATGTCTGAAGGACACCAGGCAAAGATTTCCCAGCGCTCACAGAGGAACTCGACGAGCGCGCTTTCCTATGCGGGGTCCAGGTTTACTGCTATGGAGGTGGTCTTGTTCGGGTCCGTAGGGTGGACCTGGATTTTCTTTGAGTCTTGGGTCGCATCGAAAGCCTGATTTGGCAGGGATCGTCCGACGTCGGGTAGCACGTTGTGGTCAGTTTCTCCCTTCAGCCTTCCGTATTCCGCTATCATGCCAAAGGTTTGCGCCAGCCTGTTGAATTCTTTGTCACAAGTGTTGGATACTTTGAAGTTGTCTTGTACCGTGATTGTTCCTTTAGGCCCTAGAATTTTGAGTGTGAGATATGCGTAATGAGGTACTGCCATGAACTTTGCAAATGCTGAGCGCCCCAGGATTGCATGATACTGTGAAGGCCAGTCCATGACTTCAAACTCTAACTTTTCTCTACGATAATTGCTACTATTGTTGAAGCAAACATCGAGTTCTATTCTCCCGAGGGGGTAATTTGCGCCTCCTGGTACTATTCCGTGGAAGGAGCAATCTGTCGGCTTTAGGCTTTCCAATGAGATGCACATTGCCTTCAGGGTTCTTGCATATATTAAATTTATGCCGCTTCCTGCATCCATGAATACTCGCCCAACATCGTATCCCCCTATTTGTGCCTTCAACACCATGGGCGCGTGCCCTGGCCTTGGTACTTTCTTTGGGTGGTCTGCTCTGCTGAATCTGACTAGTTGATCAGACCATTTCAAATACTCAGCTGTGGCTGGTGGTGATGATATTGCTAGATTTACTTGTTTGGATATGCTCTTCCACTCTTTCTTGGACTTTGGCACCGGTTGAATAATTGCGGATACATATACTTTTGATTCCAGATGTTTTGCTAGACGCTGCATTTGGTATCCTTGACTTGTACTTTTTCCTCCCTGATGTGTTCCTTTGTTTTGGTCCAGAGCACTTTGCAACCTTAAGAATGTTCTGCAATCCTTCATCTGGTGATTAGAAACTCTCTTCCCATCTAAGTACGCATAGTGGATGCAACAGGGACCATGTAGCATGTCCTCCGCCGACGGTCCAGAGTACTTAGGTTTTTCTGCTCTGCGATTGCCTCCTCCTTGAAACTCCCTGCTTTCATAGCCTTCTTCGTCCCTTCTTTCATAGCCTACGGCTATCTAATTTCGCCTTGCGTGGCCATCTTCATTGCGGTACCTTCGCCTTTGCCTGCTTGCTCTATCGACTTCTGGCGAATGTCCCCTTTTATTGTTGTATGCATCCTCTCCATCGGCAAAATCTATTGGCTACTTCCATTAATTCTGATATTGTTTTAGGCTTTGTTCTCCCTAACTCTTCCACGAGGTCCGAACGGCGAAGGCCAGCCGAAAAAGCATCGACCGCCTACTCATTGGAGACGTCTTCTACGGAGTTTTTGATTATACTCCACCGCTGTATATAGGAGCACAGAGTTTCATCTTTCCTCTGCACACATGACTTGACTTCTTCTAGTGACGCTGGGCATTTATATGTTGAACGAAAATTTCTTGCGAATTGGCTCTCTAGTTCTCCCCAACTCCCGATGGAATCGTTGGGTAGTGTGTTTAACCAGGACCGCGCTGCGCCGGTGAGGTGTAATTGCAGGCTTTTCATTGCCGGTGCTCTCGTTCCTCCAAGTATTTGCACTGCTTGCAGGTAGTTTGATAACCACAACATGGGTTCTTGTGATCCATCATACTTTTGCTGATCGTGCGGTAGTTTGAATCCTTTGGGTACCCGCGTTCTGCGAACCCTTCGGGTAAAGCATAGCGCGCCCATCTCTTTTTCGTCGTCTTCATAATTTTCTTCTCTCCACACATAACGCGCATTGTTTACTCTTGCTTGTGCTATAATATTCCTTGCGTCCTCCTTTCGTGCTTTACACTTTTCGTCGCCTGATGACTCACTTGTTTGACTTTGCGAGGGTTGGCGTTTAAAACTTTCCCTTCGCTTCTCCTTGTGACATGTCGCCTTTTCCTTTGGAGTATGTTTCCTTAGTCTATCTTCTACCAACCCGAGGCTTCGTATCGCGGCTTGATGCATGTGCTCCCGTGGATCTCCAGGCTCCGGTTGTGTAGTTAGTAGATACGCCTGTGCTGCTACCAATGCTGCCTCTGGCGTTTCTTGCACAAAATCCTCTTCATTATCTGATGGGTGTTCGCTTACGCTTTTTATGCGGCTTTCTTCTCTTGCCCATGTTGTTGTCCTCCTGCTATGCTTCGGGTCTCTATGCCTTTCTCTACTGGACTCTGATGCGTCGTTGTATTCGTCCCAATATGCTCCACTTGACACGTTGTTGTTTTCTTGGCTTCTCCTGAACTCGTCTTTTTCCTCCCTCAACTTCTTTCTGCGCTGATGCAATGTGTATTGATATCCCATCAGAACTTCCCTTCTTGAATTGGCGGGTACTTCTGTACCATGATTGATAGCTGATATGATGATTCTCCACTCCCCGTTGGAGACGTGAATTTTTTGTTTCTCCTTCTTACCATTGCTTCTTGACTTGTTGACTTGCGTGTTGACTTCTGCATTATCTGAGTGACCGTTCTCTTCTGCTGCTTCGGTGATAATGATGCATAATTGATGTATGCTCCTAGAGATGCCACTGCTTCCGGTGGCGAAGTCCCTTTGACTATTGTATGATTTATCCACTATTACTTCCTCGTCAGGTTCTTCCTGAGTTTCGTCGAATTCTTCGAGTTTCCTTTGCGTATTTTCTGTTGCTGCAAAGCTGACCGGCGAGTTTACCTCGCTAGAAGAGCCTACAGATGATCCAGACATTGTGATTGTCTTGGTTTTGCTTGCCGACGGACCCGATTTCGCTAGATCCAAAAGGCGAGTTGAACCCGAAGGTCCAACATAGAAGCTCAGACTTCCGATCGTCAACTCCATCTTCTGGTTTTCGTCGACTTCTAGATTGCTGTTGGCTAAAAGCGAAAAAGCCGTCGAATTCATAATTCCAATGCCCAGAGTCCCCACGGTCGGCGCCAATTGATGAGGGTTAGCTCGATAAATGTCCTAGATGAAGGACTTAGGATCGGGGGAGTAGGACGTCGGATGAACTCGAAGGTAAAATCAATCAAACAAGGTGTGTATCGAAAGTAAATGTGGTGGTGAACTTTGGCTTGCTTTCAATCTGTCCCTCACCGTCCTCTCCTGGCCCCTATATATAGGTGGCCAGGTCTCAAGGTACGGGAGGGGTCCAATACATATTACAACATCGATATATGACATGAACTCGTATTTCGACTAGGATTACACTTGGGCCTAGCTTAACGGGTCTCAGGGGTACTCAACTACCGAGCTCTATTATCTATACCCATGTCAAGTAGTATAGCTAATAACCTTTGTAGATCCCAAAGTGTGCTTGGTGAATATTGGGCAACACCTCTCTGCTTCTTCTTCTTTATGGCCTTCTCCTACCTCTAAAATTGGATTTTGGGAATGGGCTACTCACAAGAGTGAGCTTGCTCGTCTACTTCTCACTCTCTACCACTGGCCCGAGAGTTCCTTGTGAGCTTTTGCTCCAACCTCTAGCCTCTGGCCTCAAGGTGTTCTTATGAGCATGCTCTGAGAAATTTGTGAGTGAATGTGAATGGGATGAGGGATATTTATAGTGTTTGTGGTTCACTATGGTGATGACACGTGTGTGCAACCGTCCTTGTATTTTGGATTTATGTTGCTTTCAGAACTATGCAACCGTCCTTGTATTTTGGATTTATGTCCAGATTCACTCAAATCATGAACCTACTAATCACATTTTGAATTTGTGATCTCCTGGCCACCAATTTGTGCTTTTTGATGAATCCCATTTATGCTAGTGTTAAATTCATATCCAATTGTTTTAATCAGACATTGAGTTTTTTTAATCACTTGCTAATTATGATTAGCAAGTTCTTGATCTTTTTAATGATCAAAGACTTGCTATAATTGTTTTTGATGGAATCCATGCTGGGGTAATCTTATTATTGATTTCTGTTAAGTTTTTGAATTAATATATATTATTGGAGTACTCTGGTGTACTCTAGAATGTTCCTATGATGACACCTCATATGATGACTCATGCTTTGCATGGATGAGGTGTCAAGATCTCATGAGCTTGAGATAACTTAGCCTTGAAGTAACTTAGTGGCTAAGGTTCCTATTTGGTATTTTGGAAAATTTATTTTTAGATCATGACAAGTGGCATTTGTCACAATATGGGCTTTGATAATCAAGATTTGATTAATAAATACACTTGGGCTTCTTTGCATTTTTTAGTGAAAACTTATTTTGCAAATCTGGCTCATTATTGTAATCTTCCATCTTAATCAAGTGAAAACTTAATTAACAATATGGATTAACAATAATTTCCAATTATGGTATGAATATTATTAACTAAGTGAAAACTTAATTAATAGTATTATTGATCTATAAAGATCCAAAGATGGACTTTAATCTTAATTAAGTGAAAACTTAATTGATCAAAGAGGATGATTACCAAAGATCCAAATATGTACTTAGTTTCAATTGGTCATTCAATACCAATGTAGTGCAATTCAAATTTGGAATGAAAGACTTAGGGTATTGCTCATCCTAAGGATTATTATCTTGATTGGAAGGTCTAAATAGTTTTGCAACTATTTGTATGATGGCCTTATGAAAGGGTTTTGGATTTACTATTTAGGGGTTTGCCATATTGAGGACATTGGAATCATTCCAATATTTAAATTCTCTTAAGCTTTATTGAGGAGTATTTTATTTCCTTCCTCTCCTAAATATTTGAACTTGACTTGTAGCTATTTTATCTACCACCTAATCATACGTGGAATTATAAATGACTCACAATTTCTGAAAATGGTTTTATGTTTAAATGAATATCTTGAACTACCAAGTCTTATTACTGGCTGGGTTATTTCCATAGTAACTTGGATGTTTACTTCTAGAAATATTTCCATGGCCTTTCTTTCATACAGGTCTTAGTATTACAACTAGGTTACCATTTGGTGAACGATCCTAGATGAGCTTCCTTTTGTTTCAAAGTACTTTATATGATCTTTAAAAATGACTCCTTGGGTTAGAGTTAAGATTCCATATAAAGAATTTTAGGTAGTTTTGCTTTAGTGGATTTCCACCAGCAAACAAGAATTGGAGTGGAAGAATTATCCTTGAGAATTTCATAGGATAATTGATTGGTGTGGTTACCCAAATGAAAAGATATGTAGTTTTTTTTGTCCTTTTTAAACAATGTACAAGATCTTGGTTTATTTACCTAAGTACTTGTGATTTTAATCCACACATAATAATACTAGGTTTTAGTGCTAAAGTATTGCTTCACAAGGATGTGAGAGGTATGGATCATCTCCACATTTGACTAGATAGAAAATAGTTATTTTTGAGACAAAGATATTAATGAAACCTTTCAAAGGAAATGTAGTTCAAAACACATGGAACCACTATCATTTTCCTAGGTTAAGAATACACTAATAAGTGTGCAATTGTAGGTATGAGCTGGAATGTGACACATGGATGAGTCCATTTGTCAGAAGATATTTATGTATTCAAAAGATTACAAGATTAGAGTAGATAGATGGGATGGAGGTTTTAGCAAGATAGATTTGCCTCTAACTAACAAATTATCTCCTAGATTGGTTACTAGAGCTAAGTCAAAACTATACATAAAATTATAGAGTTGACTTGCTTCCTGGATCACTAAAGCTTAGATGTGCCCTAGTGTGGATTAGAATAAAGATCATTTACTTAGATTCTCTGATTGAAGTAGTGATCTTACTCCACAATAGAATTGGTAGATGGAATTCTTGTACTCAAGTGCAAATAAGATATATAGGTTCATATTCACAACTAGGTACACTATAGTTGTTTTCTTCACCTATTTTGAATTGATGATTTGTCCATTGGATAAAGCCAACAATCAAAGGCTTGATCCATTGACTTGGATAAGACTGAGTTTAAGATCCACTAGATAGGTTTTACTACTCTACTCTTGTTCTTGGGGTTATGTCTATAAGCATAGAATGGTTTTCTTGTCTTACTAAGGTTTATGGCTTCGACAACACCCTAATTATGTGCTAGACATGATTGTCTTATTGCCTAGGTTTGGCACACTTGTCTCTGATACATGGTTTAGTGTATCCTAATTAGGACATAAATTTTCTAAGGGAGTATTAGGCTTCATGATTCTTCTACCAAGTTTGAAATGGCTTTTTAAGTGATAAGCTTACTTGAGATGGTGTTAAACCTCAACTAGAGTATAGTTGAATAAATAAGGTGGCTTGTAATTCCTATAAGCTTTATGGTAAGGCTTTTCTCCAGACAAGAGATTTGACTACGGTGGTGGTTGGTAGAATGGTTTTGGTGTAGAGGCTTGGTTTAGGTCAACTAACATATGGAATGCCCCTAGGTTTAGTTTACTCTGGCAAATTCTAGTGGTTGGATCTTACTAGGTATTGTCAAGGATTTATATTCACTTATACCTAAGGTGAATGAATGATGAGAGTGTTGACTAATTGGTCAAGGCTTGAGTCAGATGATTTGAATAGATAAGATCAGCATAGACTAGATGAGAATAGATCGTGGGGTAAGAAGATCAGGAATAAGTCAAAAGACTTAGATTGTTTAACTTGTTTATTGATTCTGGAGAATCTCAAGTGATAATCTAATAGTTGATGTTTTAGATTGAAAGAATAAGGTAAGAATAGCATGGCTTTGATCTCTCACCTTAGAGATGTGCTTGTGTTCTAGTGTAAGACTATTTACGAGTCCTAATTCTACCCTCCTAGATAGAGTCTTAACAAAGGTCATCTCTAATTTTATGCCTCTAAGTTTGATGACCTGCACCTAACTTATTAACTTAAGTGGAACTTCAATCACCTCGACAGGCTCTAACAAAAAGTTTTAAATTTCCCCAGATTTTATATGCATGGATGCAATGCACATAACTATATTCTATCCTTTTTGAGTCTCTCAATGGTGGGATGTTACACACACTCTCTCTTCTCGCGGAGCGCTGCTCGTTTCTTACCCCCAATCCATCGGGAACCCGGAAGCGCTGTCGGATCTTCACCGACATATTTCAGGCAGTCGACACTAGATCGTGGAAGCTGGAGAAGGAGAACAAATCTTCTCGCGACTAAGGTTAGTTGCGGAAATCGACTCGCGACTATATCAACCTCGTCATTAACAAACTTCCGCTAGCTCAATCTTCGAGGGTACGTGACTCGTTGTCTCCTACTTGCTAGCTTGATCTTGGTTTAAGCGTTAAAACTTTTTTGTTTTACCCGTAGCGCGATCCCCAACACGTGTTTGATAAGTGCCATAAGGGGCAAAGTTCTGGCAAGATCTCCTCAGGAATGTGTGAGATGTTATAATCCGGTTTCATGGTTGCGTTATTCGCGTCGAGATATTGGAAATTAGACCCCTATTTCGTAAGTCTTGATGAACATTTTTTTATTTCTACCTGAAGTGTATTGCCTGCGCAACGGTATGTTTACTCCACGTGTTAGGTATAGATATGCGTACTTCCCAAATTACTACGAGTGGATCGCACGAGTGTGTTACTTCCCACGATGAACGAGTTGCGATACATTTCTTTATGAACCGAATTACAAAGCGAAAAATCTTCAGAACCTCCCTCCCGTGAATTACGATCTGTTTTCACCTATGCGTTAGCTGTGTTAAGATCTTTGAAACTAGATGATCGCATTGCTAAGTTTTAATGGACTTTTTTTACAATCAATATCACTTATATTTATAAGAGTAAATAGCCTTTCGTTTATAAATATAAGATGTTTTAGCTTTGTGAAGTAAATGTATCTAGACATCATTTAGTGTGTAGGTTCATTTAAATATACACATTAAAACTTGTCTAAATACATTTGTTTCACAAAGTTAAAACATCTTCTATTTATAAACGAAAAAAGTACTCCCTTCGTTCCAAAATACAAGCCTTTTTAAAAAGCTAAGTTGGGATAGATGTCATTAACCGAAGAAGCTCTGTGTGCACGCGGCGGGTGACATATCCAATGATGCCATCACCGGGCCTCCTCCCGCCGCCGGCGGCGCAGCCAAAAGTGCCCCGCGAGGGCGAGGCGCAGTCCCACTTGGCTACCTCCTGAATCCACACAGTGGTTCATTGAACCTGGCTGGCCCTTCCACACTCGCGAGGCCACACACTTCTTTAATCAATCAAGCGGGAAAGGCCGCCTCCTCCCTCCTCTGACCTCCGATTCCCCCATCGCAGCCCTTTCCCTGGTCCCTTCCCCGGCATTTCCCTCCACCCCTTCGCCCATCCAAAACCGCACCACGACGACCCACCCGCCTCCAGCTCTCCTGCTCCGGACCTCACTCTCCGTATAAAACACCACACCTCCTGCAGCCTCCCCTCCCGTCCACCCCCCGGTCTGCTTCGCCATGGCTCTTGCCCTTCGAGCTCCCCGCTTCCAGCCGCTCGCCGCCTCCATTTCCGCGACATCCACCTCCTGCGCCACCTCCGCGAGGCCCTCGTCCTCGGCTCCCGCCGCCGCCGCCATCTGCGCCGCCGCCTCTCCCTTCACCGAGGCAACCTCCTCCTCGAGGTACCGCCGCGACGCCTGGTCCTACACCGCCCAAGACTCCTCCTCCTCCGCCGCATCCGCCGCCGCCGCCGCGGCATCCGGCCGCCGGGACGACGAGATCGCCCTGCAGCTCCCGGAGCTGCGGAGGCTCCTGGAGGCGCTCAAGGCGTCCAGAGGGAAAGGGCCGGAAGGGGACGGCGGCGGCAGCGGGCCCGGGAGGGTGGCGCTGGTGGGGACGGGGCCCGGGGACCCGGAGCTCCTCACGCTCAAGGCCGTCAGGGCCATCGAGGCGGCGGACCTGGTCCTCTACGACCGCCTCGTCTCCAACGAGGTGCTCGATCTCGTCGGGGACGGCGCCAGGCTGCTCTACGTCGGCAAGACGGCGGGGTACCACAGCCGCACCCAGGAAGAGATTCATGAGCTGCTCCTCAGCTTTGCGGAGGCTGGTGCCAATGTGGTGCGCCTGAAAGGCGGCGATCCCCTGGTAAGACGTTGCTTGTATTTTTTCATCTAGTGCCTGACGGACGGTTCTTGTGGCAGTGCCAGATGTTAGCATTAAATTTGGCTTTATTATTTTGCTAGTGGTTGACAAGTCAAATAGGGTTTTTGAAATTTTGCTAATGGTGGAACATTAAACTGGTTTTGATCAAATTGGAGTAATAATGCTTGTGCCATGCTTTCATCTCCCAGACTAACTTCGCGAGTCAAAATGACAATTCATTCTTGTTTAACATTTTTGTCTAGGTCTCTAGGCTTTTGATCATTGTCACTTGACAAATTTTGTAGGACGATACTAATTTCGAAATATTAATTGATTATGATTCTGTCGGACAGTGTTAGTTTCATTCTGACAAAAGTTCATGCATATGATCAATTAAAAGTGGAAAAGTGACCAGCTTCAGTATGGCTAAGTCCTTTGATCCTAGAAAAGACGATAGATCGAAGGAGAGCCACACAGTCCTAATTGAGTCTTTGACGTAGGCACATCAATTTAAACAGCAATCTCTGTTCTGATTGAATTTGTCTGGCATTATAAATACTTTCTCATTAGCATCACAACTGAGATTATTGAGGCGATGCCATGGATGGCTGAGACTGAGAGGAATGGAAAATTTAATAGTGGGGGCAACTATTTACATATAGAAGATAACTCTCATGCTACATCTGTAATGTTATGTTCTCATTCTTAAAATCCTTTAGAGCTGGTGCCAAGTTGCTGATTTTAGTATTAAAATGCTAACAAGAAGAAGTCCTGCTACCAAAAACTTCCTTTTTTTGAAGGACTTCACAAATCCCAACAATTTAGGTGCCATTTTTGGATTACATTTTTGTTAATATAGATATGGTCATACTCCAGCTGAGAACTCATGTCAGTGATATACTCGTGTACCTTTACCTTAGAGGGATTATGCTAACCGTGTTCTTTTCAGGTCTTTGGAAGGGGTGGAGAGGAGATGGATTTCCTACAGCAACAAGGGATTAGAGTTGAAGTTATTCCAGGTATAGTAGGCATGTGATGGCAGCTGCGATAATTTGTAAAGCAGTTACGAGTTGCTTACACCCAAACGTCTGCAGGAATTACTTCTGCTTCCGGAATTGCAGCAGAACTTGGTATTCCACTAACCCATCGAGGTGTCGCTACCAGGTAAAGCTGGCACTGCTCCCTCTTCTATCATTCTTGTGATGTAGCCGACTGAATCTGTTTGTCATATTCTATCTTTATTTGTGCCATATTTGTTGCGACATGTTTTTCTTCACAATGACTTTTGTGTAATCTTCTTAGCTGATCAGTTGATTATCAATATCTCTATCTACTTCTCAAATGTGCACTAGCATCCTTATCTGATTTAGTATATATTGCGGTTGATATTCGACGCTCTATGTACTTCTCAAATGTGCATGCCATTGGTCAAACCTAATATGACTATAAAAGCAGTATAGTGGCAGTACTTGTCACTATTACTTCATTGTTTATTTCTCGTTCTTAATTCTTTTAGCTGAACAGAAGTACAAAAATAGTAATATTTTACCCAAAGTCTTTTAGCCTAATTCAATCTGCTGATGCATTATGCAGTGGTTAAGTGTTTATGAGTGCTGCGTAATAATTTTTTGACATATAATCTTTTTGCAGTGTCAGGTTTTTAACTGGGCACTCTAGAAATGGTGGAACAGATCCTCTATTTGTGGCAGAGAATGCGGCTGACCCCGACACAACTTTGGTTGTGTATATGGGTCTATCAACACTGCCATCTCTCGCTCCAAAGTTAATGAAGCATGGTCTTCCACCAAATACTCCTGCTGTTGCAGTAGAACGTGGGACTACCCCTCAACAGCGAATGGTATGTAGTCATAGAGTGTGACACCTAAATTGTGTTTTAACTTCAATCTTCCCATGCTGAATATTCACTCTGCTGTAGGTATTTGCAATGTTAAAGGATCTTGTGGACGAGGTCCATTCGGCGGATCTGGTTTCTCCAACTCTGATAATTATTGGTAAGGTGGTGGCCTTATCGCCCTTTTGGGCTGAGTCATCTGAACAGGATGCACTGAAGAACGATAGCTCGTACATAACTGAGGCCAAAAGATAGCAGTTTTTCCTGAATAAAATATGAAGCACCCTGATGAACGCCATGCTTTGGAACATTTCCAATTGAGATCTGAAATTTTGTAATCTGGTTTAGAGTAGGAAATGCAAACACAGGACGTACTGAACTGGTATAGAGCAAACAGAGGAAACATACATTATGAAACTGCACATGCTGTACATAGTATCCACAGAGAACAAGGTTCACTTAATTCGGTGGTGGCAGCCTGCGGTTTGGCTTACTTTACTCAACTGCAACAAATCTTCAGCTTAGTTGAGTTTGATGTATATCTTGATGAGAGGTGAGAATTGTTTTTTCTCCCCTTTTGTCGCAGTATTTTGTTTAGAAGCCGCTCTTGGAACCTCTATGTGCTAGCCTTTGTATGTCAATATTTGCCAATGTCTATGTCAGGCTCATTTATTCGATTTCATAACAAATTTTGAGTAAGTTTGTGAACTCTTTAAATCAACGACATTGTCCTTGTTTTATCTTGCTCTATCATGTAAATTTGGTAGATGCTCTGGCTTGTGCTTGATTTGTGCCTAGACATGCCGGCAGGTGCGTATTGGGAGGCTGGTAGATGCTCCCTTGCTATCGGGAGCGGTGTCCCACAATACCGCCGGTCAATAGACTGCATTTGACGAAATTTGATAGAACTGTCTATTTTTATTGGAATTTTACATAGTTTTGACGGTTTGAACAAAATTCCGCCGGCCCCAATAGAATGCATTTCACGAAATTTGATAAAACCGTCTATTTTCATTGAATTTTTACATAGTTTTGACGGTTTGAACAAAATTTGATAGAAATCTAAACTAAACTAGTAACCGCCGTCGCTGCCGTCCTCATGCTGGTCGTCCCCGCCGTTTGACTAGGTAGATGAAGTTGCCGCTGTCCAGGGCTGACCACCAGGAGGCAGTGTCGTCGTCCATCGGCTGCACCTTGTTGAAGGACCTCGCCTCCAACAAGCACTGGCCCAACGCGTCCTCGGGGTCATCTAGGTGGCGCGCCAACATCGCCGGAAGCTCCATCTCCTCCTCCCACCATAGCTTCTCCTTCATCGGCGGCGTCGGCTCCTCCTTCACCTTCACCGCTGTCTCCTTCGCCCGGTAGAAGCATAGGAAAACGTGTGGCGGCTGCGGCTTCGGCAGCTCCTGCTTCACCTCCTTCTTCACGTGCGGCGATGCAGAAGTTAAGCCTCCGCCGCGCTCCCGGATGATGACGCCAGTTTGTTGGCGAGTGGACAGAGGGTATGGCATGGACCGCGCAGCGGAGCAGTCGTCCGACGACCTAGAATGCGATGATGACCTCGTCGGCGTCGGGGTAGAGAAGATCATGACGTGTGTGGGGGGGGGGGGAGAGGGTGAACCGGCAGTACTCCGGTGTGTAGCCATACTCGCGGAGCACCGTCTCGACGTTGCGGCCGCGCCACCATGTCCGACGGCCACTGGCGTTGAAGTAGCTGTGGCAGGGCCCATCAAACTCGACGAGGGCTTCATGCCGCTCTTGCTCAAATAGTGGCCACCGGGGCGCACTGTTGCAGCCCAATCGAGGTGGTCGCCCTGCTTCGGCGGCAGAGCGCACCGCCGACGCTCGATGTAGGCGTCTAGAGCTGGCCCCTCCGGCGGAATATGGGGCACAACATAGCCGTCCGCCGAGATCCTCCATCTGTGCGGTAGGCGCCAGCCCGACGACAACGAGGATGTTGTTCCCGACGAGGATAGACGCCTCATCGGTGTTGAATTGAGTGGGCGGTCATTGGCGCTGCCATCGACTTTGTGATTGTGCGCCATTGCCGTCGGAGGATGGAGTTCACGCCGGTGAGAGGTGTTGTGGTGAGGACGGGAGGGCGTCGGCTATAAAATGGAGAGGGGGAGTAGCCGGCGTACACACGCATTAATCAGTGGCACATAAGCCATGACGTCGCCGCGTGGGGGAAGCGCGTGGCTATTGCAGTGTACACCGCCTCGGGAGCCGGCGTCTCCATTAAACCCGGTGACCAAATTCCTTACCGTCTTCTTAAATTAGGTTGACCACCGTCTGTGTCACTGCCAAGAGGGGCTGCCTGGTGAGATCTGACATGATGCGACACACTGACGCTCCTAAACGGCTCTTGGCGCCTTAGAACCAGCATGAGAGCGCCGACTAATTTATTTGGCTCCAAAATGTATCGGCCTCCTTTTTTTTTTGCACAAAGGGGGGGGGGTGCAAAGCACCCTATATTGCTGCATCGAACACATCGCTGGAAACTTACATGGAGGTCCAAGAAGATAAGAAAATTACAAAGAGACCCTACTAAAAAAGCAAAGAGGACCCTGGAATTAAGCGCAGAACGCGATCAAGCCCAGTCTCCTCTCCCACCTCCAGATCGATGCCGGCCCTGCGGAAGGACTGCGACGGCGCCGCCGGGGATGCACCACTTGGAGCACCGCCCAGTGAGATCCAACACGCAAAGCCGCTGCAGCGGCGGAGCAGCAGCCCTACTACTGTTGAGTCCGGCGGGATGGCGGAGCAAGCCGTCAAAGAGTCACCGGAGAAGAGCTCCATGAATCGAACTGGACGCCGGAGGAGCCATCACCCTGCGCGTACTGCCATCACCTCGAGGGCCAGCATCCACAGAGAAACGGGGACCAGGGCGCCATGGACTGCACCAGTCTTCAGAACCAAAGGAGGAGCAGACCGGCCAGCTACTAATCCCCCTCGCCGCCACGGCAGGGCAGGAAGAGAAGCCGAACCACACCCGCCGCTGCTCCCTTCCTCTCCTGCCACCACGGCCGACCAAGGAAGAGAGGAGCTTCCCGATCTGCCCCGAGAAACCAGCTCCTAGGCCCTTTATTGGAGTCGCCGGAGCAACGCTCGCCCCCGCATCTGACTCAGCCCACCTGAGCACCGCGAGGCCAAGCACCACCACCGACCGGCCCAGATCTCGGCCGGAGATCTGAGAGCCCCTCCCGGCAAGATGCCAAAGCGGCGATAGGCGCCAAAACTACAGGCCCGCGGCCACCTAACCCTACTACGAACGGAGAGATCGCCGGCGCACCCCCTCAGCCATCTCGGCCGACAACGCCGGCGAGGAAGGCCTCGGTTCGGCGCGGCTCCTCTCGAGAGCTCTCGAGACTACTGTAGCAAGAGAGAGAGAGTACGGGGGGGGATGCGCTCTCATCGGCCTCCTATTGAGGCTGTCGCTTTGAGCCCAAATAAGCGTCGACGCCCCAATAGCGCTATTGGGAGGCATATTGGGAATGGCGGTGTACAACATTGTATCATGTCAACTAAAAATATGAACTAGCATGATAAATTTGTAGTACTTGCTTATATACTCCGCCATAAACTTTCCACGGCGTTGAAGCTGAGAGCGTGGGTGGAGTATTGGCCACTCCATCCTACATTTGCGAAAATATCCAACGCATAAGAAAATGAAATACCACATCACACATACCAAACTACCACATCATCCATGCAATTTTTCCATGGTGTTCTAACGCCAGCATTAACTACCAGCATGGCCAATTTTATTTTATAAACATACATGAACCTTTTTAAGGATGTCCAAACATATCTCAAGAATATCCTTGCCAAATGGTCTAACTACTTTACGTACACGAACATTTTATATCGCAATTTAACAGGCAGAGCAAAGCAACAACATGCTATCAAATGGGGGATGCATACATTAGTTTTTACAGATTTTTTTTTTAAATAAAGGATGAACTAGGGTTTTACCAAAACTAGCAAAGAGTAGGGAATATTTTGTCATTTTTGTGTAGTCTAGAATATAAAGTAGTTCGCACTGAGATTTCATATGTTTGTAGTATACAGCATTGATGACCTATACCATTTTTTTCAGATTTTTTTAAAACTTGAAAATAAAATTTTTAAATGGTGAAAAATAAAGGGCCATGTGAGCTGGGCCTCCATTTATCTACTCCTGCGTGAGCAGCCTTTGTCTCACTGACTTGTAGGAAGAGAATGCGGAGGCCGGGGATTTCTCCGCCTCCATGGACCGGTACGCAAGAAAAGGACACGGACAGACAGATATTTTGTCCCTAATCCATTCCCCTTCTCCCCCAAGGGTTTAAGGCAACTCCCGGAAACCGGCGGCCCCACTCGTCGGTAGGGTTTTTGGCCTCCCTCTCCCCCCTCCACCCCGCCTCCATTCCCCGCGCCCCCGGATCACTCCTCGCCGCTAAACCCAACCCCCCACCAGCACTGCCCCTCCTCGCCGCCCGTCCATGGCCGCCGCCACCTAGAAACCCCACGCCCTCCCCGCCCGCCACCCAGCAGCGCAGCGCCTCTTCCCGCTTCCCATGGCACAGCCGCCCACTCTCGCCTGACCCTGACCTACCAACGCGCCTCCCTCTAATCTCAGGGTTTAGGACTTTGGCCCTGAACCCGCCGCCGCCAACGTCCCCGCCTCCCATGCGCGCCGCCGCCGTCTCCGCTCCCGCGCATCCTCGTCGGGGCATCGCGTTCCTGCTGTCTCCGGTGGCTCTGGCGGCTGGCTTCTGAGGTACGAGCTCGTTCTCATCCACTGATTCGAGTTAAACCCCACTTGCTAGCCTACGCAATTTCTGGAGATAGATCCGCCCCCTGGTTCTGCTCACAGGAGAAATTCGACTTCCGCCCGTCCTTAGCAACCGGGAGCTGCGCACGAATTTCTCTTGCCAGAAGCAGGCCGGCGCAGATGGATGTGCAATTAAGCTAGTGCGAGTGGGCAGCCGGGAGCTGGACTCGATTTCCCTTGCCAGGAGTAGGCGGTTCCTCCGTGTGGATATAGTGGTAGATGCGTAATTATAAGCTAGACCGCCTGACCAGGCCCGCGATTTAACCGTTCAATTATTTGCTGGTAGAAATTCGCCGCCCTGAATCCTAATGTTGCAGCCAATCTCTGCTCTAGCTAGCAGCACCGGTGCAGATATGATTGTACTTGCTTCTCGGTTGCTAGCTTGCTACCCGGTTGAAACTGCACACTGTTCTCAGCATCTGATCTCTTGAGCTGGAATTGTTATTTTTGAAGCTACCATTTCCTGGACTTTTTTTTAGTGTGTTTTAACTGCGTATTTCCTGTTACTACTTGTCTGCTTGGTGCGCTGTGACCTGATTATGGTTTCTCTAGATGATGGCTAAAGGTCTTATGGCTAAGAGCGATAATGCGGGGACGAAGAAATCTCCCCTGCAGATCCAGATGCTGGAGAGGTTTTATTCTGGTAAGTACATATATGCTACTTCTTCAGGATCTGTTCCTGCTGAATATGTTATATAATCGTTTTTTTTTGTTCTGTTTTGTGCTGTGGCTGAATATCGTTTGATCCAGAGGTACAATACCCGAAGCCGGAGGACATGACAGAGTATGCAGCATCTGTTGGTTTGACTTACAGTCAGGTCAGAATATGGTTCAAGGAGCGGAGGAGGAAAGAGAGGAAACACATGGAAGCTGCAGGGGTTCATATGGAATCACAAGCCAGCGCAGGATCAACTGGGCTCAGTTGTAGCAGCAGCAGGTATTCCTCTTTTTGCAAATATAGCTTGCGCAATATTGTGGGTTTGGGTGCTGACGATGACACTGCTGTTCATAGGAGTACGAGCCTTGTAGGCAAGAAACACATACTTCGACCGCAAGTTCTGTTTCCCAAGGATTATATTCTTAGGAAAGTCTTCCGCAAGGATGGTCCGGCTCTTGGGGGCGAATTCGATCCCCTGCCCCAAAGGGCTCATGGTCATGTCAGAGGTACGTCTCCACTAGGAAATTAAGGCCACTGAAAAGTCATTTACCATCATAGCTATACATATCTATCCATGTGTCGACCAGTTGCTTAGAATACCTAAATTGGAACCTTAATCAACTATGCAGTTCTACTAACAAACTCTGGTCATTGATTCATCGTTTGCATGGAACACTGAACGGATCTTATGTTATCATGTCCATGTTCAAACACCACTATTAACTGTTTTGTGCTATTGAGCATGCTATGTCCATCTCAGAATGATGCTGTTAACTGTAATTGTTATTGAGTTGGCTATGGAAGTTCCAACCTTATCTTTGGCTTCTTCACTCATTTGTGACGACAACATTATATTGAGCAGCTTGCGCTTGATTTTTTCTCCTTATTCGTTTGTGCTACAATACAAGTTGTGGTTGCTTTGTTCTTGGTGCAAAATTCCTACTAGTAGAAATGATCTGCAAGCACTTCCAAACCTTCTCTAATGCTTGCTTCTGGTCTATAGTCGATGTTTTCTATTACCTCCGTTCCGAAATGTAAGCCTTTTTTAGAAAGCTAAATCAGCTCTCTAAAAAGACATACATTTCAGAACGGAGGTAGTACTAATGTTGCTAACATATTTTGCATACTTTATTTGTGATTTGCATTCTTTTGATGCAGTGAAGACCCTGATAGTATCTTTTGAAATGATCAATGCTTTTCTTTAGCTGCAGATACCACAGGACATCACTCCTACCAGGACCAAGGAGTTGTGAAAAAGAGAAAGGTATTATTTAGGCTACCCAGCTGCGGTCATGTCCGTTTCTAGCACAACTTTTGTTCCTTGTGCTAAACATCTTTGAACAGTTGGTGTCATTCCTCTTGCGTCCTTGTGTGTGCCTAATGATGTATAGATGCTGATAGTCAGTATGACCAAGCATATTTTTTTGTTTTCAAGTACCATAGCCTATTATTTCGAAAATAGTCATTTTAGAAAGCATCTTCACTATTTACGCTAAGTAAGCATTTTCATTGTCATTTCTAGCACAGTTTTTTCCCCGTTTAAGCATTTACCATTTTTTGTCATTGCGTGTGTGTGTGTATAATGACAAGCTAGTGTCATGTAGTCTGCTCATAGTCAGTCTGATCCAGCATAATGTTTATTTCATTACCGGACCTCTTTTTATAATTAAAACTGTGGACTCTTAAAATGGAGTATTGCCTTAGCTTGTGGAGAAAAAAATCTTTTGAGCCAGGCAGTACAATAAGAAATCCCATGTATTTTATGGGCCAAGAGATGGCACCCACATTTGAACTGGGATGAAAGATCTGCAGCCCCTCTTACTGGGTATCGCTTTTGCTGAGCCATTTGCTGTAACAGTCTTTCAAGGCGCGTTAATCTTTTTTTATTTGGTTAGGTGTAAGATTAAAGCTTATTGCATTTGCCTTTTCAGATTCTTGTGTGTTTTTTCCAGTTGCCGACTGAGAAATTAAATTATTTTAGTGCCTTAGCTGATGATGCTGTCAACCAAACTAACTATTTGTGCTTTTTTCCTTCTCTGTAATCCATGTTATTTTTTTTCAATTTATATATTGGAATCTCTAATGTTGGGTGCCCACCTTTCTAAATATTGTTCGTCTACAGATCATGGCGTCTACTGCCCAGAGATCCACTTTTTCATGTGAGAACAATGATCCTGTGAGGAAGCATGGAGTTGGCAAAGGTTTAATGACAGTATGGCATGCAATGTATTCCCAAAATGCGGAAATTCAAGATGGCTCCAGTTTTATTGATGAAACTGGTTGCTTGAGGTCATTGAGGCCATTCGATGATTGTGGTGGAAAGCATGTGCAAGTAAAGTCACTTATTTGATTTGACCCAGCACAACCTATGTTATTTGTAATTGTATTTAGTTGTGTATTCTCAATTAGCAACTCAGAATTTCCTCCTTTTAACCTTATACGCAGAAAAAATATTTGCCACGGAAGAAAGTAAGCAAAAAGAGTAGACCTCCTCCGAGTAAAAGAAAGGTAAACTTTCTTACCTGACAAGTTAAAAAAATGTAGAGAAGGAACTTCTACAATCCTAGACTAGTAGAGCTGCTAAATGGATTGGGGTGGGGGGAAGCAAAAAAATGCAATTCGACCTTTTAAATCTGGTTAAGCGGACCTAATGTATCTTTTGTGTACAACGTTAACGGTGGTTTCTCCCTATTTTAGGTGCCATGTGGCAGAGTTACTGATCCGAAGGAGCATCCTCCAGTGGAGTGCTTTCTATCTGTTGATGAATCAGAATCCTCTGAACTACAGACTGAACAGGCAACTTTAGTTGATGATGAGGAGCTTGAGCTCAGTGAATTACAAGCAGGTCCTAACCCGTTAAGATGTTCAGCTCATCTTTCTTCAACTGGGAGACACGGGTGCCCCCTTTGTAAAGGTGCAATACCATCCTGTGCCTCTTTGTTCTCATGTTCTGTAATATTGCCACTTTATAGTGCTTTTCTTGCAGATTTACTTGCCAGGTTTCCTCCACCAAGTGTTAGGATGAAACAACCATTTCCCACAAAACCTTGGGAATCTTCACCTGAAATGGTGAAAAAGCTTTTCCAGGTTATATGCAACACATTACTTTGTGACAGTACAATATTATTATCATCATTGATAGAATTTACCTCACATGAAATAAGGAAAAGCAGCCCATGGTCTAATATCTGTGCAACTTTCATCAACTTATTATGGAATTTTCTGCATTCTTAATGAAAGTGTGTGCCTTATTGCTGTCCTGGAATAAGGTTGGCCTTAAGAATCTTTCCATTCTGCTACCGGTTTTGTTCATAAATCCAACCGATAGTTAATCAGATTTATTTACATCCGGGAAGTGGGAATATTTTAAATATGCTTTCACACATCTTCTATATATATGTAGTTTGGTTATTTAGTTTAGTTACATGTTGTTAAAAAGCTTAGTACCCTCTCTATTGTCCATACATACTGAAACTTGGTTGACTGTTAGATTCTTTCTTGCTTCTAATGTAAGTGTTACTGTCATGTTTGTAAATTCAATGTGTCCACCTTTCCTCTACTAGCTTTTACGTTGAAACTTGGCCAACATCTGTTAATTGGAAAATATTCTTGGCAGGTTGTCCGGTTTATCTACACACACTTTGGTAGTATGGATGTCCATCCCTTTACATTTGATGACTTTGTACAAGCATTCCATGACAAGGTGCATTTTCTTGGTAAAACATCCCTGGAATTGGCATGATTCATTGTATTGCTTTCTTATTGTGCAAATGTGATCTCCAGGACTCGTCGTTATTGGGGAAAGTACATCTCGGTCTTCTCAAGCTACTTATGTTAAACACAGATAGGGGCAGCAGCAGTGTGTTTGTTCCACGATCGTCTAAAGACAGCAGATATTTAAGCTTTCTAAACTTTGTGAGTTTTGAAAATGCTGCAGCATACTTTGGTTCATTTCAAGCATTCAGTTACACTTTGTTTGTATTCTACAGCTATTAGGTTATGGCGTCATTTCGGTATAGTGATGCAGTCCACCTATGAATTTTGAATGAGTGGAAAACTTAGCAGTAGGTTCTCATTTTATTATTTTTTGTTAGTCTGTTTGAGTCTTGTTAGTCAAATATTTATTTATACTGGAAGACGTATGCGAGTTAGTTGCACATCATGCAAAATTTATAGTCTGAATATGATGCTGCATTTGAAAGTCAAAGTGTATGGTCTTTGACTCTTGGTGCTGGAGCTGACCAATTTGTCGAGCTGTTTCATTACCATGCATTTTCTTTTGTTATGCTCCTGTTCCAGCTTACTCTGGATATTTAGTTAATGATTTCTTAGAAGGCAAATAAGGACAAACAAGGTCTAATAAACAACGGTGTAAGATTAATCGAGTTCATTCTCTAGTAGCACAAGGCTACTAATTTGTAGTGTTCATCTTACTTTATATTGCAATAACAAGATCGTGCAATAAGTGTGGCATCAACATGATCATACCATGCTGTTGGATCCGATAAATCATAAACTTTTGTACAAAGAAATTGAGTAAATGCTATTCTTCTCCTATTTGCATTCATTTAGTACTGTGGCTTTGTCTCAACTGCAGCACCAAACTTCTCTATCAGTTGAGGTGTTCCTGTTGTCATACATGTGTCTTACTTCTCATAGGATGCAGAACAGGGCTTATGTTTCACCGAGTTAGTGCATTTTATGAATTGGCTTGACTCTCTTTTCTTATAGATTTGATGGAAAAGTAACTAGTGTCACTTTCTTCAGACTATTTCATGCTGCTGTCATTAGGGCGAATGCCATTGATTGGATTATAAGAGAACTGTCATCTCGCCTACCTTCTTCCTGTTTGAAGAACTTATGTGAAAAATTTATAATAGCTGAATGATTTATCTGTATAATCATATTAGTGACTTGTGTGGTTACATACATGTCTCCCTTTCAGGTTAGAGAACAAGAATTCGATGTGAACTTCTGGATCAAATCCCTGAATTCTCTTACTTGGGTTGAAATACTACGCCAAGTTCTGGTAGCTTCAGGTTTTGGATCAGATCATCATATGCTGAATCGCAATTTCTTTAATAAGGTACGTAATGGGACATCTCATCATTCTAGATTCTTTTAGCACTTGTATGTGGATGTGCATGCCTTTCAGGCTACAGCTACCAATATTGTATATATGCTGTAGCAATGGTTTTCCCCTATTAGTGTACAAGTAATTTTTTTTAAGGTAACACATCCTTCTGCTCACATCTTACAGGAGAAAAATCAAATGGTTAAATATGGGCTACGTCCTCGTACACTGAAAGGTGAATTGTTTGCACTATTGTCTAAGAAAGGAAGCAGTGGGTTAAAGGTATCTGAACTTGCCAAATCACCACAGGTATTTTTCTTTTACAGTATATAAAAAAAATATGTTCAAACTTATGACAGTTGGTCTTCTGTATGTAATTTTGGTTGAGTAACTCCCTAGCATTCTTGATTGTTCTCTGTTCAGATTATCGATCTTAACCTCTCAGGCGCATCAGAAGTAGAGCAGCATATATTCTCAACGCTCTCTAGTGACATCACGTTATTTGAGAAGATTGCACCTTCTGCATACCGTCTCCGTGTTGATCCTCGGATTAAAGGAAAAGAAGATCCTAGATCAGATGCTGAGGATTCTGGAACTGTTGATGATGATGGGGATGCTAGCAGCAGTGGAGATGAATCTGTTGGTCCACAAGAGTTGAGTTTTCCTGAGCATGGAAGTAGAATTGTTAGGAGGAAACAGAAAAATGTGAATAAATGCAGTGAAATTGATGAAAGTTATTCTGGAGAACGATGGCTTCTGGGGTTGATGGAAGGCGAATACTCGGACCTAAGCATTGATGAGAAGTTGGATTGCTTGGTTGCTTTACTGGATGTTGTTTCTGGTGCTGGTTCTGTTCCAAGGCTTGAGGTAAGCTTCACTCTGTTTTGATATATTTCAGTTGCAGCATCTCATCTTGGTAGAGGACAACGTTTGCCTAAACCTAAAACGTGCATCCTGGACTTTAATTCATTATCTTGGTAGAGGATCATTAATTCATTATTCTTTTCTGTTGTTGTTAATTTTGCTGTATGCATCAAGTTGGTACCTGACCATCGTGCTCTGGCTTGGTGATGTATAAAAAAAAGAGACCATCCCAGGCACTAGCACCCGATGGCTTTTCTTATAGAAGAAGACTCCATGAGAAACCCAATATTCAGTCCCCCATGGGACTCGAACTCAGGTCGGCTGAGAGCAAGACTTGCTCCCAAGCCACCAGGCTACTGCCTGGTTCTCAGCTCGGTGATGTATGAATAGCTGGATGTTCTTAGAAGTGATCAGACGAGTTACTAGAGCAGGGTCTCATTCTTAGAAGATTGCTGGCATTATTGTTGCAGCTCCTTTTCTTTTAAAATCATCCAAACCATGAATCATTTATGCAAATTTGTCTCAAATATTATTTTTTGTTTTCTGTAGATTGATTATTGTAGCGATACTGACTGTCTCTCTTCATGGCTGCAAGCATGTTTAGAAGAAATGGACGTTTTTAGTAGAGAATACATACCTGTAGATGGACATTTTACGTGGAGAATGCTTGCCTTAGGCTACCGTATAACTGTCAATCAAAGTCTTCAAAGTGAACATAAATACCAGAGTCATTTCTCAGTTATCTTGCATAACTTCATTGTGTCACATGCCAAGTTCAAGTCCAGCTTTACAGATGTTCCATTCTATATTTGTATGCTCTGTTGGCAAACACAGAACCTTATTTTATTATTCTCTACCTTTTGTAGGAACCACAAAGTGTCCTGTCTAACATACAGAGAACACAGTCACATGCCTCAGGTGGGAAAATAAAGAAGTTGACAAAAACCATTTATCAATCTAGTGACGAGTACTTAAATAGACCAGGAAGCTCGCCCAGTTTTGATTCTTCTATGCAAGGGCAGTCAGGAAGCCTGAAAAGTCAGGATTACATTGTTGACTCTGGAGCTAATGAATCATCTACAGGATTTGCACATCAGCCACAAGTTGTTCTCTTAGGATCAGACCGCAGGTATAACAATTATTGGCTTTTCCTTGGCCCTTGCCGGGCAGATGATCCAGGGCATCGCAGGGTCTACTTTGAGTCCTCGGAAGATGGCCACTGGGAGGTGATTGATTCACCACAGGTTGTCCACCTGCTAACTTTGCTTAGATATATAACTTTGTCTCTGCCACTTATTTAATCACTTGAGTATGAACTTCCCCAAATAAAGTTACTGTTCTATTCCTTCTTTCTGTAATGCAGGAATTACTTTCGCTGCTGTCTGTCCTAGACATCAGAGGCACTAGGGAAGCTCATCTTCTTGCATCAATGAAAAAAAGGCAAGCTTATCTTTTTGAAGGCATGAAAAAACACTTAGAAGATGGGAACACGGCTGCGTTTGCAGCATCATCTGATTCTTCTCGTTCCGAGACAAGCTGTGGAAACAGAGATTCACCCAAGCCAAGTAGTGGAGATGGAGCTTCGCCCCTATCAGACATTGACAGTGCTTCTATTCCCACATATCTAGCTGATAGTATTCTAAATGCATCATCTGCAATAGTAATCGAAGTTGGCAGGAGAAGTGATGAGAAGACACTGAAGTGGGAAAGGTTGCAAGCGCTAGATAAATGGATCTGGACTTCTTTCTATGCTTCTCTTACTGCTGTCAAGTGTGGCAAGAGGTCATTTAAGGAATCACTTGTTCATTGTGATAGTTGTCATGATCTGTACTGGAGAGACGAAAAACATTGCAGAATATGCCACTCTACTTTTGAAGTTGGTTTCGATCTTGAAGAGAGATATGCTATACATGTGGCAACATGCAGGGAGCCTGAAGGTTTGTACGATGTGCCAAATCATAAAGTGCTTCCTTCGCAGCTACAGGCACTTAAAGCAGCTATTCATGCTATCGAGGTGAGTACTAAAAAATGGTTGTCCTATGCAGTTTATTGTCTGGGATTTACTTTGTTAACAAACTACGTAGTGACTCAAAGTTGAGTTTTGTATCTGTTGTATTGGATTGCCAGTAACTTGTTTGTACAAGTGTTCACAAAAAAACATATGCATTTCATAGCAGTTTCTTAATATTATTTTTCCTTATAATATGCCCTGGTGTAGGCACGCATGCCTGCGGCAGCTTTTGCTGGTTTGTGGATGAAGTCTTCACACAAACTGTGGGTTAAACGGCTGCGACGAACATCATCATTACCCGAGCTTTTACAGGTCAGTAATATTGCCCTGTTCACATCATTATATGAGAACTTTCATTAAGTTTCAAGTAAATTACTCAGTATTTACTACCTTCTGTTTTGCCATGTTTCTTCCCTGCAGGTTCTTAATGATTTTGTTGCGGCAATTGACGAGGATTGGTTGTACCAAAGTTCCCCAACAGTAAGCTTTTGTTCATATCTGGATGACATTACTGTATACTTCCAAACGATGCCACAAACAACGTCCGCAGTTGCACTCTGGGTTGTCAAATTGGATGCCCTCATTGCACCTTATTTGGTGCAAAGCTGATTGACAGAGCATTAGCCAACAGATCCATGCAGACAAGTATGTTATTGGTTGATTCTCTATATTATCTAATGTTTATGTGCTTCTTAAAGCTGCGATTTTGTCTTGTTTACTACAATCAACTTAGTGTCTCTTAACTTCTAATATAATTGTTCCCATGAAGCACCTGTACATTCCGGAATACAGAATGAGAATAGCTACTGCACCTTTGTGTACTTTATCAGTATTCAGTAGCTTTATCAATCAGTATTGATGGTACAATGTGACAATTTAGATGAACCCAACTTGTCAGACCACTATCGCAAGCTCCATACCATGCCTTTGGCTTCATGTTTGGTCCGGGCCTAGCTTAGCTCGGACAGAGTTAGTTCTTTCTCGAGAGAGAACACTTTAAGCATATTTGGAATCTAGTCTCAACGAATAAGGAGGACATCTGATCCTGCTCCCTTCACCCCCAACACACACAAAACAGAGGGTCTCACAAGTAAAAGTATGAGAGAGACTGCATCACTGATTTATATCTTTGTACAGGCAAATAGTTACGTTCTGTAAAATTAATGGACAATACATGATTACATCCAGCCTGTGTGGGACAAATAGGACATCTCTGTCATCGATGGTGCATGCCACAGTTCACAGCAAATTCTAGTACTCCCTCCGACCCATAATACTCTTCGCTAATATAGATGTATCTAGACACATTTTAGTGGTAGATACATCCATATTAGGGAAGAGTAATATGGGTCGGAGGGAGTAGTAGTATTTTCCAAGCAGTGTCAGTACTAGAATCAGTATTGTGCAAACTTTTTTCTGACTATATGCCATTATTGTGACTAGATTCATTTTACCTAGTCCTTCAGAATTTTATACTCCCTTCGACCCATATTACTCTTCGCTAATACGGATGTATCTATCACTAAAATGTGTCTAGATACATCTATACTAGTGAAGAGTAATATGGATCGGAGGGAGTACTACTCCCTCCGATCCATATTACTCTTCGCTAATACGGATGTATCTACCACAAAAATGTGTCTGGATATATCTATATTAGCGAAGAGTATTATGGGTCGGAGGGAGTAATATTTTTTCAACGGTCTCCAATAACATTTTGCCAATCATACTATACAGGAACGCAGGTATGCGTGAGATAGCTAGGAACTAGATGGATTATTTTGTTTGCTGCTCCAGCAAGCAGCCAGCTGCCACTTCCTTTTTTTTGGGTATCAGTGTCAATCTTTTGATTGGTGTCCGCGCTTTTTCTCGAGGCGAGACGAGCATGATGCCTTTTTTCCCCTTGATCCTGAGGCCGTCACCTTTGAGATTGTGATCTTGAACTTTGCAGAAGCAGTGGCATCTTGCTCTGGAAAACATCATCTGTTCTCGCTTCTGGCAGATAGCTGTGTCGTGTGTACAATAATGTAGACGCGAGAGAATTCTTTGTTAATAATCATCGCTTTGGCTTTGTATATTTCTTGTACTTTTATTGGTCAGCTAGGCACTTGACTGGATAATACCTATTCATGAAATAGAAGTGCTATAGATCTTTTTGTCAGTTTGTTAGGGTAGGTCTTCTGCCTCCAGGAGAGCATGGCGCCACCACTGGGCTATTTGTATTACCTATGTATGTTCCAAAATGTAAGACGTTTTGTTCATGGGGAAGAAACTTGCAATAATGCCCCCGACAATAAATGTGGTCGGTAACACGCGTGAAGTGCTTACTTTCCTTGGCATGCGACTTTATCTCAAGAACCTGCTTAATTACAGAACGATCATCCTCATGTAGTTGCTGTAGTAGTCTATGATGTACAATTCAATGTTTGTATCTGACACCAGGGGCGGAGCTTCAGCCCTGCCCGGGCTCGGCTTCGTCCGGCAAGTGCAGTAAACAACGCAACATTAGGCGTTAATCTCCACTTCTCCATTTCCATCTCCATCTCCACTAATATAATATAATAAATATATCTCTATCTTCATCTCCATCTCCATCTCTACTAATATAAAAAGAGAGAGTGTCAGATCCGGAGGATATGAACCGTCCACTCTATTAAATTGAACGTCCTAGATTGCTTCAATGATATACGATTTGCTTTGCGCTCAAACTAATCCCCGCTTAGCGAGACCAACCGTCCCCACGACTCCATCTCCATCTCCACTAATATATATAACATATAAATAAAACTAATATAAAAAGAGAGAGTGTCCGTCCACTCTACCAAATTAAACGTCCAAGATTGCTTCAATGATGTACGATTTGCTTTGCGCTCAAACTAATCCCCGCTTAGCGAGACCAACCGTCCCCCACGAGGCAATAAAGAAAAACAAAACCGTCCCCCCACGCACCCCGCGCACCGACCACCCAGCCGAGTAATCTTGCCCACCGACAAGCAGGCGAGTTCGCCGCACGGCAGGCAAGGCCGCCGCCCTGACCCACGCGAGGTCGCCGGCAAGAAGGCGAGGTCGCCGCCCCGCAGGCGAGGGCGCCGCCCAGACCTATGCGAGGTCGCCGGAAAGCATCCAGGCGAGGTACGTCACCCAACACGCGAGCTGGCCGCCCCCCAGGCGAGGACACCGCCCATCACTGCTTCCCCCCCCCCGAAGCCGCCACGCCGTCGCATCTCTGCCGCATCACGACCCAGCCACGCCCAGACGCCGACCATATGCGCGCCCAGCGGCCGACGACGCGCATGCCCAGACGCCAACGGTCTACGCGCCCAGCGGCCGACGACGCGCATGCCCAGACACCAACGGTCTGCGCGCCTCAGGCATATGCTTGTCGCCGTCCGCGCTCCATCATCGCTGTCCCGCCCGTCTTCCATGAGCAGCTGAACAAGTCCCGTGGTTGCAGACTGGTACGTGTTGTTCATCTAGATTGTTGACTTTCTTCCCACTTGGTTGCAATTCTCCATGAAATTGATTCCATCGCTGCTGCTATGCGTGGTGATAGATGCCGTCTGGACAAAGAGATCAATTTACAACTCTGTCGTGGACGAGGTTGTGTCAATTGGTGATGCTTCAGCTAGAGACGGCAATGAAAGGAGGAAAGCATTGCTTTGTGAGATTCAGCTACTTAACCAATTCAGTGCCTCATCATGGAAGGACCGAAACATTAACAGGATAACCTTCCACAAGGAACCCAACTAGATTCCGTTGTCAGAGGGCCCCATCGTCGCCGTCCCATCCGCCTGTCAAGGACGCAGTTCAGGAGCTCGACGCCTCGACGTTGTTCACTTCCGCGGACTCCGCCACTCCGCCTACTACTAATAAAGTGGGTGATCTGTTCTTGTGTTCTGGCGCTCTGTACTACAATTTTTTTGGTCATTAACGCTGCAGGTCATGGCGTTGTCCCCCACTTCGCCTGCTACTGAAATAAAACAGGTGCTCTGTTCTTGTGTTCAAACGGCCTGTTCTACAATTTTTCTGGAGTTGTAAATTTTATAATTTCAAAATCAATAGATGTGCGAAATCAACACTGTTTACCAATCAGCATACCAGACCTATCCCATTACCGTAGCCTAGCAACCGATTTTGTAATAGCAGAGGTAATGCCCCTTGTGCTCTTGCAATTTGCAAAAACAGAGGTAATGCCCATTGTCTAACCATCGCTGTAGGAATGTACTCTATTCCGTTCTGAGATCCATGAGACGCATGAATATATGGGTTAATTTTGTATTTTTTTAATACAGGAAGAAATAAGGTTAGTGCAATGAAGTTTTTAAATCAATGATACATAAGTAACAGCTTCAGTCATGACGTCCTTCTCGCCCCAGTAGTAACCGTGGCCAGCAGGACAGCTTCCCCGATTCAGTAGGGTTGATTGCAAAATGTACTAGCTCGATTTTCTTCATAATCTTTCCATTCAGATTTTGTTCACCACATGTCTAAGCTTCTTTCGTTATTTTTGGTAGATGGCTGATTTACAATACCTGAGAATTTGGTTTGATTTTGTACATCGGTGAGGCTGAGTTATTACATTACAAAGCATAAATTTCACTCCAGATATGACAAAGGATAGTTTCTCACTTTTTCCTATATTTTGTTTTGGAATTCGGATGCCTGTTATTAGCAAAAGCTTTGGTACTGTACTACTTGCAACCTGCAAAGCATTCTTCAGCTACCACTTTAAGATAATTGTGTGTTCAGGATTATATTTGGTTTAAGTAGTATGGTTATTACAAGATAAAGCATTTTGTATCTAACTGATTATTATTGTCCTGTGGATATATCTTGATAAAATAAGAGAAATGGGAAAAGTGATTAATGAAGAGGAGTGCTAGACTCTCATGCCCACACTAATTAATCAGGTAGCATATGCAAATTATCTAGCATCTCACATTCAGGTATGACTATTAAATCCAAGGAATAACGTTCTTGACATGATGTACCGCCGTACAGAAATGGTGATTCGTCAATGAAGGACTCATCGGTACGGCGAGGGATGCATGACTCTGGTTGCTCCTCCTCCTATCAAGGATGGAGTCTTAAGGTATTCACTTTGGTTCGACTTCAACAAAAGAGGTTAAAATATCACACAAGTTCATGTGTATACATAAATATCAATTGCATACATGATTGGAAATGAGCTACTCATTTATTTCAACAATTTCAGTGTCCATCATTTGAACATGCTTTGTAGTTTTCCTGAATATAAAGTTAACCAAAGTTCTACTAAAATTTCGCTATTTCGATTCCAGAGGCTGTTGGCTAAATTACCAGAGCCACCTGCTCAACTCTGCCAAAGTTGATCATCCGGCCATCAAGAATTTGGCTGTGCCTGCAGGTCTCAGTATGGTGGCGGATTCAGGACTTCAGTATGCGGTATCAGAATTGGTGGGAGTCCTGCTTACTTCCTTTGGAAGGTTAATATTTATTCCTCGGCCATGTTTTAGAGCTGTAGGAAAGATAGAAAATTGATCTTAAAATCATGCACGTGAAAGTTTGGTTCTACTCATCCTCCTCCATGTGCAATTTTTTAAACAAGTACTTCATATGTTGGTAAATCAAGGCTTTATATATTTTTTTTATAATAATACTATCCGTGTTGATTGGTTGTTTTCTTTAGTCCGTGGTCGCAGTTCAGGTGTCAAATTCTTTTCATGGACACAAATATAGTACAGTATTTATTATTATTTGTTGTATCGAACTGCTGCAGCTCCTGGACTGGTAATTGAGTAAAATGTGTCATGGACCTATAGTGCTATCTTGATAATAAGGGATGTTGTAGTCTGTATTATCAAGTGAAAACTGTTTCTGTTTTTGTTGATTCTGCTGCTTGTGTGCTTATCCTCATAATACATATAATTTAGCAATTGATTGTTGAAGTTTCCATGTGATTTTTCCCTGGGAAAATTTGTCACGGGATACCGTTATTTTTCGGCGTTTGCTCAAACACACCGCCAGATTATGGCTTTGCCAGGTACCATTACAATTTTGTGGCATGTTTGTCAGAACACACTGCACTGCTCAAAACGAAAAGTCTTTCTTTTTCGTATCAAAGTACAACCTTACACTTTGCAAATATATCTAGAATTTTTTTCCCACAGACGAAGGGGACGAATCAGGCTGAGATAACTAGAAATATGAAAATTGGACAACAATTAGTCTCAATCGTGAGCCTTATTTATACAAGGATATGAATTAGAGATTACAGTACAATCAGTTCACACCTAATTGTGAAGTCACACCTAATTGTGAAGGAATCAGCACAAAGACACAGAGTTACCCGCCAGGCACGCAGGACAAGTTGTCGCCATGGCTGCCGGAAGCAACGCGGTCCAGCACAAGAGCTCTCGCGTGAGTGCAGCCCGGAGTTTTCAAGGGTTGGCGCCACACCACGCCGGTTTCCGTTGGGTACTAGCCAACGATGGGGACAGGGACAGACTGGCGGGCGACGCGGGACAATGACTTTAAAGGGAGACGACGGCAGGGCGGCGAGAGAGATGGACCACTGGGAGGTTGAGGCAAACGACAGCAGGCCCGCTAGGCGCTAGGGTTCTAAACTTGGAAAATTTCTAGATTTATTTGCAAATTGTAAGGTCGTAATTTGACACGAAAAAGAAAGACACGAAAAAGAAAGAGTTTCCGTTTTGGGCAGTGCAGTGTGTTCTGGCAAACATGCCATAAAATTGTAATGGTACCTGGCAAAGCCACAATCTAGCGGTGTGTTTGGGCAAATACCAAAAAATAACGGTGTCCCGTAGCAAATTTTCCCTTCTTCCCCAAATGAAAAATAATCAGATTTCTGCCTCACCGTTTGGACATGATAATTACTTTTCCATATCTTATCTATCTGTGTCAGTTCTTTTTCTGCGTGGGTTTCACATGCACGGAGTTTCTGTTATTTCTAGAGTGCATGTGAATATGGGTAAATAATTGATTCTAAATAACTATCACCATTGATTTCGATTTATCAATTGGATATGTGCATCTCAGGTTTAGCCCTTTGCTTGCTTTAATAATGAATAATTATGTTGCTTTTCGATGTTCTGGTGAGTGGCGACCTCTAATTTGGTAGATCTTTTGTAAAGTTCATTTGTGTTTACTACTCTAAATGAAAAAACACCATTTAAACTTCTCTATTTCTCTGTTCTACATCTATATTCAGTTACGAGAGTCTGCTTTAAAACTATGTTTGGTGCCATCGATGATCTGTGACAGCACTTACGAAATACTGCATGGCAGTACTTCAATAAACAATACAGCTCCTTTACTGTGCAGGTATGAACTTGAGTATTTACATGTGTTTGTTGTTGTTCTCGATCTGCAAATAGCTGCGGTTTAATGGAAATGTCATTCACATGTTAACTTTTTTGCAGTTAGCTATCAATCTAATACGCATTCCTGATATATATAGAATAAAATCCCTTTTAAGGTAGCTCACCATCAGATTTGTTGAGTAATCAATTTTGACATGGTTTTGAATCTGTGGATACAACTATCAGCAAGAGTGAAGATATACTCTTTATTGTACAGTTTGAAATGTAACCCATGTGCTTGCTAAATATATGACCTCCATGTTTATAAGAGAAATTTTTATTATTTTCTAATATGCTTCTCGTACCACTAATCAAATAGTAACTCGTGTACTTTTCAATTCATTTTGCAGAACAAGTTTGGGAAATTTATTATGTTTGATTAACTCTTGGGGTTAATCACTCCTCCATTTCTTGCAAATATTTGTTATTGTTGCGGAGTAACATCATTTTGGATTGCTTAGGGCATCATTTATGTTACTGTTGCAAAAATAAGAAGGTGATTGAATAGTGACCCCTATGCCATTTTCTCTAGCTTCACTATGATGGAAATGTTTTACATTTTCACGCGATATAAAAATATTATCCTTATATTGTTATAACTTCTGGTCCATTATCTTGAGGTCCTGTGAAAGAAAAATTCAATGGAGAATGAATTCATGCAGCCATGCTAGTTAGGTTCAGCAAATTTTGAGTCTCCATAGCAAAACCAATGAAGAATGGGAGCTTCGTCATTAGAGCATTGAGGATGGATATTGACTACAATACTTTTGCAAAGCCCATACTAGATATTCATGCTTCTATTTAATTGTAATAAAGGACGAATAATTATTGACATGTTTGTTATTGTGGACATCGCTAAATGTATATTAATCAAAACGTGCATTGCACATGCACTTTTACTAGTTATTAATATAAAAAGAGCGAGTCTGTCAGATCCCAAGGATCTGAGCCGTTCAGACATAAAATTTGACGTACTACCAGATTGGCCAGATGTTGTATGATGTGCGATGGCCTCATCGCTAATCCCCGCAAGGATGAATTACCAGAGAGATAAACCGTTCCGCCCACGAACTCTGCCCACAACGCTCACACGACGCCAGGCCGCCGCCCACAAACGCCTCCAGGCCGCCGCCGCCGCACAGCTCCGCACGCCAGGACGCCGCCCACCACGCCTCCCAGGCCGCCACCGCCGCCGCCCACCACGCCTCCCAGGCCGCCGCGGCCGCCGTCCAGCTCCGCCGATCAGCGGCCACCGAGCAAGCACGCGAGCACCGCCACCCAGCGCGCACTCCAGGACGCCATCGCCGCAGCATGCAACGCACGCTGGGCCACGCGAGGTCGCCGGACCCGCCATCCCCAACTCGACGGGAGGTCGCCGGGCCTGAATTGAAGGTCAATTGTTCCCGTCCATCTCAACTTTATTTTGATATCTTCATATAGCCTGCCCTGTAGGAAGATAGACAAATAGACTAACTAATTGTGTAGTTCTCCTTCCCGTCTATCAATCTAGATTAAATTGAGATTTTACACAAGGCGTCAGTTTCATAGTCTGAATTATTTGTTGCCCATAGTCTAGCGTTAAACTGCAATATTTTGAGATGTTAAAGTACTACTCCATGGATGGAGCTATTTAATTCAATAATGTAATCCTTCAACTCTTACATTGCCCTCGGTTTGTGCCCATGAATCCCTGTTCCCTAATGTGCCTTCTCTTTGCTGATGAATTTCAGGCAGATTACAATGTTTACCGGCAAGCGCAGCTGAGTCTGTGACCAAGAATGGCAGCTTAGGCGGCTGGTTTATGTGGTATGCTATCTATTTCCCATCTATGGTCTCTCAGCGTTTCCATCTATCGAAAATATGTGAGATTTATGGACTGTGCTCAGAAAAGTGTTGTTACTACTACATCTTGTGAGATATCAGTGTACTGGTTGAATACTCAATTGCGTGACTCTATATAATTCAGAAAACACTTTTTCCTGTGACATATTGTTATGTCCATTCTTTGTATTGTTTGTCTGGCCTGTTTGTCCAGTAACCATGGCAAGATAATTTAGCTTCACTAATAGCCTGCCTAACTTGTACCCCTGTCATTCCTTTGCATTGAAATATAGTGTATTTGTATCTCATGAGTAATTGTTGCATTTGCACAGTAAAAATTATTATTATTGGCATTCTTTTAATGAACTAGCCTCTGCTGCCTGCTGCGTTGGTCGAGAGATACATGTTGCAACCATGCTACATGGCTGACAGCCCCATCTGAACTTCGCTGCCAATATGACTGATGGATTTTCAGGAATGTTCTGTTCAAAGAAAATATAGGTATGTTGTTCAGCCAATTACCTCTTGTTTGTTTTTCAAAGATATCTTATCTGCACTAATTTTATCATTTCTCTGCTGGCCGGAAAGCAGGTCGCTGCCCTTCCTTCTCTCATCGGGGATGCCCCGTTGTCACCGATGGTCCTCCGCACAGCCTGGGACAAAGAGGCGTCTGCGTTGTTCTTCCGGGCGGCTGGGACGCAAACACCGCTGCCCTTCTCCCCAGGATGAGCTGTGCAGCTCCCGAGGATGATGAAGGTAGTTGCTGCACCCGCTCACCACAAGTCTGACTGCCGGCGACCTGCGACCCTGTGCATCACCTGCTAACTCTTATGGGAACATGGCCTGGTACGTGACCTGCTGCACGGCTGCATGTGCTATGCCCTTCTAATTGGTGGACACAATTTTCTCTCATGTTTATACATTCTTATACAGATTTTATAATATTGACTGGCCCTTAATTTGTGCACCACTGAAGGTGCTGTTGATTCTATGTTTCCAAATTATAGTTTATCATACTATCTAATCGTGATTTACCAAACTCCAATGACATAAATCATGCGGAAGCTTTTAATATCTTTTTCAACATTTTGCTTTTTGCACATGAGCAAATTGTCTTTAAAACTATTCCATGAATGTATTGTCGGAGAAATATGAGAAAACCGGTTATCAGGATTTGTGTAAATATTCTAATTGACACAAATGCTGAATAATTTCAGATTCTTTTATGCTTGTGTATGTCAACTGAATATACTGTAACCAAAACGTGCAACATTACTATTTCTGATAGGTTAACACTTTTGAACAAATCCTTACTTAAATCTGTGGACTGCTAACAGTGTCATTTGTCGAGAACAATGCCATTGATCGTTTCGCCTCGACTCTTACTCTTGCAGAGAGACCTTAGGTGCAGGTGATGAGCATAGTTGTGCCCGCAAATACCATTCTCTTATGCTGTTGCACGCGGGGTAGTCGCTCTGTTAACATTTTTTACAAACTTAGCTGAATATTATGGTCACTGTGAGTCTGTTCCACGATCTGTGTGCTAATTAATCGCTTTGTATTAAAAATTATGTGATTTGGTCATGTCATAGTTAGTTAGGGCTTGTTGAGGTTGTTAGCTAGATGTGTGCGTGTGCTAGAGGTATGTTTGAGTGGACTGGTTAGTGCATGCGTGAGTTAGTTGTGCTGGTGCATGCATGTGAATCTATTTAAGAGAGTTCTTTGTTGACAAGAGAAATAGAAGGAGAAAAGGTGATGCTGCTGAAAGGAAGAAGAGAAGCTGAGTAGCAGCGCCACGCCAACAACAAGTGATCGAATCTATTCCATACTCGCCGTGGGTCGCCGTTAGGAGAGCAAAATACTGCGCCATTTAGAGCCAAGGCTGGCAGATCCAACATGTTTTTCCCAGGTACGTTATGCACTGATGTACCTATATCATCAATGGTACTTTAGTACTTTATGATTTTCTTGATAGATCAAATCGAAGTTGAAAATATCTTTTGATAATATATAAGTAACAACGAATTCAATTCTGAAATTATTGGTGCCCTTTGATTTAGGTGACGCCACCATCAGATAATTAGATCATGTATCTTATGCGTTGTGTTACCCTTTTTCGGTTTCTGCCACACAATGATCACGGAAAATATAAGGTGCAAGCAGCTTTTCAAGTCTATTGATACATTTTTTCCTCATAAATTGAAAAGGTACAATTGTTTTCATAACTAATTATATGCACTTTATCTGGTACCCAGGGTGAGTATTTCCACCATTTTCATCATGTCACGTTGCACATGATTTTTCTAAAACAATTTGTAGAATGCATAGTTAGGATGATGTTGAACTAAGGAAGCGGTTTCTGGTAAATGTTCTCAGTTACGAAGGGAATGAAGCTTTAAGCAATATCCCACCCATGGGACGAAGCCTTATAGATCGAATAAATAGATGGACCTTCAAGAAATACTTTAGATAATGTTGCTTAGTTGTTTTTTACCAATTTTGTAACTGAGTAAAATACATAAATCTATATGATCACCATCAAATGTTTGAGTGGACACAATTCTTTGGATCTCCGGTTTTATGCCTTTTTATATTAGTGGAGATATATACATTTATAAGATCATGACTTTTGTGGAGATATGTGTGCGTGGATCATATGTTGCATGCGCTCCTCACATCGTTGGGCATTAGACAGACACACTTAAGTGAATCGAATAAAAAATATTTGCCCAAAATACGTGCGTGGCACGTGCACATTTACTAGTCTCCACAAAAGTCATGATCTTATAAATGTATATTTCTCCACTAATATAAAAAGACATAAAACCAGAGATCTAAAGAATTGTGTCCACTCAAACATTTGATGGTGATCATATAGATGTATGTATTTTACCCAGTTACAAAATTGGTAAAAAAACAACTAAGCAACATTATCTAAAATATTTCTTGAAGGTCCATCTATTTATGCGATTTATAAGGCTTCGTCCCATGGGTGGGATATTGCTTAAAGCTTCATTCCCTTCGTACTTGAGAACATGTACGAGAAACCGCTTCCTTAGTTCAATACCATCCTAATTATGCATTCTACAAATTGTTATAGAAAAATCATGTGCAATGTGACATGGTGGAAATACTCACCCCGGGTACCGGATAAAGTACATATAATTAGTTATTGAAACAATTGTACCTTTTCAATTTATGAGGAAAAAAATATATCAATAGACTTAAAAAGCTGCCTGCACCTTATATTTTCCGTGATTATTGTGTGGCAGAAACGGAAAAAGGGTAACACAACGCATAATCTAATTATCTGATGGTGGCATCATCTAAATCAAAGGGCACCAATAATTTCAGAACTGAATTCCTTGTTACTTGTATATTATCAAAAGATATTTTCAACTTCGATTTGATCTATCAAGAAAATCATAAAGTACTATTGACGATATAGTCATTGCATGACGTACGTGGGCAAAACATGTTGGATCTGCCAGCCTTGGCTCTAAATGGCGCAGTATTCTGCTCTCCTGACGGCGATCCACGGCGAGTATGGAATAGATTAGATCACTTGTTGTTGGCATGGCGCTGCTACTCAGCTCCTCTTCTTCCTTTCAACAGCATTACCTTTTCTCCTTCTATTTTTCTTGTCAACAACGAACTCTCTTAAATAGAATTACATGCATGCACCAGCACAACTAACTCATGCATGCACTAACAAGTCCACTCAAACATACCTCGGCTAGCACACGCACACATATCTAGCTAACAACCTGAGCAAGCTCTAACTAACTATGACATGACCAAATCACATAATTCTGAATACAAAGCGATTAATTAGCACACACCTGGTCAAATCGTGGAAGACTCACCGAAGTGACCATAATATTCAACTAAGTTTGTAAAAAATGCAACAGCTAACCGGCTGACTGAAAAAACAAAGCTACAACTAACTGACAACAACTACCCCGCATGCAACAACATAAGAGAACGGTATTTGCGGGCACAATTATACTCATCACCTGCACCTAAGGTCTCTCTGCAAGAGTAAGCTAGGATTACTACTCTCTTCGTTACAGTTTACAAGTTTTCTCTGTATCTCTAGATCGTCAATTTTATCAATTTAATAGTATGATATCTAAACTAATAATACGGCTTGAGGCCGCGATGGTTAAAAAACCGTGGTAGGTAAAAAAACCAGATATTTATTGTTTGGTACATCAATAAAACCGTTCGTCCGTCACGAGAGATTGTTTCGTACGTTAATAAAACCGTTCCTCCGTCCGTGAGATTATCTCGCACCCGTCCTGCCTGATCCGATCAAGACTTCAACTCGGGAAAAAAAGGAAGTAAAGATTGAGTCGTTCGTGCCATTCCGCGATTTCCCTGACCTACCAGATGAGAAGTTATCACCGCGGAGCGCTGATGGCCTGATGCAGCCGTCGCGCCGTGTGGGCCGGGCATCGTCGCTGAGGAAGCCGAAAGCTTAGGCCAGGGTCTCAGATGTGGTGTAGGAGGAGAACGAGCGGCCATGGAGCAGAACGTTAGGACGGCCGAGCGGCACGACGGATGGGGAGAAGCACTGCCCGCACCTGGAAGGGTTCCTTAGCTTCAACGTCGGCAGGGGCGGCAAGCTGCAGCCCAACCTTGTGTACGCCATGGAGGGGGAGGAGCGGACGCCGGGCTCCTCCTGCAGTTGTCGTGGATTATGTGATGCTTGCACCTTCAGCCCATATGCCCCTGTGGTTTCTTCTCATCTCAGTTTGTCCTCTGTTCTCCCCTTGTAGCTACAGCTATTCTGATTTGGTGGCATGTTTGACTGGAAATCTTGGCAGCCAGTGGCATATAAATACAGAATGCTTGAGTCGTGAATCCATCAGCTATATCATCTCGCACTGCAAAAAGCTTAGCGGATTTGGCACAAATTCAATCTCCATCGGTATGCACTGCGAGCTGATTGCCTTACCAATTCCGTGGAGAGTCTTCACAGCATGATCAAATCTGATATCTGATACCTGATACGTACATGGCCTCTTGTGCTTTATCCAGTTTCCTGTCGTACCTGGCTTGTATGATCTGCAGCTTGTGCTCTATCCTCACTTTGTGCCACAGCATGCGAGCTACTCATCAGAGGTGTGAGTGTGACGGAAGTTCAGAAGCGACTGAAAGTTTAGTTTGTGGCTTTAAGTTCAGAGACAAATTCTGTTACGGCGAGCTATGGGTGCCAAGGTGGAGGTCCCCTCAGCCCTGCCGCCTCTCTACCTACACTACACCACCTTCGTCGTGATGCTTGAGCGGGGAGAAGATCGTTGGGGAAGTCTGGACATTAGTTCGAGCACTTGCGTCAGTTAGTTAAACGTGCAGGCAAATGATGTGGTTAATGGTTAATTTGTGCATTATCTGAACATGTTCGAAAAAATGTGATCAATTCAGACAAACCGATGGCGGCTCCGTGGCTGGTTAATTGGGCCCGTCTTGCAGAAGTAGATTAATTAGGCACGAGCCCAAGCAGACGGCTTCAGGGGCGACTCACTTTGGTTTAAAGAGGCACCTCCCGATGAAGACTGATGCAGGTTGGTCTCTATTTGCTGCTTTGTACCTCTGTTCGGGTCAACTTTTTCAGATTTGGTAGAACACGAGAGTCAGCAGCTGATTATCATTCCTTCATTCCTTATCTACGTGATGAAAAACCTGCATCCCTCTCACATATAAACTCGCCTTCTTTCTGTAAGTTTGTGATATTTCATGCCTTTTGCAAATGGGTAAAATTAAGAGAAGAACTGAATTCAACAACTTGATCTGGTTCGGTCTTGATTGCAGAATTTGCTGCATGTTGTTGGCCATCGTGGTCCAAAGCACCTGATATGTTCAGTGTTATTACATATTAGCCTTGCTCTAGGATGTATTTGTTATTTTGTTTTGTCTGCATGTTTTCTCGTGGAAGAACTATCAAGTTTGAGTATTCTTGAATACATAAATAGTACATACGCTATAAAATGCCCCATATGTTTATGGATGTACGCCATCTTATTTTGTGCACTAATTATTTCATGGTAGTTCAATTAGTTTGTTTCTGGTCGTCATTATTACACTGCGATGGAACTATTGTGGCAGGTTTTGACGTTGAAATTGATACTCTCTCTGATCAGAAATAAGTGTCAAATAATTTAGTACAAAGTTTGTACCAACTCATCGACACTTATTTCCGATCGGAAGGAGGAAGGAGTACTATAATATATGATCATATTGTCCATGCTAGCAAGTCTCAGCATATCTCTGATGATGAAGGAGGCTAAGTTGTGTCAACATCAAATATTCATGACTAACTCGAGAAACATGTTGGATTATGGGTCATACGGAAAATAATACTTCAGGGTTCAAAGCTGGAATTGACAATGTTTAGGTTATAAACAAAGCGTTGAAGGATAAGAACTTGGACACTAGCAGGGCAGAGACTTGTCATGTTTATTTAGTAAAGATACGACTGTTCAAAGGGGGTCCTCTATTTACTAAGAAAGATTACTTTCATTTTGGAGAAGTTCACTACCATCCATGTGGCGATTTTGGTTAAATTACACTATAGAAAAATTCCAATTAAAAAGGTGTTCGCTATTGATTTTATCCTCAAACTATCTGAACACATAGATCGGCATCAGTTTAGGAATGAACACGCATTTGTAACCATACACTTCTAGGAGGAGAGAATGGATAGTGAGGAATTGACGGTACTGTGAGTGCGTGACGAATCATGTTTATTCCATTTTGCGGATCACTATATAAAACAGGTTTATGTAAATGCCATCCATGGTAAGCAAATATCATCCAATCTAAGGCACCAGTAATAGAGCATGTGCATTACAGGAAATCATAGAAATAATTTTATACAATTTTTTTTTGTATTGTTATTACTATTGTTCCGTAGCAAAGATAGGTCAACATAACCCCAACCGCCGGCAACTTCCTATTTTGTTTTTCCTCCAAGCAGCAACTATTTTTTCCTAGACTAGCAATGACTACAATCATCATTTGCATATGAGATAATAATTACAATGAATAAAATCCTAAATTTAGCTTGAAAAAATTGTAGACTTGTGATTTTGTTAATTCCGAGCTCATGTCGTGCGAGATGTGACTCAATTATATCATTTTAATTTGCAATTTTAATTCTCAATCTCTGGACACGAGGTCATGTCAACCCTTCTCGACAAAAACCATATGTTTCTCATGTGAATCTTCATCGATTTTACTGAGTGTCGTATTATTATCTTTTCCGGGTTGAAATAAATGGTTAGACTATCTAGGGTTTTGGATATGTTCAAAACTACATTTGAGGCGGGTATAAAAATTACATACGAAGATATGTAATATTTTTAAATATAATTCATATTTTATCCTGTAGCAACGCACGGGTATTAAGCTATATATAATAAAAATATACTATTAGAAACTTTAGTTGATATATTTTTAATGGTATAATTTTGTAATATATCGTTTATATTATACTCTCTCTATTTCTTGATATAAGGTGTATAGTTTTTTTGCACAAATATTAACGCATATGCTAGAAGGGCAAATTTTATTGCTTTTAGATGTTAATACCTCTAGATGATCGACATGAGACTAGAGAAAAAATAGGGAAATCTTAAAACCCTCTCTCTCCTAATCAGATTGACTCCTAATTTAACATAGAAAACCCCACAAACCCACAATAAATCTTATAGTCTGGATTTTTTAAGGAAAACTATACACGCGAAGGCCTAGTAATCTAAAACAAAGGTATTACTCCCTATTGATACTTATTCCTGATCGAAGGGAGTAGTTCTTACTTTTTTTTAATCTCGCAGCTTTCTTTTTGTGTTTTCAATGAGCATTCTTGTAATAAAATTTTATTTGTGTCTGATGTTGTCTAGTGAGCTAATATGTATCATATTTAATTTCAATTTGCGTGCTTCCAAATTATTATGAATGTACTGTTCTAAATTTAGTTCTTATATTTAGATTACATACATCGGATATCGGGTTGCAAATTTCGGCCTTCTCCACTAATATAAAAAGAGCGAGTTTATGGTTCGCCCAGGCTCCAATTTTTTCCTGTCTGACACCCAAAACGGTGTCGTGCTCATCACACATCTCTTTCCCAGTAGAGATAGCAATTTAGGAATCAAAATATTGTCCTCAAAGATGTGATCGCACCACCTCTAAAGAGACTATTAGCTCCTTTCCATGGCTCCTGGGCACTAGTAATCTCATTGTTTAAAAAATAATCAAAAATCATATTTACGAGTTTCAAAAAGTACGGAAAAAAATTCCTGATGTAGACAATGATTTACCCCACAAACGTGTAAAATATCAATTTCAAAGACATTGTAGTTTTTGGTACACAAAAATGACAAGTGGATCTGAGTATGTATATTTTCAAATCTTCAAATTTTATCGGATTTTATTATTTTTGTGTAGTCAACAATATAAAGAAATTCACATTAAAAATTTGCATGCTTCTAGGTTATATTATTGACTATGTCTAGAATTTACTTTCATATTTTTTAAACTTGTAAATTCTGGTTGTTTGAAGCATGCAAAATTTTAATAATATTTACAAGTAATTTTTTAATTTAATTTTAAAAAAGTAAGCGTCCTTGCAGGCTTGCCCTTTCATACATGAAACCAATATAAGGTCGTCAGCCGAAGCATTGCCTTGGCACATCACCTCTTTAATTTGTCCCATCAAACATTTTAGGGTTCAGATCAGTATCAAAGCCAATTGATGAAAATTGTCTACACTAAACTGTTGAGTATACGCGCAATTTTCCATTATATTTAATCCAAAGATACACTAAATAAAACATGAAAAGTAATCTGTCCTGATTAAGTAGATCAGTGGTAATAAGAAAACTAGATATGGAACTTGTCAGATAAGGTGAATACAACATATCATTCTCAATTGTTAGTACGAGGAGAGTAAGAACAATCCCTAACACTAGAGACAAGAGGACATATGGAACAAACTTCCAATTGGAGCAGCCATGAAGTTGGAGTTGTGGGAGCAGCTAATGCATTCCCAAAATCTTATCGCCTCTATCCCATATAAGTCATATCGAGATATGATTTTGAAAGCCTGCTCTCCTGATTTGTGGTGCATGCCAACACGGGATGGAGGTGACCTAGAGGCGGGATAAAGCTTTTGAGTGTCTATCTATGTTGCTCATGAAGAGGAACAATTGCAATCTGCATCGTCCCGTACTAGTCATAATTAATTCTTTACCACACAGCAAAGTAAATTGTAAATAAAGCAAGCATGGTGATATGGACGATGGAAGAAGAGCATGCGTGACAAATGGCTTTTCACAAGCTCCTAATGGATGGTAAAACACCAAACTTTATAAAGAGAATGCAAGACTAAAGCTTTTTACAATGCATCGTTTCTTGACACGCTATTGTAGGATGATACAAGATAACTACCCCGAGGCATTGTTTCTTAAAGGTTGTGTCCAAATATCTTAATTTTGGGCTCATGCATGCCTGCAGTTGTGATAGTAAGTTTTTTTATGCATGATCACATGCAATAGTTGTATGTTAGCTACAAAATAATTTTTTCATTATTAATTATGGTACTATATTAGCATTTTGCATATGACATCATAAGAAATCATTGAGAAGCCTAAGCTAGCTAGGTTTACGTTTTGAGCGAGTTGTCGGGAAAGCCTAGCCTGCAATGCATGGGAGTTTCGTCGGTAGTTGTCGAGAAATTGATCTGCTAACGGTGGGATGATGGTGCACCAATCCTTTTTCTGCGATAGTACCACCGAGTAGCCGCATATATAGTGTGGGACGGTGCAGGAAGCGTTTCAGCCGTACTATTATCAGTTTACCATGAACTCAAATCGACCTTCTAGAAAACAAATTGTGAAGTTAATACTCCTTGTTAAGATACTATGCATCTCATATGAATCCGTGACACCATTTTGCTAAACAATTCTACTCACTATAGTTTTGCTCGGAGACCGTTGTTTCGAGGTGACCGATTTTTTTAATCACGTAAAGCCGATTATGAGTTTATGACTTGGTAAACTTGTTAGAGATATGTCACATTATGTGACATAACGAGATATGTCACGATCTGTGACATAACTCCTTGATCCTCTGAATCGTGAAGAGTCCTTATAATTGTGATCTTCCATTTATGATTATGATTGTAATTTTGTATAAATATACATGCAATAAAAAAGTCCAAGTGTGCTCAATTCTCACACATGGTATCAGCCGCGTCTTGGTACGGTGCTCCTCGTGGCATCCCCCCTACACGGCTCTTCCCCATTGCGACCACGACACCCCCTACGGCGCGTCTTCGTATGGCGCTCCGCCTGGCGCCGCCCCCTACGCGGCTCTTCCCCATGCCGGCCACACCACCCCCTACGTGGCTCTTCCCCATGCCGGCCATGCCGCCCCCTACGGCGTGTCTCTGCATGGCGCTCCGCCTAGCGCCGCCCTCTGCGCGGCTCCTCCCCACACCCGTCACGCCGCCTCCTATGGTCCGGCCACGTACAACGCTCCCTATGGCGTCGTCCCGCAAGGAGTTGCTGTGTACGGTACTGCCTCCATCGCGCCGCCGGTATCGACGCAAATATGGGCTCCCTCACCCTCCACGGAGTGGTTCTTCGACAACGGCTCCACCACTCACCTCTCCAAGGATGCCGATATCATTTACTCTCTTTCTCCACATCCTGTCCATCGTCATGTCGCTATTGGAGATGGCTCCTCCGTTCCTGTCTCATTCTCCGGCCATGCCTCTCTTCCTTTTTTTATCTAATCGCCCACTTCGCATCTTCGTGATGTTCTTGTTACACCTCGCGTAATTAAAAATCTTGTCCCAGTCCGTCAATTCACTACTGATAATAATTGCTCAGTATATTTTGACCCTTTCAGATTTTCTATGAAGGACCTTCTTAACCGGCGTGAGCTTCTTCGGTGCAATAGTACGGGGGAGCTTTATTCTTTCAAGAACCCAGTGCCCCATGCTCTCACCACGACCACCACCTCTCATGATATTTGGCATCGTCGCCTCGGTCACCCCGGTCATGATGCCTATCGTCGTCTTTCGCAACATATTTCTTTACCTTCTACTAAACAAACAACTCATAGTACTATTTGTCATGCCTGTCAACTTGGATGACATATACGTTTGTCTTTTTCTTCTTCCACGACTAGAACTACTCGTCCTTTTGAGTTAATTCACTGTGATTTATGGACATCTCTCGTCTTGAGTATTTCTGGCTTTAAATATTTCTTAGTCATTCTTGATGATTTTACTCACTTTTTGTGGATCATTCCTCTCCGCCAAAAATCCGATGCCTATGCCGTGCTCGCCTCTTTTTGTGCTTTCGCCCATACATAGGTTAATTTGCCTCTTGAGTATATATAGTGGGACAAAGGTTGTGAGTCCGACAATGCCAAACTCCACACACTCACCACCACGCATTGAATACACATTTGCTTCTCGTGCCCATACACCTCCCAACAAAATGGTACAACTGAGCGTATTATATGCGTGCGTCCTCTTTATTTTAGGCTAGTTTACCGCCCCATTTTTGGGTTGAAGCTCTTTATTACATCACTCACGTCCTTAGTTGCCTACCCACAAAAACCATTAGCGCGCCTTCTCCATATTTTCCCCTTCATGACATGCATCCCGACTACTCGTCTCTTCACATTTTTGGTTGTCTTTGCTACCCCAACACCGCCTCCACTATGCCCCACAAACTCGCACCACGGTCTAGTACTTGCATTTTTGTTGGTTTTTCTCCTCATCACAAGGGTTATAGATGCATGGATCTCGCTACTCATCGCGTCCTCATTTCTCGCCAAGTTATTCTTGATGAGTCCACCTTCCTTTTGCCTCGCCGCAACCTCCCTCTGCTTCTTCTTACGAGTTTCTTGATGACGTTCCTTCTATCATCATCCCTCTGGTTGAACTACACACCCCTATGGCGCCACCCTTGCCTGCACCCTCCCCGCCTCCCTCGCTGGTGCCCTCCCGCTTCCCTCGCCAGCGCCCTCCTCGCAGCCTTCGCCAGCCCATGCGCCCTCCCCGGTGCCCCCGCACGTGCATCGCATGCATAGCACCTCTGGCATACATGTCCCTCCTCGTGAGAGGCTTAATCTGCATGCTTCTGTCAACAGGTATTCACCGATTCCCTCATCCGCACGTGCGGCGATCAAGGATCCCAACTGGCTCGAGGCTATGACCGAGGAATATCGTGCTCTCCTCGGAAATGACACTTGGGACCTCGTGCCGCCTCCTCGGAATGCCAACATCGTCTCCAGCAAGTGGGTCTTTCGCCACAAGCTGAAGCCCGATGGCTCTATCGACCGCTACAAAGCATGCTGGGTGAATTGCGATTTCTTTTAGGAGCAAGGCATTGACTTTGACGAGACATTCAGTCCTTTTATCAAACCGGCCACGCTCTGCATCATCCTCTCCATCACGCTCTCCCTCAAATGGGAGACTCGCCAGCTCAACATCAAGAATGCCTTCCTCCACGACAAGCTCGACGAGGTCGTCTACAGTTGCCAACCCACCGGCTACATTGACTCTACTCGCCATGAGCACGTCTGTTGGCTGAACCGTTCTCTCTACGGTCTCAAGCAGGCTCCTCGCGCGTGGTACCAGCGCTTCACGACCTTCATCACCTCGATCAGCTTCGCGTGCTCCCACTCTGACACATCGTTGTTCGTTCTTTAGTGTGTAGAGGGTACAACATACCTCCTGCTATATGTCGACGACATCGTCCTCACCGCCTCCTCGACTCAGCTTCTCGACCGGATCACCGCCTCCCTTCGCTCCGAGTTTGCCATGACGGACATATGCAGCCTCCACTACTTCCTCGGCATCACGGTCACCTGCGACTCCTCTAGCATGCACCTCTCGTAGGCCAAGTACGTGACGGAAATTCTAGATAAAACTGGCCTTACTGCCCGCAAGTCTGCCATGACACCGGTTGACATGTCGCCGAAGCTCGCTGCCTCTACCGGCCATCCCGTGGCCGACCCGACTGAGTACCAGAGTCTTGCCGGGGCTCTCCAGACCTCACCTTCATGCGCCCTGACATTGTCTACGCTGTTCGGCAGGTGTGCCTTCACATGCACGATCCGCGCGAGCATCACTTGGCTGATGGGTTTTGCAGCATAGTAAATCAAAAAATTTCCTACGAATGCAAACAAGCAAGCCAAGATCTAATCTAGGAGATGTAATCAATTAGAGAGAAAGATGAGATCTTCATACCCTTGAAGAAATCGCACAGTGGAAACATTCAACAGAACATGGATGATGTAGTCGTACTAGCCGTCTCCTCCTCGCGATCCGATCTGATCCAAGCGCCACAACGGGCGGCACCTCCAAGCGATGCACACGTACAGCGCAACAACGAATCCACCTCCTCGGTCCAGTGAGGTACAGTGGAGTGGTAGATGGGATCGGCAGCATAACGGTGTGGTGCCTATGGTGTAGAAATTTATGCAGGGCTTCGCCAAGCTGCTGCGGAGGATGGAGGAGTGGAGGAAGGGGGCCGACGGTTAGGGTTTTGAGGTGAGCATGCCCCAGCCCTCCCCTTTAAATAGGTCAAGGGGGGCAGCCTTAGCCTCCAAGTCAAGCCGGTGGCCCCATGGAGAAAACTTGCCCCCTAAGTTTCCTTTGCCTTGGCCCATAAGAAAACCCTAGGGTTTTGCCCTTGGCCTCATAGGACAAGTGGGCATGGACAACCAGGCCCATGTAGGAAGCACCCTTTGGTCCATGTGGACCCTTTGGGGCATGTGGGCCCCACCATGGAGCCCTCCGGAACTTTCTAGAACATTCTGGTACTCTACCAAAAAAGTCCAGAACTTTTCCGAAACCCTAAAGTCAACTTTCCTTATATGAAACTTTATCTCCGGACCATTCCAAAGCTCCTCATGATGTCATGGATCCTATCCGAGACTCCAAACAATATTCAATTTCACCATTTTGATTTATCCCAAAACTACCCTAGCGTTGATGAGCGTTAAGTGTGTGACCCTACGGGTTCGAGAATATGCAGACATGATCTCTATCAATAATCAACAGCGGGATCTGGAAATCCATATTGACTCCCACATATTCAACGAATATCATATCGGATGAACCATGATGCCAAGATTCAATTAATCCCATATATGTATTCCCTTTGTCACGCGATATTTTACTTGCCCGAGATTCGATCATCGGTATCGGCATACCTAGTTCAATCTCGTTCATAGCAAGTACTTTACTCGTTTCGTAATCCAATATCACTTCGTGATTAACTCCTTAACCACATGCTTGCAAGCGGTGTTGATATCGATTACCGAGTGGGCCCGAAGTATATCTCTCCGACTCGGGAGGGACAAATTCCATCTCGATATATACAACCCAACAAGTACTTTTCGATCACCTGAGAGACACCTTTATGATCACCCTTTCATAGGATGATATTTGATAACCTCAAAGCTCTCTTCCGGCACTAGGGAGTTGCATTATCTCATGGTCTAAGGAATACAATACTTGACATAGGAAAAAGCTTCGCAAAGATGAACACAATGACGCGATCTAATTGTTGTGCTTTATTTGGGTCTATCCATCACATCATTCTCCTAATGACATGACCTTATTATTAATCGACAACTCATGTCTATGGTTAGGAAACCTTAACCATCATTAATCAATGAGCTAGTCTAGTAGAGGCGTACTAGGGACACGGTGTTGTTCATAAACCACACAAGTATTAATGTTTCCGCTTAATACAATTATAGCATGGAGTATAAACATTATCATGAACAAGAAATATGATAATAACAATATTATTATTGTCTCTAGGGCTTATTTCCTTCAGTCTCCCACTTGCACTAGAGTCAATAATCTAGTCATACTTGCGTCTTTAACACCTATGGCATTCCGGTGTTATTCATACGTGTTGCACATGGTAAACCTTATCTACGGGTCTGACACTTTCAGGTGCGTTTGTATTTGCATATTCTTTTGCGTCAGCATGCATTACTCATCTTGTATGAGATGGCATCGTATAAACTTGGTCTTCTGATTTAACCTTTGTTTCTTTGCCAAAACTATGTTGTCACTATTGTCATACAATAGAACTACATAGTACTAGCACACTTGGAACTAAACCTCCACGATCGGATCGCAGAAATTTAATTTTCCTATTACGATGGTTTTCCACTTCGTTCTGAAATTCTTTGAACTTTTCAAACGTTTTAGATTTATGTTTCATTAAATAGACATACCCATATCTACTTAAGTCATCAGTAAAAGTGAGAAAATAGCGATATCCACCGCGCGTTAAAATACTCATTGGTCTGCACACATCGGTATGTATGATTTCCAATAAGTCCGTTGCTCGCTCCATTATTCCGGAGAACGGGGTTTTGATCATCTTGCCCATGAGGCATGGCTCGCACATGTCAAATGATTTAAAATCAAGAGACTCCAAAAGTCCATTAGAATGGAGTTTCTTCATGCGTTTTACGCCAATATGACCTAGACGACAGTGCGACAAATAAGTTGGATTATCACTATCTATTTTGCATCTTTTATGCCGCTTCTAAAGCGATTATATACTTAGCCCTCGTTGCAGTGTCCGCCACAATGTTAACATTGGAACTCATCCAAGTCATCATGGAACTTTCTTCCATCTTATTGTGCCACCCTCTAACTCAAAACAAATAGCTTAAAATTGAGATAATTTTTTTACCTGTATATGTGACAAAACCAATGTAACACATTGCAATGAACCATTTATCACTTTTGCATACAGAATATATTCTTAGTTCTTCGAAAGTACATAAGAATATTCTTACTATTGTCCAACGATCATCATATGAATGCTCGTAACCTTTTAGAGCATCGGACATATCTGAATCTACATATCATGGTATACAAGATTGATAAAATCATTCTTGCAGTTTCACTCATCAAGTGTCAAAACAATTGATTCTTGCTCCAACCTCTTCTATGCAACAAGAACCGTTCTTATTATTTCCATATTGAACAAATTCAATATTTCATCTATGTACTCTGGCAAAACTATATTAGTGTCTCAATCTATCTGTATAGACATTGATGGTCAATATTCTGGTTTTGCCTAAGTCTTTCATCAAAAATCCAATTTTAATGAAAACTTGACAATATCAAGAAAAACACATTATTTCCAATAAACGATATGTCGTCCACATAAAGTATTAGAAATATGTCTGAGCGCTCCCACTTACTTTCTTGTAATACAAGCATCTTCAAATATCTTGATGAAATTAACACTTAACATTTTCATCATTGAAGATTCCAACTTCGCTATGCTTACTTCTACCATAGAAGTTTGCATACATATCTAGCAACCTTTGAATCAACAAAACCCATTGGGTCATGTCAGGTACACGTCCTTGGTGTGCATTCCGGTAGAGGAACGTTATTTCGTTTATTCAACTATCATATCTCAATATGTAATTGTTGCTAGAATAATTCATATGACGAAGTCAGGGCCCATCACCGCTTCTTTGTATACTGTTGGTTACTATTATCTAATAATATCTCATCCTCAAATTTTGCTATTTGATTACGACCAACTTGGTTAAATAGAAACTTTGATGCTGTGACTACAACATATTGTAGACGCATGAGACATGAATGCAGTTGCCGCTTCCAGAACATTTTCTGGTGTTGTGCTACTCTGATCATCTTGCTCGGATTCAATAACCTCATCAAGTTCTATCTTCCTCCCACTTAAACCTTTCGCGAGAAAACTCCTTCATAAGAAATTCACTTTTAGCGACAATCACTATGTGTTTGGGTTCATAGTACAAGGAATACCCATCGACATTGTTTGGGATAACCTACAAAAACTTACTAATCCGATTTTGGTTGTAAACATTTTACATATGCCGTGCATACCAAAATTGAAAAGACAACTATAACTTGTACGGTGTCATTTCAGCGGATTATGATGGTGCTCTATTCAGTGAAAAGCGGTAGTCTCTAAAGCATAATCAACAAATTATATTGGTAGGTTTGATTACATCCATCGAAAACTCCATACTCCTATGGTGTTTATCACGATGCAAGTTTGTGGAACAATTCCTCTAACTCTTAGATGTTTGCTAAACTTGTAACTCAAATATTCTTCTTTATGATCAATCATAAAAAACTTGAATTTTCTTGTTACAATAATTTCCACTTCATAAATTGAACAATTTCAATTGTTTCATACTTCTATCTCATCAAGTAGATATACCATACATCTATTCGAGTCATTGATGAAATAGAAAATACACCATGATCGACTTCACACCATGGACTACATACATCAACATGTACAATCTCCATTTAGTTAGTCGCTAGTTCTGTCCATGGCCCATGAACGGAGTTTAATCATCTTTAGGAAAAGTCTCACAAGCGTCAATCAATTCAAAATCAAATAACTCAAAAATCTATCAATATAGAATTTCTTTCATGTTTTGTTTCCAATATGACTTAAACGGCGGTGTCATATATAAGTGAAATTCGTTTTGTCTTGCGACCTTTAGCATCAGTGTTATAAATGTCTATTTCACCAACAAGATTTATAATAATCTATCCATCGATTATGGAAGACGGTAATAACATGAACAACAATTGTTCTCATAATACCAGAACAAGATAACAATTATTAAGTTCATGAAATATCTTGAAGGCTAGGTTTGATGTTGACAAGAAGCACAATAACACTTTTATTTGTATCTCGACATGCATCATTACCATATTCCTTTACTAGTTACTTAGGCCATTGTACTTCTTGCATTGTGTTGCTTTGTATGACATTTCATACCAACAAATCAGCATTGAATACCCAAGAATTACATTGTTAACGAGCAAAGAATTCATCTATAACATGTATATCATTTATATACCTGAGCTGGACAATTCCAGTCTTTTCCTTTTGTACCAAATACTTTTGTAGATCCTATTTAGCGTTTCCTCTCCTTTTAGAAGAATCTATCGACATCAATAGTGGCGTCAATCATTTGACACATAGTCCAAAGGATGTTACTCAAATACTAATAGCCCTGGATTTTGCATTTTGAAGTAGATCAGCATCATCATATGATTGGTATTCTTCCGGACTCCATTTTCAGTATTCTTTTGGTATAGCAAAACAATTTAGCCGATACCTTTTCATTCGTCCTATCATGACATCTTTCATGATGAAACTACTATAGCTCTTAAGGACAAATGCAACTATAATATTAGTTTCCCAAACTTTTGGGTGATCGGGACGCCTAGCGTCTTCAATCTTCGCGTACATTCATACAATATGAGCATATGTTCTTTTACTAAATTATACTTAATCATTTTGCAAACAATCAAAGTTTTAGATATCAAATATCTTTCACTTCTTGTTAGTTTCTGAAACAATTCTTTCAGCTCCAAGATCACTTTGATTCTCAAACAATTTTGAAGATCAATTTCTCATGGAGGCAAACATGATCTTAGATGCTAAACTTGAATCATTGCTTAGATTAATACAACTTATTAAATCGTATTGAGCAAGTGAGGTTTGCTAAAGTTTGCAATAAGACTTAATCCTTGCTCTTGACATTCTAACTAAACGATACTAGTCCGTAAAGTGATTATCCAGAATTCTATAATTTTTTAACTCAATTAAGCTAAGTGTCGGTGGGAGATGGTGCCAAAAACTAGAATGACTTATGCAAATACATCAAGATTTAGTTCATGATAATTAGTTCAAGTTAACCAAATTACTGATGAACTCCCACTAGATTCACCATCCCTCAAAGTTGTTTAGTGAAGCATGATCCAAATTCACTACACCGAGACCGATCATCACGTGAATGATGTAGCTTTAATGGTGAACATCAACATGTTGATCATATCATCCATATGACTCATGCTTGACCTTTCGGTCCGTGTGTTCCGAGGCCATGTCTGTACATGCTAGGCTCGTCAAGTTTAACCCACGTATTTTCGCTTGTGTAAATCTGGCTTACACCCGTTGTATGTGAACATAGAGTTTATAGCACCCGATCATCAAGTGATGCTTCAAAACGACGAACTTTCACAACGGTGCATACATGGGGAGAACACATTTTATCTTGAAATTAAGTGTGAGGGATCATCTTATAATGCTACCATCGCGATCAAAGCAAAATAAGATGCATACATAAAGGATAAACATCACATGCATATACAATATGTGACATGGTATAGCCAATCTTCGCGCATTGATCTCCATCTTGTGCGCACCGGCATGATCTCCATCACTCCACCATGATTGCCTCCACCACAAATAGCAACTATGACTATTGCTAACTACTTAGCGATAAAGTAAAGCTATTACATGGCGTATAACAAGTTGACACGCAGGTCATATAAAATTATAAAGACAACCATATGGCTCCTGCCGGTTGTGAACTCAACGGCATGCAAGTCGTGAAATATTACAAAATATGATCATCGCATACATCACATATATCACATCACATCTTGTGGCCATACCATATCACAAAACACTCCCTGCAAAAACAAGTTAGACGCCTCTACTTTGTTGTTGCATGTTTTACGTGGCTTATAGGAGTAACAAGTTAAGAATGATTCTTATCTACGAAAAGCCACAACGGTTATATTATGGTTGCTAACATCCGTTGTAAATATCATGACTACTATAGTGAGAGAAACTGGCATCCACCAGCCGCATGTGTGGAACAAGCCACACGTCAAGTGCGGAGCCGATCTCGCAAACGAGGTCGCGTAAAGTTGGCCTGGACCGCTTCGATCTCACTATGTCGCACCATAAGAAATACACAACATAGAGGTTCGCAACAGAAAGCATCAACGCCCGCAACAAGCATGTTGCGTTTTACTCGTGAAACACATCTACGCATAGATCTAGCTCTGATACCACTGATGGGTTTCGCAGCATAGTAAATCAAAAAAATTCCTACGAATGCGAACAAGCAAGCCAAGATCTAATCTAGGAGATGTAATCAACGAAAGAGAAAGATGAGATCTTCATACCCTTGAAGAAATCGCACAGCGGAAACGTTCAACAGAACGTGGATGATGTAGTCGTACTAGCCGTCTCCTCATCACGATCTGATCTGATCTGATCCAAGCGCCACAACGGGCGGCGCCTCCGAGCGATGCACACGTACAACGCAACAATGAATCTGCCTCCTCGGTCCAGCGTGGTATGGTGGAGTGGTAGATGGGATCGGCAGCATGACGGTGTGGTGCCTATGGTGTAGAAATTTCTGCAGGGCTTCGCCAAGCTGCTGCGGAGGATGGAGGAGTGGAGGAAGGGGGCCGGCGGCTAGAGTTTTGAGGTGAGCACGCCGCAGCCCTCCCCTCCCCTTTAAATAGGTCAAGGGGGGCGGCCAAGGGGGCAGCCTTAGCCTCCAAGTCAAGCCGGTGGCCCCAGGGAGAAAACTTGCCCCCTAAGATTCCTTTGCCTTGGCTCATAAGAAAACCCTAGGGTTTTGCCCTTGGCCTGATAGGACAAGTGGGCATGGACGACCAGGCCCATGTAGGCAGCACCCTTTGGTCCATGTGGACCCTTTGGGGCATGTGGGCCCCACCATGGAGCCCTCCGGAACTTTCTAGAACATTCTGGTACTCTACCGAAAAAGTCCAGAACTTTTCCGAAACCCTAAAGTCAACTTTCCTTATATGAAACTTTATCTCCGGACCATTCCGAAGTTCCTCGTGATGTCATGGATCCTATCCGAGACTCCAAACAATATTCAATTTCACCATTTAGATTTATCCCAAAACTACCCTAGCGTTGATGAGCGTTAAGTGTATGACCCTACGGGTTCGAGAATATGCAGACATGATCTCTATCAATAATCAATAGCGGGATCTAGAAATCCATATTGACTCCCACATATTCAACGAAGATCATATCGGATGAACCATGATGCCAGGATTCAATTAATCCCGTATATGTATTCCCTTCGTCACGCGATATTTTACTTGCCCGAGATTCGATCGTCGGTATTGGCATACCTAGTTCAATCTCGTTCATAGCAAGTACTTTACTCATTCCGTAATCCAATATCACTTTGTGATTAACTCCTTAACCACATGCTTGCAAGCGGTGTTGATATCGATTACCGAGTGTGCCCGAAGTATATCTCTCTGACTCGGGAGGGACAAATTCCATCTTGATACATACAACCCAATAAGTACTTTCCGATCACCTGAGAGACACCTTTATGATCACCCTTTCATAGGATGATGTTTAATAACCTCAAAGCTCTCTTCTGGCACTAGGGAGTTGCATTATCTCATGGTCTAAGGAATACAATACTTGACATAGGAAAAAGCTTTGCAAAGATGAACACAATGACACGATCTAATTGCTGTGCTTTATTTGGGTTTGTCCATCACATCATTCTCCTAATGACATGACCTCATTATTAATTGACAACTCATGTCTATGGTTAGGAAACCTTAACCATCATTAATCAATGAGCTAGTCTAGTAGAGGCGTACTAGGGACACGGTGTTGTTCATAAACCACACAAGTATTAATGTTTCCGCTTAATACAATTATAGCATGGAGTATAAACATTATCATGAACAAGAAATATGATAATAACAATATTATTATTGCCTCTAGGGCATATTCTTTCATTGGCGGCTATTAAGCGCATCTTGCGGCTACGTCAAGGAAACGATGTCTCATGGACTCCAGCTTCATTCATCTTCATTGGATTCCATGGTCACCTACACCGACGTCGACTGGGCCAGCTGCCCCGACACTTGACGTTCCAAGTCGGGATTCCGCGTCTACCTCGGTGACAACCTCGTCTCATGGTCTTCGAAGCGGCAACACACGGTCTCTCGCTCCAGCGGTGAGATTGAGTACCATACTGTGGCTAACACCGTTGCCGAGACCATTTGGATTCGCTAACTCCTCCACGAGCTTCATCGACCATCTCCTCCAGCTACGGTTGTGTTCTACGATAATGTTAGCGCTGTCTACATGTCAACGAACCCCATTCAACACCAGCGCACCAAGCACATCGAGATCGATCTTCACTTCGTTCGCGATCGTGTTGCCATGGGTCAGGTTCGCGTGTTGCATGTTTCTTCGTCTCGGCAGTTCATCGACATCTTGATGAAGGGTCTTCCATCATCATTGTTTCTGGATTTTTGGTCCAGTCTCAATGTCTGTACTCATCCCGATGTAACTGCGGGGGAGTGTTAGAGATATGTCGCATTATGTGACATAACAGATATGTCACGATCTGTGACATAACTCCCTGATCCTCTGAATCACGGAGGGTCCTTATAATTGTGTGATCTCCCATTTATAATTAGGATTATAATTTTGTATAAATGTAATGGAAAGGTTCAAGTGTGATCAATTTTTTTAAGCTTAAACACATAGGGCGTGTTCGGTATCCCGCCAGCTTCCAGCTTCCGATCGTTCCAGCTCGGAGTAGCACCGAACACGCTAGCTTCTGGAAGCCAGATCTGCGAAGCTGGGCGATTTGGCCGTGTAAATTTCGGAGCACCTATTTCCTAGCTTCCCGAATCAGCAGATGCGGAGCAGCGACTAATTACATCAAGCATGCCACCGCCAAGTGAGCTGAACCGAAGCGGTACGTATCTTTTCTCTCTCTCTCATCCCGTGTCCCCTTTCCCTGCCCACTTGTTGTCTTTCCTTACGGGTGGGGACCACTCGTCAGCCGCTGCTGCTTGCTGTGATGGGCTGGGCCAAAACACCGGAGCTGCGCCGAACGTTCCTAGCTTCGCTTGCGACGCTGGAGTCACTGCCGAAAGCTGGAAGCTAGGAGTTTTGAGAAGCTAGCAGGTTTCCGAACACGCCCATAGTTTTTATATGGAATACACCCGTTCCAGTTGAAAGATAACCCACACAAGTTGGTCGACAAGATTTGCGGAGCAGCTGGAAGATCCACTCACCTGTGACCTGTGGGTATCTAAAGGTATAATTCGTGCCTATGCAACTCGCCTCCACGGCGATTAGCCACTTTGGACCGTCGGATCGCCGCTCCGATAAGATCTTAGCCATCCATTCGATTTTACTGTTCACCGTACCTTTTTTCTGTACCAAAATTCCTACCCGAAAAGACAATGACTGTGGGCCACATGTTTATGGGGGCCACCGGTCAGAGGGAAAATCGGCTCCCACTTGCGCTGACACATCACTGCCCACTTGTGTCCACTCTAGACAGTGAACAACGCTTTTTTACCCGCATGTCGCTGCAAGTGGGCCCCACTTCTTACTGGTCCACTCTGTCAGCGGGTGTGGGTGTGTCCTGCGTCGGTCTGTCGACAGTGTACCTCAGGATTGGTCGGAAAAAGCCCCCACGAGCCCAATCGGACGAAGAGACAAAAAGGAGACCCGATGAAAATATCCTGAAACCCTAGATCGAGCTGGCCACGCCCATGCCCTCCCCATCACTGCTCTCGTCGCTGCTGTCCATCGGTTCTCCACCGCAGGTGGGCGGCCGAGGCGGCTAGCTGGCGGGCGCGGCGGCTGTCCGGTGGGCGCGGGTGGCTGCACGACGGCGTGGGCGGATGGCCGGCGGCGCGGGAGAAGACCTTCGGCGCGGAAAAGGACGGCGGTGTGCGGCTGGGAAGGGAGGCTGGCGGCGCGCGGCGTGGGCGCGCGTGCGGCGGCGCGGCTAGCAGGCGGCCGGCGAGCGGGCGGCTGGGCGGGCGCGGGCTGTTGTGCGAGCGCGGGAAGAGGCGCCGCCGTTGGAGGCCGAGGCGCAAGCGCGCGGGAAGCGGCGCCGGAAAAGGACGGCGGTGTGCGGCTGGGAAGGGAGGCCGGCGGCGCGCGGCGCGGGCGTGCGTGCGGCGGCGCGGCCAGCAGGCGGCCGGCGAGCGGGCGGCTGGGCGGGCGCGGGCTGCTGTGCGAGCGCGGGAAGCGGCGCCGCCGTTGGAGGCCGAGGCGCAAGCGCGCGGGAAGCGGCGCCGCCGGTGGAGGCCGAGGCGCGAGCGCACCGGAAGCGCGCCGCCGGTGGAGGCCGAGGCGCGAGCGCGCGGGGAGCGGAGCTGCCGGTGGAGGCCGAGGCGCGGGAAGCGGCGCCGCCGCTCAGCCGCCTCTGTCCTTGTTCTCCTCCTATCCGAGCCGCCGCAGTGGGCCTTGTCGTTGTCGGACGAGAAGGTGATGGCCGACGGGAGCACCACCATCGGCCCGGTGCGGATCGTATAGCAGGTCTGGGCGGAGGCTTCGATTTAGCGGTGCTCAGAGTTGTCAATCGTCTCCCCTCGGTGCTCAGGAGCGTGGGACACTGCTGTGCGCTCTGTCTCCTTCCTCCTAGCTGAGGTACAAGGTCAGGCCTGCGGCGGCTGGATGTCGGCAAGGTCCTGGACTCCTGGCATCTTATGGGGGTGGATGTCCTCGGCGACTGGGATAGGAACATCAGGCTGGACACAGCAAGCTTCGAGCACGGTTGAGGTGATCCTTCAATCGATTGGGCTTCTCGGTTACAACAGTCAATTTGGTCATGTACTCACGTATCGCCTTCCACCTTTCAAGTTTCGTTTTCCATTAAGGCCAAAATCATATGTATTTTCCTCTGTTTAATGTTTGACAATTTCATATTCTTCCTGTAGGTGCTTCTATCTCCCCTTGTGACTTCTATAACAGGAGACTTCTTTTTACAGGTGCAATCCTCCAAAATCAGGTGCTCCTTAATACAGTCTGGTAAGAACGATATTGCAGATTACAGTATGATATACCTTACAACACTAATTTTGGGAGCAGAGTAATTACAATGCACCTTTTTATAAGAATGGATACTCACATGCTTTTGGATCTTTGTACCGCTTTTTTTCTATTAGAAACTATCTTTTTTAATGCTCCTAATGAACTACAGACTATTTTCTCTAGAGGATTAGTGAGTTAATAGACATTGTCAAGCTCAGCCTAGAAAGCTAATTTTGATTTCTTTACTTCTGGTATTTCGTTAAATATGTAATAGTTGTGTCCTCTTTTTGCAGGTGCTGCTGTGGTATGTTCTTCGTTTGCTTCAGGAGGCTTCGCGGTAGTGGTGCTGAGTTCAGGTTAGGTATTCTTGTGTTAACCATCTCTTGGAAATGAGTCCAGGCCATATTTTTCCTAGGATTCAGTTCTATGACGTGCTTTTTAGATGTCAAATAGCCGCTTTTGGTGTATAGGCTCGCCCGTGGAAATGTTCTTCTGATCCTCTCGGTGTTCAGCAACAGAAGTGCAACAGAAGGAGGAATGATGGTGGTTCAGCAACAGAAGTGCAACAGATAAGTCAATAAATTTTGCCTTAGAAGTAACAAGTAGATTACCTTTTATAATGTTAAATCATTTTCAAGTTGTAACACGCGACTGACACTACCAGGATTTGTTTTGCAGTTATTAGGTTGAGTTGTTAAATCCATCCATGGCAGTAATATATCTTCTAGCATTGTAATTCTATTTTGCAGTATGGGATTCTCTTGACTGCTCCCAGGTGAGTAGTGCTAAGGTACCTCTTGTGCTATCTTTTTTATTATTACCTCTAATTGTTTTCCAATTCTCAAGAGGTCAAGAGGAATATATTTCTGAAATCTGTGAGTTGTTTCCTCAAGTTTGCATCTGTGAGAAATGTGAGGGCAACTGGTATTTGCACTTGCTCTCAATACCGGAAAACTAACATGTACATATGCAGGTAGCAGCTTCCTGTGGGGTAATATAGATGCTCATGGTATTCTTATGTTGCATTTATTCAGCTACAAGTTTGTTCTCATCCAAGTTTATGCTATTGATTTCTGTGCTTTGCTGCTTTAAAATATGTTCACAAGTTCTCTCTTTTTTTTTGCAGCCGCTCCATTGCCTGTGTTCTGCTAGGCACTTGACCATGTTGCCAGATTCATGAAGTGTTGTTTTACCCATCATATTTTGATAATTATTTGCTGAACTCTTCTTTTTCCTAAATAGAATACTGCCACTTTGAACTTTAGCTATATATCATCCATATTTTCGATGGACTTGCTACACTTCATTTCAGATTATCTTGAACATAAGCACTTGGTGAGGAAATACCTGGAATAAGCTATAGGGAAAAAATATTCTTGAGAATACAATGCAAGATGGGATCAAGATCCTCGATCGCCATGAAACAACTTGACTTTCATAATCCTTTGGATCTTGAGTATTTTCTATCATATTTAGATATTCTCGACATTGATGTTCAGTGAGCTCGATCTGTGAGGGCTTCTTCTCTTGAAGCAATATTCATCTTTGTATGCCCTCTGTCATTCGAGGAACTAAAGCAGTGCCTTCAGGCACGGTAGGAACTAGAGCAGCGCCTTCAGGCATGGTATATTTGTAGATTATAAAATGCATTGATAGCTAAGCTCATGAGAATTATAATTCTCTTACACCTTATTAAGCGAGAAGAGATGTTTGATTTATACTCTGGTTAATTGGTTTTCTTCTTCCCTTCATGTGCTCCACTAAATGCAAATATTTTTATGCCATTGATGCTCCACAGGTGACTATTTTGGTCAACGATGCTTGGAACTTTGATGAACTGCAAGAATGAATCACCAGGGGATACCTGTGAGGCTATGAAATCTGACCATGCCCCCGGGAAGATTATGATCAAGAGCCACTATTTACAGACATTTTGTTGATTGAGCCCTCATGGTCGTGGTGAAGGTGATGATACAGTAGTACTATGATTTGTTTTTTCATTGAAAATAATTCTGGATTTGTGTCTTACTGCGTAATGCCGAGAACCATTTCATGGATTATATTGTTATTTTGCAGGAAATAACTAAATTATCATTGATGGATTTTTCCTAATGCCATCTGAACAACTTGGGTTCCGCTGATGTGACGAGTGACATAGCTGGCGCCTGGTGGCTACTCGAGAATCCTGCTGTTTGTTCAGTCAACATAAGCCACCCACCCTCCTGTTAATACATAGTCTATAATTTACTGGGAAGAACAAAATTCTTGCTGGCTTTTTCATGTTCTGTCAATTTTTCCCTCTTTTGTTTTCTGACCGACCAAGATTATGCTCAATGTGACAACAATTTAGGCTTGATACTGTCTTTTATCTCTGTTAGTTGTGCTCGCAAGGAAGTATTCATGCACTTACAAATAGCAGAGACACTTCTCCAAGTACACCATGGAAATCTTTGTTTGGAACAACGGAGATCGAGTTTGCCTACTAGGCCGTGGTTAGTGGTATAACTCAGGTATCATCTACTCCCTCGGTTTCAAAATATAAGATGTTTTAGATTTGTGAAGCAAATGTATCTAGATAGTTTTAGTGTGTATATTCAAATGAACCTACACACTAAAAGATATCTAGATACATTTATTTCACAAAGCTAAAACTTCTTATATTTATAAACGGAGGGAGTATTTTTCTCACTTTTGAATTGTCTATTGTCATAGTGGTGTTTAAATCATGTGAGACGCCTTTCCAAATAGTTGTACACGGTCCATGCAGTAAATTTTGTGGAATATATTTTAAATCATGGTATGCAGTCAGTATTGAAATATAGGAACAAAACACAATCAATATAAAAGAAGTCGCTGAAACCTTATGTCCTGTTTTTCACCTCAGTTATATTATCTTCTGACCAAGTGTGTTCACCACGAGGTCAACTCTGTTTTTTGAAATGAGACATTGGTTGGGAGGCAAAGAAATCATTGCATGTTCCTCTGTTAGCTAACAAGAATAACTTACAGTATGTGGATACAAACAAATACTCAACTCTATGGTGGCACATGTTATTGATAGTTCACTATAGCTTCTGTATCCTATACTCCTGATCTTTTGTGTACTCTGAAATACTGGTAGGAACAACTGCTATTTTCTTATGTTAGGTTTATCATAATGAAAGAAAATGAAAGGAAGCATGCATTTACTATTTTTCATTTAGCTATTCCCAATTTTGCAGTTCATGTATTTAAGTATGCAAGTTTATTACTATTTTTCATTTTCTGCTAATTTTGATCCAACGAATGTTGCTTGGATGTTGAACCTTTCTATTTTGATCTTATCTTTCAATGGGCTTATTAGATTTGTAAATCCTCCCATTCTATTTGTTTTTACAGCATGATAAGAGCGTCTAGCGAAGTTCCACAATGTCACCGGTAAGAAGCTCCACCTTCAAGAAAACGAATCAATGGAGTTATGAAGTTGTATGAATTAAAGTTGAGTATGCAAATCGGATTCCATTAATAAGTGATATGGATATACACACATCTTTTATTTTTGCCCAGTTTTATGCACTCCTTTTGTAACAAAGCAATCCCAACAACTGAAATAGGTTTACAATCAATATTTCAGAACAGGTATATTTCCAACCTCATCTTAAGAGGAATAATAAATCCCACCTCTCTGTAATATGGTTGTGCTATGTTGTGATGATGCTTATTTGATATAATATTTGTATCAAAATTTATCTTTCTTCATAAAATAACCATACGAACTAACTCGACGGGATCGTGCGCCAAGGCGCACCCCTACATCTAGTATAGATAGATAGTCACACTTCTGCATTTATATAGCACGACTACGTACACCACATTTTTGTCTGCAATTTGCATTATATTTATATATAACCATGCAGTCATATGCATGAGCAAGATGCACGATGTCTCTGTCGACGACTCAAAGGGTAGGTGCTAGGCTAGCGCTGATTCGCTGTCCGCTTGACAGCACAAGCATGCAGGTGCATTTGCCCCACTGCAGCTGCGACACTCGACGGAGTATGAGCAGAATCAGTGCCAAATCGACGGAGGCCCATGCCAGCACGTTGGAAAAAGGAAAACGTGGTTGGAATCAGCGATGTCTCCCTGAATCTTTATTTCGTTGGCATCAGGTCATGGTGAATAATCTTTGATATAGGAAGTGTGGAGTTCATGGACAAGGCGTTTCTAGTCCCGAACTCATATAAGCTCTTTTTATAGGCTGCACACGTGGACAATGGGCTAGTGACCATGCAAATTTTTTAAGTAATCTTACTAGGACGTGGGTAGTGGTGTGAGGCTGAATCGCAGCTCCACATGCATGCGACAGTGAGCAATCTTATAAAAATTGGCATGCAAATTTGGATGCCATTGCGATTAAATGGACTGAAAAAAGAGCTCATTTGTGCCCGGGTTCATTTCTGTATTTCCGGGAGTTCATGCGCTTGCGCCAGAATGTTTAATCACCGACGCATACTCGATGGAAAACGATGACCAGATGATCAATGTACGCCACCGGCAGCGGCAGTGTCGTGGCTTGCCTGTCGCGCAATGCCGACGAAAACAGTTAACCCTGATCGTTCGTCTTCGTGATTGGCGTGCAGTTCTGCTCTTGGACAGGGGCTTGCATTTAGAGCAAGCACCGTACAACTTCCAGACGTGGTTACGATGGAACACGCAACATCTACTTGACCTAGCGGCTAGCGGTGTTTATTTATTTTTATTTAGGCTTAGTAGTGCATGATCGACGAGATGGCGATGATTGAGTTACAGAGGGCTAGAGGCTTCGGCACTTGCTTCATTGATTTCCCTGCCAGTTAATCAGTGCCTAGGTAGCTAGGAGTACCAGTTAGGCTAGTCATAATGAAAAGTACCTCCGTTTCAAGGAATAAGATGCACGCGATTTTTTTTAAAATTGATCGAATAAATTGAGCAACTAAAACTTGATTATATTGTGTAAAATTACTATTATTAAATTTGTATGACACATACTTTTTAATAATGCTAATTTTATATCAACATTCTTTATATATTTAGAGTAAATCTTGGTCAAAGAAAAAACACGCAAAACAATGTCGCCTTATTCCTTGGGCATATGATACTACTATATGATACTATCCCTACAATGCATAGTATCATATTATGGTATTTATTAATTTGTAGAATCTTAATGCAAAACTATGAATAAGATTTATTTAACATTATATTTTCTAGGTCCACGTGCTATGATATGATACTACTATCATCTCTCTCATCATTAATTGACATGCCACATCAGTTTTTCGATGACTTGGAATGCATGATATTACTAGCTATGATACCCTCACTATGGCTAGTCTTAAGTGTTGTCAAAGATAGTACTAACTAGCTATTATAGTTAAATTTTGATAATATCTACTCATTTTAAGGGTATATTTTGTTAATCTCTGAGCTCTAGGTGATATGATTGATAGTGAGATTTGACTCTTTATCTTATTTATATGGCCGTTAATTAATTGGTCTCGGAGAGTGCAAAAAAAATCCCATGCAAAGCTATGTTCATACATTGCATGCACAAAAAATGTCCATGCAAAGCTGCTAATTAAACACTCTAAATGCTAATGCCTAGAAGGTGGGGTGATTTTGGAATTGCATGATTTACAAATTATGCCCTTGAAACTAGGACAGAGAGGGAGTAGCTATTATAGTTAACTTTGACAACAACTAGCTACTATAGTTCAATGTTGTCAAAGACAGTGACTTTGAAGCTCATGATGACCTGCTCTATCATAGATCTCCTCAAACAACTAGCTACACATAGCGCGATTGGAGGAGATGGGAATGACTCATTTTCCCTCCCTGCTCTAGTCACGCCCCAAACAACCTCTCCGTTGATCGGTCACAAATGCTCTACCAGATTATTTTGAAGCTCATGATGACCTGCTCTATCATAGATCTCCTCGTGCATGGCGAGAAATCAGTAAACTCAGAATCTAGTGATGAACAACGGCTAGAGGACCCTAAAAGTCACACGATTGATCATCCCTTGCTGCAGGATCAATGCACTCCCTCTCAGTGATCATGTTGTGCATGATCATGCATGCGTCACCTCCCGTATTTTCTCTTGTGACCACATAAGAGCAGGGTACTTGACAATAGCAAAACGAGCGTGGAGCACACCAAATGCTCAATCGACATCCTTTATACAAGACTCCTGACACGAAGCAAAGTGAGATTTCTTATGACCTTGGGGGATCAGACATTGTCTTCCCAAATCTCAACCACCTAGGATAGATGCCATCGACTAGGTAGTACCCTTTAGTATACTGGTGGCCATTGATCTCGTAGTTGCACTCTGGAGCATGGCCTTCAGCAAGTCTCGCTAGCACCGAGGAGCTTTGTACCACATTGATGTCATTATTAGATCGAGCCATGCCAAACAAAACATGCCAAATCCAGAGCTCATGGTCGGCCATAGCTTCAAGAACCACACTGCAATATCCATTAGGCCCTTTGTACATACCTTGCAAGGCAAATGGGCAGTTCTTTCATGACAAATGCATGCAATCGATTCTTCCAAGCATCCCAAAAAATCCTATAACAAAATTATGTGCCATGATATGAGCTGTTTCTGCTTCATTGGGCCTCTTAAATTGTCTGGCCCAACCACTGCCACCACCGCCTTGCAAAACTTATACATAGAATCAATGTCCGTAGATTTTGCCATACGAAGGTACTCGTCCTATAAACTGCCGGGGGCACCATATGCAGTCATCCTCATCACTGAAGTGCATTTATAAAGTGTGGAGAAACTCCACACATCAACATTGTCCTTCTTCATCACAAAATAGGAACTATAGTTCGTCACCCCATGCAAAAAATTCATGAACAACTCCTTGTTCATCCTAAATTGGTGCCAAAATTCCTTTCGGGTAGTCAATCCATTGTCAGAAAAATAATCGGCGTGTAGCATGCGAAGAACCTCCATCATATGCCTTTCCTTGCTCTTGCTTCTCCCAAACTTTGAACCTCCACGAGTGGGAGGGATATTGCGCAGATCATCGGCTTGCAGTTGCAGAAGGACAATGAGGATTGTTAGGTGTTCATCTTGATTGGTGATGACATTCTCTTCCTCTTGTGATAAAAGCAACATCATCTCGTCTTCGCTATCCATCATATATGAAGCAAGCAACAGAAGAATAAATAGATCGAATGCCACTGAGAGAAGAAGGAAAGTGGTGAAATGCTGCTTATTGATGCAAACCATCGAACACCTTGCGTGCAAACTCACCATGCGATGGACGATGAGATATGGGGCGGAGAGAGCGATGAGGAGAGGGGCGGATGGTCAGAGAGTTGTTGGGACAGACACGGTTGATTTGTCGTTATCAATAGGAGGGACGACAACATCGCCAGCAATGGCTATTTCGCAGGATAGGAGAGGTCTCGGGAAGGATATATGCGTCATAGAGGGTGGGAAATGGGTGTGTTGCTGGCTGGTGGAACCCGCATGTCGGTATCCTACGTTGTCGCAGGTTTCGTAGCTTTTCTGATGCCACTCCGCAACCCCCTGTGTGAAAGGGAAATTACCTTATAATTATATTTTGGTGTTTGATGTCAACACTTGGGGTAGTTAACCTTGTGCTTAGAGTGTTTAGGTATTTTGGTTAATGCTCTATGCTTTGAGTCGACCCCTCAAAAGTGAAAAGATCGAAGCAAAGAGACATAAATTTTGGTTGTGTAATTTAGGTCTCCATACTATCAATATGGGTTGTTCAATGGAAAGTTGGGTGAAATCATTTTTAGCACAAAACCACATTTGCACCCACTACCTGTCTCATTAACAAGGAGGAGATAATCTCTAAAAAAATGTGTCGTTAAGGAGTCTTCAGGCGGAGACTCCGGCCCTCAAGACCAGAGACTCCAGTGTGAGAACACCAGAGACTTTGTCCTGATCTGGAGATTCCGGTGTGAAAACACCGGACACTTTGGTCCGGAGCCGGAGACTTCAGCTTAAGACCCTAGCCACCAAAACTTAGTTTTCAACAAGTTGTGCTCGTCCTAGTAATAGGGTCTGGAGACTTTGGTATGAGACCGTAGTCTTCGGCTAGAGTATCTGGCCTGCTCAACTTGGTCCTTCGACCAAGTGGTACGTGCCTTTGAAACAGGCCCGGAGTCTTCTTGACTCCAGGCCAGAGTCTCTGGAGGTGTCCACCCTGAGGCCGGAGACTCCAATCCTTACAGGCCAGAGACTATGGTGGCCTCCAGAGACTCCAGACCTAAAAGGCCAAAGACTCTAGGTTAAGTTACCAGCGATGGCTATTTTCATGAGAGCCCTATAAATAGACGTCTTGCACCTTCGATGGCTATTGCGGCTTACATACACTCTCTCTCTCTCTGTCGGTGCTAGATTTTAGCCTGCCGTTTTTATATTGAAGTTTTGTGTAATTACCATTCCCTCTTATAATATGGGACATAGGGAGTAGCAATCACAGTTAATCATAACAAGAATTGTCAGGAGTAACTTGAATATATAAAATAGCTTAGTATCAAACTCATACATCAGCTGTAGCACCACAAAAGGCTACATCCATCACACGGTTTCACTAAGTTTAGCACAAGCCCTCGACCACTAGGAGACTCATTTCACCTAGGGTAACAAGTGCTACCATGAAGTGTGAAAGGGCATGTGCCCCCATGTGTGGTTTTGGTAATTAATGACAATCCCTATGGACTAATGTTTGCATTGAGTCATATTTGTAGGACTTGTCCGTAGACAATGCTTGATCCATATGTTGGGTTCAAGGTTGTAAGAAGTTGAATATAAAGAAGATTATGTGATGACCAAGGTGTTATTCAAGGAGTGATCCGAAGATTGGTCATAAGGGAGTTGATCCTATAGAGTGTGTCTTGAGGAATAAGATGGAGTGAACTCTCATGTGCATTCTCAAGACATCATCATTATGAAAGAAGAAGATGAAGTGCAATGTTGATCAAGTCGAAGCGCAAGATCAAGATAGGCTTCTAGAAGATATCATTTGCTTGAAGCTCGGTGTCCATTTGGTGGTAATGGACATGTGAAGATATTTCTACTAGTGTCTCTCCCATAGTGAAGTATGGGGGAACAATCCGCAATACTTCACCGAGCAAGCGCAATCAAGAAAGGTAGTCCAACTTGAGAAGATCAAGATCATCACCATCTAGCTCAAGTGGAATGCGCAAGGCAAAGGTATGTTCTTGATAGGGTTTCTTTCTTACCGGTCTCATAGTGTGGGAGACCGGGTTTAGGATCGATAGCCGTACTATCAAGAGGGGCTCTCGAGTGAGTAACTTATTCGTATCGTTCGGAGAGAGCTCAAACCTTTGCATACTTGGCATTATCCTTCTTGGTTCTTATTTGGATTTTATCCATGTGAGATTCTAGAGCTTGTGGTTATTTCCATGACAAGCTCTAGCTCATCAAAAAGGGATTTCGTATGGAACTCTTATTGCGTTTTTGGTGTTTGGAGAATTTACCGGTTCCTCATATAGAGACACTTATGTCCTCTAATTTCATAGTAATTGGTTTCATCTCATTTGGAGTTTTCTTGCAAAAGTTATTTGGTTTTTGGGCTGTCCAGTTCGGCCCCTGGTCCGGCCAGGCCGGGCTCCAGGCCGGACCTTCCGGCGGCAGACCGGGCCAGTCCGGCGGTGCAGCCGGACTGCTATTCTGAACCGCCTTTCGGCGGGGCGCCGGATCCGTCCGGCGGGCCGCCGGACCGTCCGGCCCAGAGGCCGGCGCCGCCGGACTTACGGCCGAACTGGCCGGCGGGCTGCTTCCAACGGCCAGATTTTCCCCACCTATAAATACCCCTTCTTCCTCCTTGAGCTAAGAATGTTTTTGGGCTTCTCTCTCCTCCATTGTTGACCTTCAAAGCTTGCCCTCCCTCCTCACTTCCCTCCATGTTTCTTGCATCTTTCTAAGGGAAAAGAGAGAGGAGATCTAGATCTACATTTCCACCAATCACTTTCTCCTCTAAGTGAGGGGAACCTATTGGATCTAGATCTTGGAGTTATTTGTGGATTTCCTCTTTGTTCTTCCTCTCATATCCTCCATAGCATTTGTTGCTTTGGTAGGATTTGGGAGAGAAGGATTTGAGCACTTCGTGTGTTCTTGCCATTGCATTTGGTGCATCGGTTTGAGTTCTCCTCGGAGATTTGGTGGTGAAAGCAAGAAGCTTATTTCCTCTTGGGTTCTTGGAACCCTAGACGGCTCAGTGGATTTCTTGGGGACCTCCAATTAAGTTGTGGAGATCTTCCCAAGCTTTGTGGTGCCTCCGTGGCGATTCTTGGGAGCCTCCAATTGAGTTGTGGAGTGTGCCCCAATCTTAGTGGCTTTGTGGATTTGGGAGCCTCCAATTAAGTTGTGGAGTAGCCCCAAGATTTGTGCGGGATCGGTGACCGCCCTCAAGGGTCCCATAGTGGATCGGGTCTTCCATCTTGGTGGGAGGGCTCGAGGAGATTACGGTGAGCCTCCGTGGCGTTTGGGGAGCCTTGTGCCTCCACACCGCTCCAACGGAGATTAGCACCCGCAAGGGTGTGAACTTCGGGATACATCGTTGTCTCCGCGTGCCTCGGTTATTTCTATACCCGAGCTCCTTTACTTATGCAATTTACTTTGTGATAGCCTTCGCGCTTGAAGTTATATATATCTTGCTATCACATAGTTGCTCATCTTGTTTAGCATAAGTTGTTGGTGCACATAGGTGAACCTAGTTTATTTAGGTTTTGTATGCTTGGCAAATTAAACGTTAGTTTTATTCCGCATTTGTCAAGCCGTTCGTAAAAGTTTTAAATCGCCTATTCACCCCCCCCCCTCTAGGCGACATCCGTGTCCTTTCAAAGTGCTTAGCCTTCAGTTCAGTTGGGGGCGAACTCCTGATAAAAAAGGAATAAAATGAAGTGTAATCACTTTGTTCCAGTCACCTAAATATGTATGAGTGGTGTCTATAATAGCTAGAGGCTCAGACTTACTTATTTAATTCTGTTCATACCATGTGTATAATTGTTCAATAGATCATAGCCCCTGGAAATGGAAAGTGAATAATGATGAAGTCGATTACTCAATTGTGTAGCACCAATTAACTAGACTTTTTCTTTGAAAGGATTCCAATTTTGGAACATGGACTTCACCTGATCCATGCCTTTGTTGAACATATGCAAGGTTACCATTCTGACTTAGGAACATGAACTTCATAATTGAGAAGTGACCATGTATATTTGTAACAAAAATTGAACCGAGATCACATGAACACCATATGGAGTTGAACTCGATTTAATCATAGATCCCATGTCCCAATGATATTTTCATAGAACTCAATGCCCACTAAATATAATTAAAGAACGATATTTTATTAATGTCAATGCCCTGCAACATTAACCATAGATTCGAGTGATCAGGAAAGTACCTAGCTACTGGCCACCACAGTCGATGGCGGCGCAACCACGGCAGCCGATGCGGTTCGGTCTGCGTCATCGTGGTGGAGATCTGCGCCGCCACAACATATGGTGCGGTCCGGCCCGCGCCACCATAGTCAAGATCTGCATTTCCGCGAGAGACAGTGTGATGCAGCGGAGGGCTATGTTTCGTATCAGTGAGCTGTTGGTGGTGGGCGGGAGATTTAACCGAATAAGGTTGAGAGGGCTCTGTGTGGGCTTAAGAGGGAAATAACTTATTTTGACAATATTTGCCTTGTATGTTTTATCATCACCTTGTGGGTTGCTTGCATGTACAGTCATGTTTTAATTTCACTTGATGTGGCCCAAAAAGGAATAGGACCATAACACGGAAGCAATGTCTGATGATGCCCTTGCGAACTAAGTCGTTCCCTAGTTTTTTTTGAACAAGAGAGGGGTCTAGAAAGACCCCGAGGTGCATACTATATTGAAGCGGTGGACATAGTACAGAGAGGACCCTAAAGAAAAAATAAATCACAATATTGTCCTGACTTTTTGCACAAAGGACCCCTAAGATAAAATGGAAAACACAATCAAATCATGGGTCCTCTCCACTGAGAACGAGCTTCCGTCGCCGGCAACCTAGACTCCACCAGAGACAAACCACTTGGCGGTGAGAAAGTGGTGGTGGTGGTGGGGGGTGAGCTCCGACGAGAAGCTCCGAAGAAGGCCTCCTCTCTAGAGGTCTCACTTGGCTAGGCTGCATGTATGACAAAGGCATGTTCACGTGCGCCCAGGCTATCTTTTGATGTTTTTGCCAACAATTAGGATCTTGCCCTTCATGGCATTTATATAAGAATTTGGCCCATTTAAATCTATTTGTGTAAGACTATGTGTGGTAATGTATGGATTAATCTGTGATGCCAGTTTTATTTTAATTGCTCTGCGACACTTTTGTTGGATACCAGGTCTGGGTCTCCTGAATTTCAGTTAGAGCATAATTTCGAGACCCATCGTATTTCCAGAAATTTTGATTTTATTTTGGATTTTTCTTGCTCAAATTTAAAAATACCTAATCTGAATTTCATTTTTAATTTTGTCATTATGTAGTCCGAAATTTTCAAATGTATTTACGAACCAGACGCAAATTTTAAAATAAGAAATATTTGAACTGTCTTTGAACTTAGTTGTAATTCTAATCCCTGCATGGGAACACGTTTGTCGGATGCACTTTAAATGATGTTCCCGGAGGTCCTTCCCCAAATATCTTCCACCCACCAACTTAATTTCATTTCCACAAGTACCGCCGCTCGTATATCCATTCCCGATCAATCTCTGTATAAACACACATTCCCGCAGGGCACGGACACCTTTCTCATTGTCTCTCTACCACAAATACTTCGCCATTTTTAGTACTCCTAGAAAAAACAAGCTACAGCCCAGAGTAAAAGATGACAGCTAGTTGCTGAAGCTTGCACACGTAGGAAGTAAGAAAATGGTATTCGACACCATTCTCCCCAAGATAGCAGCCGACTGGATCATCAACTTCTACCGCGCGGCGAGGAAAATCCGCAGCAATGCGTTCCAGCACTACCGCAACTCCATCACCAGGGCGTCGACCACCGCCGCCGCCTCCAGGTGCACCATCCCCTCCGCCATCGATGGGACGGTGGTGTGCGACTTCCACGGCGGGCTCCTGAGGTCCACCGCCCTCTTCCCCTACTTCATGCTCGTCGCCTGCGAGGGAGGTAGCCTGCTCCGGGCGCTGCTCCTGCTCTGCTCCTTCCCCCTCGTATGGGCCCTGGGCGAGCGCGCCGACGCTGGCATCCGGGTCATGGCGTTCGTCACCTTCGCCGGGCTCAGGCCACGGGACGCCGACCTCGTGGCCCGCGCCATCCTGCCCAAGTTCTACATGGAGGGCCTCAACGCGCTGGTGTACGATCACCTGTGGCTGCCGGCGAGGAGGAAGCTCGCCGTGACGAGCACACCGAGGGTCATGGCGGAGTGGTTCCTGAAGGAGTACATGGCCGCGGACGTGGTGGTCGGGCGTGAACTTCAGATGGTTAAGATTGGGCGCGGTTGCTACTTCACCGGTCTGCTGTGCGGACACGGACCAGGACCGGAGGAGCTCGGACTCGGAGCGGACGGCGCCATGGCTGACGTTTCCGTCGTCGGGGCCTCCAACCCATTGAAGCACCTGTTCATCCCCTACTGCAAGGTGAGTACGTGCGTGCTTTCTACAGTTCCTTTTTTCAAACTCGCGTGATTTCTACAGTATTGTTTTCAATTATTTCGTGTTAACGGTACTAGTACTCCTTTTATGGCTTCATTCTTTCAGAGTACGTGCTAGCACTTTAGTACTTGAGAGCAACGCTGATTGTTAGTTAGCCCTTACAAAATGAAGGTTTCTTAGGAAAATACATTGATGCTCTCGGGTGCCTAGCACATCGGACATCTAAAAAATAAATAATAATTCAACAGAACGGTAAATTTTTTTGGAACCTTTTAGGAACCAAAGATGATTAAGTATTATACTTGTATAAAAATATTTTGCGAGGAAATTACTAGCATTGCATCCTAGGTAAAAAGACAAAATCGACATGCCAATGTACTATTCACGCTATACTCTTCACAGCTTTGTTCTTTCTCTAGGATACCTGGGGATTTATTTTGAACCCAAACATTATATACTAGTACAATACTTGATCATCTTTTGTTTTCAAGAGGTTTTGGTTTTATTTTTTTAATTTTAAAATTCCTATGAATTTTGGGGTTATAGGGTGCTAGACACCTGAGAGCCAAAAGCCCGTGTCCAGGTTTCTTAGCCCTATATCCTAGTGATGCGGAGAGATATCGATGTTCTATCTTGCTACCTCTGTTCTGATATATTTTTATATGATATCTATATAGCATTGTACTTGTTCATAGTTATTTCCAAAAGTTTGGTCAAACTTCACTTTGCTTGTTTTTTTTATAAAAATATAAGTCTTATCCATGAAATGGAGAGAGTAGATAAGATACAACACTTGCATGCATGTCCCTAAAAACATATAGTATAGATACACTCCTTAAGATAGAATGGATTGAAAAAAATATCTCTTAGTAACATATATCACTACCTGTGATACCACACTAAGATACAAACTTTTGCACCAACATGACAAGAAATAACAAGAGGACATTTTCTCTTGAGTACGAGAGAGAGCAGGATATTAGGTTTAAAGGAACAAAATAAATATTATATATATATCACATACGTCTGAACTTCTTTAAAGAAATGAGCAGTACTACGTTGTTCTCAACTGTTGTGCATTATAACTTCGAAGAATATGTTGATACCGCACCACGCGAACACTGTGCGGTCATAAGTCACACACCTTCACTCTTTGGAGTACATTCTTACGCCACTTTGAATGAGGATCACTGAGTGGGCCAAAAGATATTAGTTGCAGTGAAGTAGTACGTGATACAGTGGTGATAGAACGAAACTCCAGGTTTACTTTAGTTAGGCCAGTTTTGGCACTGGATGTACAATTGCACTCTACACACGACTGCATAAACTTGGCTAGACACCGTGAGTGTCCAATGTGATATCCATTCTGTAGTACTCAGGGACTGGTAGTACTAGTGTACTACTCGTCAACGGAGTACCAGAGATATCCGTTTTGAAGCTATAAAAGGTTCGTTGTCATGTTTCCACTTTCAAGCGGAGCAATTCTTACGAACGCAATGTTAGGTGTGACATATAGAAGCTTCTGCTTCTTCCCAGGGCGGCATATGCAGTCTCAGTGCTTCACACCTATACTGATGCAGCAACAAACATACATGGGCACCGCAGGACAAGCCTTCATTTTGACCTCACGGTCTTCGCATATATATTTCGGCCTAGCAGGGGCTACAATCTGGTAAATTGACATGATCAATCGCCTAAGCCTAGAGCTGGAGACAATAGCAGAACTGGTTTTCAGGTCTTCAATTTGGGAGCCTTTATATCTCACCCGCCGGTTCCACTTGTACTCATCTGGGACGATCGTAGTGTAGTAGATGGGCGTTTTTTTAACCTCGATCTGGGACGATCTACGTCGAATTACTGTAACAGTTCATAAATGGTGGCCTAGGATTTGCTCGACCATGCCTTTGAACATTGGATCGGCTGGTATTTCAGATCAGGAGTAAAGACTTAGTACCTACTACAGTACTGTTAGTATCTGTCAAGAAATAAGAAGATGCTTCGAAATGGGTCGTACTCATTTGAGAGAAAATGAGCTCAAGTACACGCGTGATCCGTCCATCTTTTTCTAGCAGTACACGGTAGTAGTACTAAGAGTTTGCTATATATTACTCCAAGAAAAAAGTTTTATAGAATGTGCCGTCTTGTTTGCATAGTACAGTACATCTGTTCAACGAGAGCTACTTCAAATGTTTCATATATGTATGTATCTTCAGTCCAGTAAAACATCTCACAGCCAGTACTGTGGTCATACCAAACTTAATAAACACATGTTATTACCGCAGGAACTTTATGTGGTGAGCAGGGAGAGCGCCAAGACCGACAGGCTACCACGGGAGAGGTACCCGAAGCCGCTCATCTTCCACGACGGCCGCCTCGCCTTCCTCCCCACCGCCTCCGCCACGCTCGCCTTCTTCCTCTTCCTGCCACTCGGCTTCGTCCTCTCCATCATCCGCATCTCCATAGGCCTCGTCCTACCCTACAAGATCAGCTTCGCAGCAAGCGCGCTCTTCGGAGTCCGCTTCCGCACCTCCGGCCGCCGCATCCCCAAATCCGTCGGCTCCAAAAGCGGGGGCGTCCTGTACGTGTGCACGCACCGGACGCTGGTCGACCCGATCATGCTCACGGCGGCCCTGCAGAAGCCCGTCCCCGCCGTCACCTACAGCCTCAGCCGACTCACGGAGATCTTCGCGCCCATCAAGACGGTGCGGCTGACGCGCGACCGCGACCGCGACGCCGAGACCATGTCGCGCCTGCTAGAGCAGGGGGACCTCGCGGTCTGCCCCGAGGGCACGACGTGCCGCGAGCCCTACCTGCTGCGGTTCAGCCCGCTGTTCGCCGAGCTCGCCGACGACATGGAGCCCGTGGCGCTGGACGCGCAGGTGACCTCGCTGTACGGCACGACGGCGAGCGGGCACAAGTGGCTCGACCCCGTCGCGTTCTTCGCCAACCCGGCCCCGGCGTACCGCGTGGAGTTCCTGGGGCCCGTGCCGCCGGATCAGACACGCGCAGGGGGAAGAGCCGGCGCGGAGGTGGCGAACTGGGTCCAGCGACGCCTAGGCGAGGCGCTCGGATTCCAGTGTACCGGGCTTCGCCGCCAGGACAAGTACATGATGCTCGCCGGCAACGATGGTGTGGTCTCCAAGTAGACGACGCCTTCGCTTGCAGCAGCCGGCGCGACTCCTGAACTCGGCCAATTTCGCGACCTAGGTTGAAAATTTGGCCTCCTGTATATTGTGTAGTTCTTAACTCTGCACCTGCACTTGCACATTCAGATTCAGTAGCGTTCAGGCTGTTCTGCGCAACGGCTCTGAAGTAGTTTCGTTTGTTTAGCGAATAAGCAGGCCTGTCATGTGTGCTTGTACACTGATGGGTCGGATTAGTCCTTAGACTAGCTGTTAGTTAGGGGCTCCCGTTGAATCTGTCGTGGGATGGCACGACGCCATGATCCTCGGGCGCCCAGTCAAGGTCGTGCGCGAGAGGGGCTGGGATGGCAGCTCCACTATTCTCGTCCGTGATCCTTATTTCATGCATTCAGTTGTAACAGATGAATAAATAGAAAGCCCAGAAAAGCTGCAATCAGTTGCACGCAGCGCAAACACTTGTGTACTGTGTCTCTCTCTTGTTCATGTTCTTCGTGTTCTAATCCACCAGAAGTGAGTGAGTGTGAGAGGTTGCAACATCAATTGGTATCAGAGCCTGATGTCGAAGAGACCCGCCGACGCCACAGCTCCGTCGGACGGTGCGGGGAAGCAGAAGGATGGTGGGGCGTCCACGGTGACGCCGCCGCCCGCCGCAACACGGCGCACTTCTCCCTCGCCGGTTCGAGAGCGCGGGCGCAGCTCTGTGCGCCGCGGCGGTGGTGAGCTCGTGATCCGAGAACGTGTCGTGAGGGAGGGCTCCGGCTCTACCCAATACCCGACACTCACCCGCTCCAACTATGCCGAGTGGGCAACGGTGATGCGGGTGCAGTTGCAGGCGCAAGGCCTGTGGGAGGCGGTGGAGTACGGCGACGTCAACGACGATCGGGAGGATCGGACGGCGTTGGCCGCGCTGCTGCGCGCCGTCCCGCCCGAGCTGGTGCGCACCCTGGCCAACAAGGACAGCGCCAAGGAGGCATGGGACGCCGTCAAGACCATGCGGATGGGAAGTGAGCGTGTTCGCGAGGCAAAGGCGCAGACACGTCGGCGCGAGTGGGACGACATGCGGTTCCAGCCCGGCGAAACGGTCGAGGAGTTCTCGATCCGCCTGACAAACGCCATGAGCGACCTGGAGCTTCTCGGTGACACTGTAAGTGAGTACAAGGCAATCCTTAAATTTTTGAGGGTGGTGCCTCGCAGGTATCGCATGATGGCCATGGCGATCGAGCAGACTGTCGATCTGAGACAGCTGACGATCAAGGACCTCGTCGGTCGTTTCAACACGGCCGAGGAGGGCTACGACCTCGACGACACCACCGACGCCGCGGGCAAGCTCCTGCTCACAGAAGAAGAGTGGGAAGGCCGCGCGCGCCAGCGTGGCCTGATCGCGTCGCACGGCAGTGCCTCAAGCGGCAAGGATCAGAAGGCCAAGACGCCGTCGGGCGACAAGCCCGCGCACACTGGAGGTGCGAGCGGCTCCGGCACGCGCCGAAAGGGGAATTGCCGCTATTGCGGCAAGGCAGGTCATTGGGCCAAGGAGTGCCGCAAGGCGCAGCGCGACCGCGAGCGCAACGGCGAGGCCGCCCATGTCGCCGAGGCCCAGGTCGATCCACCAGCGCTTCTCCTGGCCACGGTGGTGGACGTCGATGAAGCAGCGGCGAACGACGCTCAGCCACCTCGACAGAGCACTGTCGTGGCCACCTCAACTGAGCCGCAGACAGTGTTTCTGAATGAGGAGCGCGTTGTGCCTGTGCCGGCCTCCGTCGGCGTCTGGTACTTGGACACGGGCGCGAGTAGCCACATGACCGGCACAAGGGACTCCTTCGTCACGCTCAACGAGTCCGTCAAGGGTTCCGTTCGTTTCGGCGACGGATCCTTGGTCACCATCGCCGGGAAGGGAAACGTGATGTTCCGCTGCTCCGACGGAAATCAGAGGGTCCTAGCAGACGTCTACTTCATCCCCAAGCTGTGCACCAACATCATCTCTCTCGGTCAGCTGGACGAGAACGGGTGCAAGTCCGTGATCGAGGGCGGCTACCTCTGCATCTTCGACCAGCAACGTCGTCTCCTGGTGCGAGTGAAGCGGGCGGCGAACAGGCTGTATGTTCTGAACCTGAACATTGCAGCGCCTGTCTGCCTGCTGGCCAAGGTCGACGACCCCACGTGGCTCTGGCACGCGAGGCTTGGTCACCTGCACTTCCGTGCTGTGAACACCATGTCGAAGCGCGGCATGGTACGAGGGATGCCGCATCTGGACCACATCGACGAGATCTGCGACGGGTGCACCATCGGCAAGCAGCACCGTCTCGCGTTCCCGTCGGCGACCAAGTACCGCTCCGAGCGCCCGCTGGATCTCGTTCACACGGATCTTTGTGGACCAATCAAGCCTGCAACTGGAGGTGGAAATCAGTACTTCCTTCTGGTTGTTGATGATCACAGCAGGTACATGTGGCTAGAGCTGCTGAAAACCAAAGGCGAGGCGTTCGTCAGGTTCAAGAAGATTCAGGCTCATGCAGAGGCAAAGCAGCACTGCCGGTTGAGAGCATTTCATTCTGACCGTGGCGGGGAATTCAACTCAAACGAGATCAAGTCATGGTGCACGGAACACGGCGTCGAGCACTTCACCACGGCGCCGTACTCACCCCAGCAGAACGGCGTCGTGGAACGCCGCAACCAAACTGTGGTGGAGATGGCTCGTTGTATGATGAAAAGCATGGCCATGCCGGCCATGTTCTGGGGGGAAGCTGTCAAATGTGCCGTGTACATCCTGAACAGGGCGCCGACGCGGAGTCTCAATGGAATCACCCCGTATGAGGCCTGGAACGGGCGCAAGCCCACTGTTGAGCATCTCCGAACCTTCGGCTGTGTCGCACACATGAAGAAGACTGGGCCTGGCATCACCAAGCTGTCTGACCGCTCACTTTTGACAGTGTTCGTGGGTTATGAAGAAGGGTCTAAGGCCTACAGGGTTTACGACCCCGCCGGTGCCAAGCTCTACGTCACGCGCGACGTCGTGTTCGAGGAACGCCGCCAGTGGGACTGGGCGGCACAAGCGCACGGAAAGGGCGTGGACACGCCATCCGGCTTCACGGTGGCATATGTCACTGAGTCCGGTGAAATGATCGTCGACGACGGCAGCGACATCTACCCCGGCGCAAGTTCACGTTCGCCTTCGCTCCCAGCCACAAACACTCCTGCCTCGACAACGTCGCCCACAATGCCCACACCGGCCGTGGAGATGTGCACCCCGCCATCTCACGACGGGGCTCTGGACGACGCAGATGATGAGGAGGCGCCGCACCGCTACAGACGCATCACCAACATCTACGACACCACCCAGCCACTGCCAGATGAGCCTGCAGTTCCTGATGCATCGTCAGACATCGACTCTGACGACGAGAACACAGAACCAGAGGTGCTCAATCTGGTGGCTGCAGAAGAACCTTCCAGTGTTGAGGAGGCCCTGGCTACCCCAGCCTGGAAGAAGGCAATGGAGGAAGAAATGAGCTGCATCATGGATAACAAGACCTGGACACTCTCGTCCTTGCCGCCCAGGCAACGTGCGATCGGACTAAAGTGGGTCTTCAAGCTCAAGAAGGATCCAGATGGAAACATTGTCAAGTACAAGGCCAGGCTGGTGGTTAAAGGGTACGCACAGAGACAGGGGGTGGACTTCGACGAGGTGTTTGCTCCTGTTGCTCGAATGGAGACCGTGCGCATCCTGTTGGCGCTAGCTGCTCATGGAGGTTGGGAAGTCCATCACATGGACGTGAAGTCAGCATTCTTGAATGGAGATCTCGCAGAGGAGGTTTATGTGCAGCAACCTGCTGGTTTCTCGAGCAAAGAGAGACCGGAGGCCGTTCTGAAGCTGAGCAAGGCCTTGTATGGACTGCGACAGGCGCCACGCGCCTGGTATGCCAAGCTCGACTCCTCACTTGTCGATCTCGGTTTCGCTCGCAGTCCCCTCGAGCATGCGGTGTATCGCCGTGGTGACGAAACAAACTATCTACTGGTAGGGGTGTACGTGGATGACCTGATCATCACGGGCACCCACGTCGACGAGATCAAGGCATTCAAGAGTGAGATGCATCGTTTTTTCAAGATGAGTGACCTCGGGCTGCTGTCTTACTACCTTGGAATAGAGGTCAAGCAAGAGCACGGCGAGATCACACTGAGCCAGCGAGCATACTCGGAGAAGATACTGGAACGCGCCGGCATGAGCGGCTGCAATGCTTGCCACACGCCGATGGAGGTGCGGCTCAAACTGAAAAAGGATGATGAGGCAAAGATGGACGCCACTGAGTACAGAAGCGTGATTGGGTGTCTTCGATACCTTGTCAACACACGCCCCGACATTGCCCAGGCCGTGGGCGTGGCAAGCCGCTTCATGGAATCACCAAGCCAGCAGCATTGGGGCATGGTGAAGCAGATACTGCGCTATGTGCGTGGCACACTCAGCTACGGCTGCTGCTACAAGAAAGGGACTGGAACGCCGGAACTGATTGGGTACAGCGACAGCGATCATGCCGGCGACGAGAGCGACCGCAAAAGCACTTCAGGTGTCGTCTTCTTCCTCAGCGGTAGCACGATCACCTGGTCATCGCAAAAGCAGAAGGTCGTATCCATGTCCTCCTGTGAAGCTGAGTACGTTGCAGCAGCGGCAGCAGCCACGCAAGGAGTTTGGCTGAGAAACCTGATCAGTGATCTGACTGGACGACCGCCGGAGAAGTTCAAGCTCTTCGTGGACAATCAATCAGCGATTGCACTTGTCAAGAATCCAGTCCATCACGATCGAAGTAAACACATCGACATCAAGTATCACTACATCCGACAGTGCTATGAAGAGGGAAAGCTGGACGTCGATCATATTCGAACTGATAGACAGCTAGCTGACATTCTGACCAAGGCACTGGGAAGGACTCGTTTCGTTGAGATGCGAGAGAGGCTTGGAGTCGTCAGAGTGCAAGTTTAAGGGGGTGAAGTGTAGTTCTAAACTCTGCACCTGCACTTGCACATTCAGATTCAGTAGCGTTCAGGCTGTTCTGCGCAACGGCTCTGAAGTAGTTTCGTTTGTTTAGCGAATAAGCAGGCCTGTCATGTGTGCTTGTACACTGATGGGTCGGATTAGTCCTTAGACTAGCTGTTAGTTAGGGGCTCCCGTTGAATCTGTCGTGGGATGGCACGACGCCATGATCCTCGGGCGCCCAGTCAAGGTCGTGCGCGAGAGGGGCTGGGATGGCAGCTCCACTATTCTCGTCCGTGATCCTTATTTCATGCATTCAGTTGTAACAGATGAATAAATAGAAAGCCCAGAAAAGCTGCAATCAGTTGCACGCAGCGCAAACACTTGTGTACTGTGTCTCTCTCTTGTTCATGTTCTTCGTGTTCTAATCCACCAGAAGTGAGTGAGTGTGAGAGGTTGCAACATCATATTGTTCATTGTATCGAGCGTTAAACTTTAGTTTCCTGCATCCATCGAACATGATGTGCATTCTGACTAGCTAGCTCTCAGTCGACGGATCGACTGCTCCCGCTCCTGGTGTCTACTGGTAATGTAAGTTTCCTTTTTTTTAGCAGTACTGGTAATGTAAGTGCTTGAGTGCTCTGACTGCTTAGGTGTTCTATGTGTCTGTGCTGCTTTTGCATGTACGATCCGTTTGTGCTGCACACATTCAGTCCAACGCGGCCTGCGAGCAGCCTATCAGCCCAAGCCGATACTTTCCATATAGCAAACCTAGCAATTTTCATGTAGCAAACCTAGCAATTTACTGAATTCATACCTTGTGTTGTCCACGAAAAACCTATCTTTTCTTCAGCTCGAGCTTGCATTTTTTTAAAAACAGAGGCTAAAGCATTGCCTCAATCCATTAATTAAGAAGAAGAAAATTACCCATTTTATTTATAAAAAACTAGGTGAAAACTGAAACATGAACACACATAAAGCAAGAAATCTCACGCCAGACACAACCCCCTAACACTTGAAAACATATAAGAACCCTCAATGAGAACTCCTCAATAAAAGACAATGGGCATCATGAAAGGCAATTAATGACCGACAAACCTAATATTATCCATCAAGCAGATGCATACGCCTTTCCTATGGTGCCACTCTTCTTGTCTTTGCATCTCAAGGACTTCACCTTCCGAAAGCCGATCAGAGTACAATCATTCACCTTTTTCCTATTGCCATTGATTGTCGTCCCCGTTAGAAGGCAAGCAATCGCCCTTCCTGATCTAGGATTAGCAGCCTCCAAGCTGTCGAGCAAGTTGCAAAGCTCTTTTGTAAAGTGAGCCTTGGGATTATGTTACGAAGCTCTTAGATGATCTTGGCGGGGCACGGATCACATTGGACCCACACATGAACCATGACAATTATTGACACTGATGTGGCACACTAGTGGGTCTGCAAGGCAAGCCAACATGCTAAGAGGACGCTAGGGATTGTGGCACTCGCGCACATGGTGGTTGTTCTCCAAACTATGGGAGCACCGAAGGGGATCACTACAGACAGCTGCACGATGTCCATGCGCAAGACATCTGCAACACCTAGCAAACTTCCAAGCGTGGATGGGTCGAGGAAGCAAAGCCGGGACAGGTAGCGTCAGAGAGCATAGACCACGCCGGGGCAGCACCTCTTGCCAACCAACTTTCACATATGCCTCACCCCCTCCACAACGGCTGAGCAGCTAGGAGCAAGTATTTGAAAGTATGTAGTCTTGTCAGGGCCAACTCCTCTTCGTCGATGTCATCGTCCTCGTCGGTGAGAGATGCCCATGAGACGGTCCTCGTACCCACGCACCAGAGTGCCTGCGAATCAGCTTGCCATAGCTGCCGAGACCGCACAAATGAGTCACTAGCTCCACCTTCGCTAGAGACCCATACTGGGTTGGAATCGGGGCCATTGGCAGTGGCCAATGGCGACCGCTGTGCTAATTCCTCGTCATTGTCAACCACGGCATGCACCAGACCTGCAGCAACAATCAGCATCAGAGGCGACTGATACGTCCAATTTGCATCACTATTTTGTATCATAATTTACTGTTATTCATTGATATATTTCATACTTAGATATGATACTTATGTTATTTCCTTTGTTTTTACATGTTTGATGATCATCGGAGGAGTTGCTGCCGGAGTCAGGATTCTGCTGGAAAAAGGACCATCAAGGGACCATATTTTGAAGATCAGGAAAATTCCATAAAAATACCCAGAAATTATAATTTCCCAGAAGACTCACGGAGCCAGAAGGAGGAGTCGAGAGAGGCCAGGGGTGGCCCACACGCTAGGGCGGCGCGGCCAGCCCCCTGGCCGCGCCAGCCCTGTGTGAGGGGACCCTGGCCCACCTCTGGTCTCGCCCCTTCGCGTACATCATCGTCCCCGAAAACCTAAGTGAGGGGGGGGGGGGTTCAGAGTTAGACACAGCCGCCTCTGCGGGGCGGAGAACACCAGAGAGAGAAAGCTCTCCGGCAGAGAGAAATCTGCCGGGGAAATTCCTTCCCAGAGAGGGGAGATCGTCGCCATCGTCATCACCATCGCACCGGACTTCATCGGGATCATCATCATCATCATCTCCATCACCAGCACCTTCATCTCCACCATCACCTCGCCATCCCGCTGTAACATCTTGAGTTGGATCTTGTTATATTCATAGGGGAAACTTTCCCGGTGTTGATTACTCTTGTAGTTGATGCTATTGAGTGGAACCGTTGAATTAAGGTTTATGTTCAGATTGTTATTTACCATTATTTCACCTCTGATCATGATCCATATGATGTCTTGTGAGTAGTTCGTTTAGTTCTTGAGGACATGGGAGAAGTCAAGATGTTAGTAGTGAATTATTGTTGAGAAATATTTAATGGTTTGATATTGTTGTGGTGCTATTTCACTAGTGGTGTCATGTGAACGTCGACTACATGATACTTCACCATTTATGGGCCTAGTGAGATGCATTGTGTATTTGGTCACCGATTGTGGGGTTGCTGGAGTGACAGAAACCTAAACCTCCGTTGGGAAACCATTGCACCAGGGAGCGTAGGATCATAGAGTTTAAGGCTGTGGTTAGATTTATCTTAATTACTTACTTGTATTTGCGGATGCTTGCAAGGGGTATAATCACAAGTGTGTATTTATCCTAGTAAGGGTAGTGCGCTAGCACAGGTTCACCCCCATAACACTTACCAAATCAATAAATACTATTGGCTCTATGAAGCGAAAGCTCTTGACAGAAACCTCCCGTGTGTCCTCGAGAACGTTTGGTTATTATAAGAACACAACCGGCTTGTCCTTTGCTGAATAAAGGATTGGGCCACTTGCTGCAATTATTACTACTGTCTTTTATTTACTCGCACTTTATTTACTCGTATTACCAAATACTCCTGAAAACCTGTTTGCTAGTATTTACAGTGATTCCTTGATCAAAACTGCTCATCAACACCTTCTGCTCCTCGTTGGGTTCGACACTCTTATTTATCGAAAGTACTACGATACACCCCCTATACTTGTGGGTCATCAAGACTATTTTCTGGCGCCGTTGCCGGGGAGTGTAGCGCTATTGAAGAGTGGAATTAGTAAAGGTAACCGTCACTGTGAGTATTGTTTTTATTTTTTGTCTTTTATTTTACTTTGCTATGGATAACTCTCCATTTGGTTTCCTATTTGGAAACACTTCTACTACTGCTACTGCTGCACATGCGGAGGAACCACCACCGCCACCGCCTGCTGAAATTGATCCTTTTAAAATACCTATGAAAATTGTTGGGCGTATTATGGATAACTGCTATTCAGGAGATGGAACTGTCCATCCGGGTGATCACTTACTATTTATACATGAATTATGCGAGTTGTTTAGGTGTGCAGGTATTTCACCAAGCCAGGTCAAGAAGAAATTATTCTCTATATCATTGAAAGGCAGAGCTGAAGAGTGGTATCGACTACTCCAAGATGGTCCATCTATGGCATGGGAGGATATTGTGCCTCTCTTTTATTCCAAGTTTTATCCTCCAAGTGAAATTCATAAAGACCGTAACAAGATATATAATTTTTGGCCTCATGATGGAGAGAGTATTGCCCAAGCGTGGGGGAGATTGAAGTTACTAATGCTCAAATGCCCCATTCATGAGCTCCCCAATAATATTGTTATTGATAATTTTTATGCGCGGCTTACTCTTCCTGATAAGGATTATTTGGATGCTTCTTGCTTTGGATCATTTACTCATATGAAAGAAGATGCCAAGTGGAAACTTCTTGACCGTATACAAGAGAATGCTGAAGGTTGGGAAAATGACAAAGGTAGGAAGTCAGGTATAAACTATGATTATGAATGCATTAAATCTTTTATGGGAACCGATGACTTTCATAGTGTTAGCGCTGCTTATGGTCTTGATTCCCAAATACTTGCTAATTGTCTTAAGGCCTTTGCCTCTTATATTGACGTTCCAAAGAAAGATTGGAACAAATATCATGCGCCTTACAAAGATTCTATTAGTCATATACCTGCTGCAGCTACTGAAGTTTGTACTGTTGATAGCATCATTCCTGAACCTTATATTGAGAAGACACCTTTCCCTGCTAAGGTAAAGAAGTACTCTACTTTGGTAAGTGTGTCTAATAAAAGTACGAAGAAAGCTGCAGAGCCTGATGAGCAAATTACTATTAAGTCTCCTGTTGCTATATTGAAAGATCTTGTAACTAAAGATGTGGGAGATGAATATATTCTTTTTTGTGAAGATGCTTCTAACATTCTTTCGCATCCTAAAAAGCACAGGAAAGCAAGTGTTCCTGTTATCTCTGTCAGGATTGGAGATCATTGCTATTATGGCTTATGTGATATTGGTGCTAGCGCAAGTGCTATTCCCTTAGAGCTTTATAAAGAAATTATGCACGAGATTGGCGCTTGTGAACTTGAAGATATTGATGTGGTTGTTCAGCTTGCTAACCGAGAGACTGTTTGGCCCCTTGGTATTGTTCGAGATGTGGAAGTTCTTTGCGGTAAGACTAAGTACCCTACTGATTTTCTAGTACTCGGTAAGGAGGCTAGTAAAACTTGTCCTATTATTTTTGGTAGACCCTTTTTGAACACTTGTGGCGCCATAATAGATTGTAAGAAAGAGAAATTTTTTACTAAGTTTAATGGAGAGTCTTATGAGTTTAATTTTTCCAAGTTTGCTAAGACTTCTTATGAAAATGACACGCCTGATGAAAATTTTCGAGTTGAGCAGCTTGCTTCTATTGCTCTTGCCCCTAATAATGCCTTGCAGCAATTCATGGAAGATCACGAAAGTGATGTTTTTAGCAAGGAAAGAGAAGAGATTGATGATATTCTCCTTCGTCAACCACCACTACTCAAGCATAATCTACCTGTGGAGGATCTTGGTACCACTTTGCCGCCTAGAGAAGATCCTGTGTTTGAATTAAAACCTTTGCCTGATGACCTCAAATATGCTTATATTGATGATAAGAAAATATATCCTGTTATTATTAGTTCAAAACTTTCAGGAAAGGAAGAAGAAAGATTATTGGAGATATTGAGGAAACATCGAGGAGCTATGGGGTATACTCTTGATGATTTAAAAGGGATTTCTCCTACTTTATGTCAGCATGCCATTAATATGGAGAAAGATGCGAAGCCAGTTGTGGAGCATCCGCGCCGCCTAATTCTGAAGATGAAGGATGTGGTAAGAAATGAGGTATTAAAGCTCCTTGATGCTGGTATTATTTATCCTATTGCTGATAGTAGATGGGTTAGTCCTGTTCATTGTGTTCCTAAGAAAGGAGGTATGACTGTTGTACCTAATGAGAATAATGAGCTTATTCCTCAAAGGGTAGTTGTTGGTTATAGAATGTGCATTGATTATAGGAAGGTAAACAAAGTTACTAAGAAAGATCATTACCCTTTACCGTTTATAGATCAAATGCTAGAAAGGTTGTCTAAGAAGACTCATTTTTGTTTCCTTGATGGTTATTCTGGCTTTTCTCAAATTGCTATTAAGAAGGATGATCAAGAGAAAACCACTTTTACTTGTCCTTATGGAACTTATGCTTATAGACGTATGCCGTTTGGTTTATGCAATGCTCCTGCTACTTTTCAAAGATGTATGTCTGCTATTTTTCATGGTTTTTGTGAAGAAATTGTGGAGGTCTTCATGGACGATTTCTCCGTCTATGGAACTTCTTTTGATAATTGTTTGCACAACCTTGATAAAGTTTTGCAGAGATGCGAAGAAACTAACCTTGTTCTTAATTGGGAGAAATGCCACTTTATGGTGAATGAAGGAATTGTCCTTGGACATAAAATTTCTGAAAGAGGTATTGAAGTTGACAGAGCAAAAGTGGAGGCAATCGAGAAAATGCCATGTCCAAGAGATGTTAAAGGTATTCGTAGTATTCTTGGTCATGCTGGTTTCTATAGGAGGTTTATTAAAGATTTCTCTAAGATTTCAAAGCCTCTTACCAATCTTCTTCAAAAGGATGTACCATTTGTCTTTGATGATGATTGTAAGGAAGCTTTTGAAACTCCTAAGAAGGCTTTAACTACTGCTCCTATTGTTCAACCACCTGATTGGAATTTACCTTTTGAAATTATGTGTGATGCTAGTGATTTTGCTGTTGGTGCTGTTCTTGGACAGCGCGTAGATAATAAGTTGAATGTTATTCATTATGCTAGTAAGACTCTTGATGCTGCTCAGAAAAATTACGCTACTACTGAGAAAGAGTTTCTTGCTGTTGTTTTTGCATGTGATAAGTTTAGATCTTACATTGTTGATTCTAAAGTTACTATTCATACTGATCACGCTGCTATTAGATATCTTATGACTAAGAAGGATGCTAAGCCTAGGCTTATTAGATGGGTGTTGCTTTTACAAGAGTTTGATTTGCATATCGTAGATAGGAAAGGTGCTGAAAATCCTGTGGCTGACAACTTGTCTAGATTGGAAAATATTTCTTTTGATCCTATTCCTGTTAATGACAGTTTTCCAAATGAACAGTTGGCTGCAATTAATGCAACTTCACGAGACCTTCCTTGGTATGCTGATTATGCTAACTTTATTGTTTCCAAGTATTTGCCTCCGACCTTTACAGCTCAGCAAAGAAGGAAATTCTTCTATGATTTGAGGCATTATTTTTGGGATGACCCACATTTATATAAAGAAGGAGTTGATGGTATTATGAGAAGATGCGTACCGGAGTACGAGCAACAAGAGATATTAAGAAAATGCCATAGCAGTGCTTATGGAGGGCATCACGCTGGAGATAGAACCGCACAGAAGGTTCTACAATCAGGTTTTTATTGGCCAACCCTCTTTAAGGATGCCAGAAGGTACGTTTTATCTTGTGATGAATGTCAAAGAGTTGGAAATATTTCTAGACGCAATGAAATGCCTATGAATTACACTCTTGTTATTGAACCGTTTGATTGTTGGGGATTTGACTTTATGGGTCCTTTTCCTCCTTCAAAAGGCTATACCCATATACTTGTTGCCGTAGATTATGTTACTAAATGGGTAGAAGCCATACCTACTAAGAGTGCCGATGGTGAGACTTCGTTAAAAATGCTTAAGGATGTTATTTTTCCTAGGTTCAGAGTGCCTAGATATCTTATGACTGACGGAGGTTCTCATTTTATTCACGGTAGTTTTAGAAAAACTCTTGCTAAGTATGATGTCAATCATAGAATTGGTTCTGCTTATCATCCCCAAACTAGTGGGCAGGTAGAGCTTTCAAATAGAGAGATCAAGTCTATCTTGCAGAAAACTGTTAGTAGGTCTAGGAAAAACTGGGCTAGTAAGTTAAATGACGCTTTATGGGCTTATAGAACTGCTTATAAGAATCCCATGGGTATGTCTCCTTATAAGATGGTTTATGGAAAAGCGTGTCACTTGCCCTTAGAATTAGAACACAAAGCTTTTTGGGCAGTGAGAGAGCTTAATAGAGATTTTAAACTAGCCGGTAAGAAAAGGTTGTTAGATTTGAGTTCTCTAGATGAGTGGAGAAACGAAGCGTATGAGAATGCCAGAATTTTCAAGGAGAAAGTCAAGCAATGGCATGATAAGAGAATTCTTAAGAGAGAGTTCCATGTTGGTGAGAAAGTTTTATTGTATAGGTCTCGTCTCAGATTTTTTGCAGGTAAATTACTTTCTAAATGGGAAGGACCATATGTTATTGTGGAAGTGTACCGCTCAGGTGCTATTAAGATTGCTTCATTGAAAGATGATTCTACACAAGTGGTGAATGGGCAAAGACTCAAACATTATATCTCTGGAGATTCTTATAATGAAGATGTTGATGTTATTGAAACAGTTTCTCCGGAAGATTACATTCAAGACAAACTGCAGGAACCTGCAGAGTTCGTTTTTGAATAGGTAACAGTTCTAGTCAGAAAAGTTTCGCAAAAAGTTCTTCCTTTAATATTTTTGCTGTTATTAATAAATATGAAAAATTACGAGACGAAAACGGGGAGGAAAAGAAGTCCGTGTGTGTCTCACACACGGGTGGCGCGGGCCCACCCCTGGCCGCGCCACCCCCGTGTGAGAACACACCGGAACTCGTTTCCGTCCCGGTTTCCTCCTGTGACTTCGTTTCGATGTATAATTTTCGCCTATTTAACCCCCCGGAGTCCCCGAGGTCTGTATCTCGTTTTCTCGTCGTGTTTTGTTTCGAGCTGTTTCTGTCAGGAGTTGATCTTAAGCTTTGGGAAGTCATGGCCTCTTCAAGCGGGGACAAGGAGAAGACACCTCCGGAAGATGGCATCAAAGACTTC